>BMAO01018918.1:0-144784 GCA_019973975.1 Trichonephila clavata | reverse complement strand
AAATAATGAAATTGATATTTCAGATTTTTATTAATCAATTAATATTTACCTACAGTTAGCTTCCAAACATGTCTAAAACGTATTTTTATTCAAATTAATACACGATATATTTTTTATTAATAATTAATTTAGTAATGAAATAATTTAAATACCCCTTTGGTTTTAAAAAATATATTAATTTAAATCCATTATCTATAAATAATAATAAAAAAAATTCTACCGATAGCTTTTGAAACGATTTTTTTTCTAAACGCTTGAATGTTTGAATAAACATATGTAAATGTGAAGAAAAACACTTTGGGGGAAAGCCTAGTTTAATGTTTACATTAACTGGAAAAAAAAACATTCAAAAAGAAAATAATACTATTTAAATAAAAACATTTTTGTATTTTATTTTAATTTTATAGTTTTTCATTCCACTCTGTGTTTATAGTAAATTATTGAAACACGTATCTGATGAAAATAAGTATTTTATACTAAACTAACATATTCATTATTTTAACAATAATTTAAATCTTTGGTTTTGAAATAATAAAATTGATTAAAAATGTTTATTTAGCAATTAATTATGCCATGCCGTTTGCTTCAAAAATAACAGTAATAAAAAACAATCGTTTATTAATATTCATCTCAGTGACAAAAAGATGGAAGGGGGAGGAGTAAGGTTGCCGAATTCATTTTTACGCCCTGCTCTGAAAGCACTCAAAATGTAGAATTCTCGATGTGGTTTCCCACAGTTAATTATTACTGCCCTTCTGCAATTTGGCTACCATTGAAGACCCGCTGTTAAGTGGAGTGGAGAATATTGCGACTTTATTATAGAAGAATGGAGAATATTTATTCCCTCACTCACTTTGCAATTTTTTAGCTCCCGGAAACGAAAATGTACCTTTTTTAAAAAAAAGTTGTATGTTGAAAAAAAGACAAAATAGTAGAAATTTTTAAAATTGCAAAATTTCACAACTATATTAAATGTTGAATTAAAGTAATGAGCATATTTTTTTAAATGTTCAACGCACGGGGAAAAGTTTCATGCAATTATCTTTATAATTGAAGAAATTATTAAATGTTTGATTTAAATATTTTGAGTGTTTTTTTTTAAATTAAAAAAAAAAGTTTCCTGCGTTTTGTTTTTTAAATCACTGATTCTAAGAGTTCAAAGTATGAACATTTTAAAAATCATTTTCATTTAAACGCATCGTTATTCATTCATTTTAGAAAAAATCATAAAATAGGTAAAGAAGAATTAATAAAATAAATATTAATTGTGCAAATAAAATTTTGAGTATTTTTTTAAAAATTAAGAGATGTTGTGGATTAGAACCCAGAAAAACACGGAGGATATCAAGCGCTCTTCCGACTGAGCCACGAATTACATGGTAAGTTAGGTGAAGAGACATTTAAAATGAAAGCTCGAAATAATTATATCCAATCTAAAATGCATTGTTTAAAAAAATTATTGAATGATAGATTAATTACATTATACCCTGGTCTGTTAAAATTTAAATCCGGGACATGTATTTCATTTATTAAAATAGTTGAAGGCTTTTTTTCTAATAAATTGCCAAAAAAGAAACCATTTTGCTCGCGAAACGGAGGTCTTTATTTCTCATAAACCACCGAGCATTTATTAAATTGTTGAAAGTATAGAATGTGTTTTTAAATTTAAAGAAGATTCCTTTTTTTAATTTTTTTGAAATAAAAAATGAAATCTGGGATTTCAAGTAGAAATTTTTAAATTAACAAAATTTTACAAGTTTATTAAATGTTGAAATAAAATTGCAATCATTTGTTGAAAAAGAGTAAAAAAAAAGCTTTTGTGTACTGAATTTATTAAATCACTGATTTTAAAAGAGCAATAAACATTTTTAGTTCAGACGGTTTATTCTTCATAATTTTAAGAAATCCATACATAACGATTGAAAAATTTCGAATAGTGTGATTTACAGAAAACACAATAATCCTTTACTTAAAAAAATTATTAAATTAAAACAATACATTTAAATGCAAATAAACTTATTTGAAATAATGATAACGGTGTAAAGGCGATTAAGTTTTTCGCAAATATTTTAGATATTTTTGTTTTATAAACAGATGTAATATATGAATTCTTGAATTAAAGATGTGTACAAAAAAAATACGGGGAAAAACTTTTCAGTCGCACTTTTTTAACTCACAAAATTTGGCAATTTTTCATTTGTTATAGACACCCATTTTTCTAGAGTAACCCATGAGGAGGGTAATTTGGACGAAGGAGCAGAAAAAAGTCACACATCTGGCGCGCAACTGATTTTCGACCAAACCTTGGCTTACCGTAAAATCGCGTTCTTTATTAAAGGTTTTAACCTTGTGAAAGCTTAATTTTTAAGTTAAAGTTTCCAAATCTCACACATCGATTGCAAGCAACTGTAGTTTTTAAATAAAAATTAAAAAAATACTACATAAATGAATTGTAGCAGAAATTGAACAAGACAAAAAAATTATTTTTTTAAGTCTGTAATTTTTAAGCGATTTTTTCAATCTTCGTATGAATCTCGGATAATATTGTTCTACGCACGGAAAAAGCCTTGTGAGATTATCTTTATAAATGACAGAGTTATTAAATATTAAAGGAAAATTTTGTGTATTTTTGAAAAAACGTAAAAAAAGTTTTTGACATTTTGTTTTTTTAATGACTAATTCTAAAAGAGAAAGGCAGCAACTTATTTAGAGTATAATATCGCTTTAATAACATAAAAGTAAATTCATACGCAACAATTTTAAATCATTTTCATAAAAACGCATCAAATTCGACTCATTTTTTAAAAAAATCGTAAAAAATACAAATATTATTATATCGTAAAAAAAACTTATACCGTATCTTGGCGAAATAAATAATATTTCCAGTTCTGTAATTATTTTTTTGTCAGAGTTTGATAGAAACAACTAGATTGTTATTTTAAAAATGTGGAAAAATTCGGAACTTCCCCCCACTGAAATTAAAATGACGCTTGGCGGGATAAACAACAACAGGGGTAAAACAATTACGCTTTTTTAGGTTTTTAATCAATATCTTTTCAACTAATTGCAATATCAGAATAAAAAACTGTTTACGTCCTATTCTTAACCTACTGAATATACGTACAAAATTTCATAAGAATCGGTCTTGCCGTTTCGGAGGAGTTTTGTTACAAACACTGTGACACTAGAATTTTATATAATAGATTTACATATTTTCTTTTAAAATGTTACTGATTACGTTAAAGAAAACGCATAAGAGCAGTTACTTCTGGAAATAAAAGTTTGCATTTTTCATTGTCTTGATTACTTGCATAATGAGGAAGGTGTACTAGTTTTTTATACTTTTGAATTGCGATGGTTTAGAAATTAACAGATTGATTTTAGTACTTTTGTATATTTACATTGATCCTAATTGCATTTTTTCTTCTGAATTGAAGAAAATGAAAGAAAACACATCTTATTCAATTTTATTTCAACTGTTGGGAAAAATGAATTTTCTTATAATTTTCATGTGGGATAATAATATTTTATACATATGTTAACATTTATAAGTGCAGGTTATTTTATTGAAAACCTAGATATTTCATTTTACAACTAAATCAGTTAAATGTGTAAAAAATTTATAGCTTGAACTTTTAAGTAGTTATTCTATGGAATAATTAAGAATTCTACAAATTAAATAATGATAGACTGTTAAAGTGAAAAACAAACACTTTGACATTAAAATAAGTCCACTGTTTTATTAAACAGCTGATAATAAATAGTTAATCTTTGAAAGTATATTTTATAATACGGAAAGATAATGATAAATAATATAATGAAAAACTAATACATTATATAATAATTCTGCCAGATTAATTAAGCAGTGATAAAAATAGTAGAATATAGTACACATGGTGATAGTTAGGATCGCAATCAGGAGGTTGCAGATGAAGTTTGGGTCGTTGAAAAAGCAGACATAGTTATAAAAATAATTAATTTTATTGCAGAATAATTAATTTATGATCTCTTCATCTCTAGTTTAATAACCTTGGGAGCACTCCTAATCTAAGAATATAAGATTAAAAAAATGCTTACTTATCTTTCCGCTCACTTATCCGATTGTAGATCACTTGTCAGCTCTTTTCTAAACCCTAAGGTTTTCTCAATTCAGCTTCTCAAATACTTCCTCTTCTCTGAATGGCAGTTTCGTTCAAATTATAACTTGAGCACGGACGAATCACTACTCATGATTAAAGATGTACTTTTAATTTTCCACGATTAACTTTATCACACCCCTTTCTAGGGTTTAAATAGCATTTACATTAGCATAAAATCAGGTCATCTCTACAGACGGTGGTTTTAAACTCAAATCACAGTTACAGAATAATTTCCTCAAGAGGATTAGTAGAATAATTGCGCACAGAACCTGTTACACGCTTACAATCTATAATTATATAAATTATTATCTTATTTAGTGTAGCTAACAAAAACACTTATGCTGTTTTAAAAATATTACAAAACCTTTTATTCAAAACGCACAACATGCCCAAAAAATAAGTAATTTGACCTTAGAATCCCTAATAGTGTAATATGCTTCAACTAACTTACGAATGTATTTACGAGTTCTGAGTATCTCAAGAAACACCTTCAGTTATTTTAAAGAATATCACACTTTATATATAATGAATTCGTATTACAAAAATAATATGAACATGAAAAGTGTATTAGTACTTCTGCACAGGTCCACGACTCGCCAGAAACAACTTTGTCCACAAATTCGCAACTATGACCATTCTGCCACTGCCACAGCTGTAAGTATGATTATGATTTACAAAAAGATTCAAGTTCAGTTGATTAACTGCCTTACAATTTCATTGCAATTCACTTAGAATATTCAATTAATTATCAACTTAGAATTGAATGGAATATGTCGGTTATGAAATTTGTAATTCTGAATCCTAATCAAGTGACGAAAACTACACTCGATTTGGCAAAACTCATTCCTTTAACATTTTTACCATGCTAGCATGAGGATATTTTACGTGCTTGGGCCCAATACATGTGTCTTTAGTGCAATCTGAACTTGTACTCCTGAAACTCTGCTGCTTACCAACACGAGATCATGACCACGCGACAACACTTGTTCTAATAAGAATTCAAATAAATTTTGATGCGTATGGTGAAAGGACATCTGTTCCAAAATTTGAGCACTTTCATAATCCCTTGCTCGACGATTCGAGAAACCGTATTCAGTATTAAGTCCACAAATTCCCCAATCCCCTGTATGTTCAAATTTCATTGGAGAATTGGTTTATAGAAATTTCAGATACTTTTACATATCGAATCTTCTCTGAGACTGATCTCTGGGTCACATTTCTACAAAAATCAATTATCTGATTCCACGATTTCACTTTGTTAGTAATACAGAAATGAAACCTTCTACCGGATTGGAATTTCGAATTAAATCCTTTTGCATATGAATCTGTAGCAGTCTATTTGTATTCCAGATATTTACTAATCAGAAGAGGGGCTTATAATGACTTCTCTACATTTATGAAGAGGTAATACATGAATCGTATTTCGAATTGTCACGTTCGTTTCGATGCAGTATTTGTACAAAGGATTTAATGATCCCAGCTTCGTTTAATCTCTAACCTTATATTAAAATGCCTTTAATTTCAAAAATGCATTGTGGCGCATTCTGTGAAGTATTTAGAAGCATCTGTGTAGTTAGCTTGTAAAAGTATGTATCTTAGGTACTAATATGCTGTCTATTGTAAAAGAAAAAAAAATATGTATCTTGATTAAAATATAATTCTCGAATCGATATTTTAAAGTAATTATTCAGTTAAAATCATTGAAATTAACTTCGAGATATTTTGATTCTAAATTTCACTATTTCTTTTCGAATATAAGAAGCAATGTGAGAAAAATGAATCCGTGTTTTGTCGTTTTATTGACTCATTATGACAATTTGGACATTTAGCAAAATGTAAATTATTTCGATATTTATTACTATACAAAATCGTAGAAAAACATCAAAAAATAAACAAGTTTTTCCATAATCCTTTTTATTACTTAAGAAACCATTTATATTCCAAGAAAAGTTTGCAGCTATATATAACAAAATATATTTTTTTCCCTTTTGGTTAGAATTCATTGTAGCATTTCAAAGGAAAAATTCTTAGAAATGCTTCAATGAATAATCTTACAGATTTCATCTTGGTGGACGGCTGTAATATTTGTAACTGCAGATATCCCGAAAAGGCTACGTACATGAAAAAAGAAAACACTGAAAAATATTCTTAATTTTATCGATATTATTTTTTTCTTCCGATGTTGAACTAAATTAATATAGTATCTCATGTTTCGATAAAAAATATGTTTTTATGATTAAAAAAAATCCGATACACCACCAACAAAGACACAAATATTGGAAAATTTCTTAAGTATGAATTTTGCTTAGTGTTAAGAGTTTTTTTTAACTTTTACTTCAGTATTAAATAAAATAATAAATATTTTCCCTGCAACAGTATATCGAAATATGTAATAGAACATAATATTTAAGTAATGTACGTATTTGTATTGAATTGACTGAGATTTCGTTGTGAAATTTCAAATATTTTAACCACACCTTCACGAGAGGGAGAGAATTTGCTTTTTTTTTAAATATTCAACAATTAATTCAGCATTTATTTATAGCTGAACATTTCTGAACGAATAAATCCATTTCAAAGAAACATATATTTATTTAAATTTTATTAGAATGTGTTTTATGGAATACTCGCATTAAATTATTATTATTTTGCTAATTTTTTTTTAAAAAAATTAATTAATACATGATTATTATTAATAGATGTACGAATTTAAAATGAAAGAAAAAGTTAATTAAATTTTAAGAAAATGCATGTACTTAAATGTTTGCTTTTAACTCTAATAAATATCCTAAAGAATCATTTTTAAGTGACCACTAGCTTTCTCGTGATCTATCAAAATTTTATTTTAGAATGAAAATGAAAATTTTTTGATGATGATACTTTAATACAGAATAATTTAATATTTTTAGGTCTGTTTCTTAAAAATATATTTCAAATCACAAGATACCTACCAATAGTACAATACAAATTATTATTATTTTTGAGCAAAGTGAGTAATTAATTCAAAATTTAAAAATGTTACCTGCCATATTTTCCGTTATAAATATAATAGAAGTTTTCACTGTATCAAACCAAAAGGCAAAAATATAATATATATATATTCTTAAGTAACCAGTTTTTTTATTTTTAAATATATTTGAATTTGAATTTCAATGGAAGTGGTGAAATAATTTCGTACATTAACATTTACACAGCATTTGAGTTTTCCTCTTCATTCTTGTTCACTAATATAGATTGCAATTTTTTATAACCTTAACAAAAGATAATTATGTGAATTACATATTTCAGCAAAATAATAATTTTAATATAATATTTCAAAAGAAATATATAAAACGAAACATCTAATTAAATATGTATAATTTACTCGTAAGTGTATATAACAATAATAATTATTAATGATATATAGGCAATTGATAAAATAATATAACATTTTTTATTCAAACTTACACAGCGAATAGAAAGGGAAAATACAAATTTAAAAAAAATAACTTTTCCAAAACAAAAAAAAACAGAAAGAAGAGCATTAGTTAATACCCTCTCAGAATAATTCTCACGAACCGATAAAGAGGTTAAAATTTCAAAACTGCTGCTACATATGCAACTGCTTAACACATCTCTACTCTATCCCTAGTTTTTCGGTTCTGTATAATAAATTTCATATCCAGAATTTCATGAAATAGCGGAAAAATTATCCATGAAAAGAATATCCTCGCGTTACGCAGCAAGATAAGAGCAATAGCATCGATCGCGGCTTTTTTGAGCACCGTAATTTAACGGATCATCGAATTTAGGAATTCAACTCCTTCTTTTTTGATTTTTTTTGCCTTTCAAACGACAGGAGTGAGGTGTCGTCGACCAGTCCGATTCCGTGGAAGTTGATCGTCCAAAACATCCATTACTTATGAACTGAAGCGTTAACTCAGTTTTTAACCATCGTGGATTAAAAACTGGTTTTATTTAGACTAATACATTTAGCTCTGACTATCAATATATAATAGCAACATGCATCTAAAATAACAAGTATTTCCTTATTGAATCTGAGAATTGGAAAAAAAATTCTTTTGAAGCAAAGAACAGATGAGTTTATAGAAATTTATATCCCTTTCAATATTTTTCATAGCAAGTAACTAAAAGTGTGATTTTCATCTTTGAGCAATGCCCATGCTTTAGATTCTTATTATCGTGAAAAGTTGTCTTTTGAGTTTCTACTAAATTATTTATAGGCTATTTTGAATAATAGTTATCCGATTATTCGTCAGGATAATAGTAATTCATCTTGACTTTAAACTTACAAGTGAAGGGATGGGTAATACAAGCGAATGAAATATCGTATGATAAACTTCGATTTCATGATCTAATTGAGGCTCTAAATAACGTTGTACGTCGCCATTAGTTCTCGTGTTCAGAGAGAGAGAGAGAGTTGTATTAAAACGTCGCACTGAATAAAGTAACAAGAGGGCTTTTGGCCAAGGATCTAGTTTTGAGCCTCTCTTAAGTGAATAGGACAATATCTGATCTGGCTCTCCCTCTTCTGACTACCACATCAATAGGAAAACACTGAACTTCGACAGATTTAACGTGCATCAACCACTCTACACGATGGGTCTACAGTGGCGTTCTCACACAGATTCTATGTTAATTAAAACGAAAGCCAACAGGTCTTGTCTTAATAGAGCCTATTTTTGGATTTTCGAAAAAAGAGCATTCTATTTTCGATGTGCGTTGGTGTTTCATGCTTTTCAAAACATATTAATGAAGATTGAGGCAGCTTGTAAATGTGAAAACATAAGGATACATTCATAAGAAATCTTACTTTTCTCGTAAGAACTTTTCTTACATATTTACAGTATTATTCTGATTAGAATCTTTTTTCAAATATTCCTTTTACATTTTAATGATATTGTACGAATTTTGTATAAAATAGTGTAAATAATCTATATTTGGATATGTAATGCATTTTTATTTCTCTATGTTGTACTTATTTTGTGTTAAATCTGTAATATTCAAAAGCAACGCCGTCCCTTATGTTATAATGGCGATTCAATAGGTTCAACTTGGCAAAATCTTGACGATAAAGCCAAGTTGGCTTCATTTTTGGCAACGGCGACCAATTTAGCGACTTTGGTTACCATTTTGGCGAGTTCGAGACCCTCTAGATTCTTCTAGAAATTAATTAGAGAAATTCACTAATTTCACGATCTATAACACAGAGGATCTTTTTCGAAGTATCCACCATGGCTATAAATAGAGCGATACTCGCCGCAACCAGTCAGTCCTTTTTCAACCAGCGATTAGTGAGCATTGTTTTAACTAGTGTTTAGATCGGCTTTGCTTATGAATAATCTTATACATACGTGTATTTTGGATACTGATAATTGTGTCCAAGTGCTGAAATCCTTCTGATATTTATTCTGCGAATTTTGCTGTTGAATCCTGTATTTCAAGGAGATTTTTGACAGTAAATTCTCTTCGCTCTTAAAGAACTGTCTTGTTGTTTGCGACGGATTTGCATAAAATCCACGAACCCCGATCAACGGAGCAATATATTAGGAAGCAGCTATTTTATAAATAAAAAAATAATTAATTAGAATTGTTTTAAGGCTCCTGTTTGCCTGTTATTTATTATTTCCTAAATGCAATATTAATCCTACGGAATTTCAACTTTTCTCCTAAAACTAGATTGATTGTACTTAGTTCAGCGAAAGAAGTGGCCTCAGTAACCTAATGGTCAAATCACGTACTTGTACCTGGCGTGTCAGGATTTCGAGTCAAGTGCCGCTGAAGTCCTTCTATGTAGAAGGAGCTGATGCGCATGAAATCTTTCGAGGCTAAGACGTCTACCCGTTGGTGTGGAGTAGAATTAGGAAGGGTGGGGTGCCACCTCAGGCATCATCCTCACCACATGACCATGGTTGTTCGTCGTCAATAGCACTCATGTAACTTTTTTGTGACGTTAATTACGAACTCTCTCTCTTTCATTCAACGAAAGAAAACACAACACTAAAAGATTCTGAAGAACAGTGCTATTTACTGCACTGTTCTTAGAATCTTATTTTTAGCTTAATCTTATTAGAATTTTATTTAATAGCTTAATCTTTTTTTACGTATTTAAATTAATCTTACGGCGCCAAGAAACGAACTAAGCCATCATTTATCCCAGAAAATTATCTTTATTAATCGAACAGCAAAAATCAAAACATTATTACATTTTATCTTGTTGAGAAGTACATGAACTACTTCGTCAAACGATTATGGATTATTTAATTACATTTATACTTGATTAGAAGTTCATGTACTACTTCACCAAATGATTATGGATTATTTATTTTTATTGTAGACGTAACACCCCCCTCCCCTTGAGGCAATGTTGTCTCAAAGAAGACCGTCAAATTCAATAAGTCCAGTTTTTGAGGCATTTTAATCTTACATCCTCGTTTTATCACCATTTAGGAGGAAGAAGGGGCCAGCTAGTTACCTTGAATACCTTTTCATCCCTAACTCGGTCTTCAGGCAAGGCAACCGTCACATTGGCAGCTTGTCCTGCGCTATATCGTCTGCACACGACACACTTTCTAATAATCTGTCTGACAATTCTCCTCGATTTTAAAACCCAACATTTTCCCCTTATTATTGAAAGCAGTATTTGAGTACCCGCAGGACAATTGGATTTGTGCAAATACTCCAGTAGTCGTGTGTTTAACGCACAATTTGCTGGAAAGAATATGGGTGTTAAAAGGCAAGGGTCATCCTTCCGTTCGGTAATTTTAGTCTTAACACTCAATAATCCCTCATTAACTTTAACTACATTGATTATAGGTACATTCCTTGGCTCAGGGAAACATTCCCTTTGAACAGTCCTTATAAGTATCTTTGCCGCATGCTCAAATTCTGAAATGGAGATTTCTCCCCCATTTCTACTCTCAAGGCTCTTACAACAGTTTATCTTTTTATCCATGCTACTAACCTGATAATAGAATGATAATTTGAAAATATCTGTGCGTACCAAGAAAAGTTTTCTTTTACGTTAATACTATACAATGTAACCTTTCTCTTTTCAACGTTTACCTCTTTAACCTCACAGTCTATTTTTGTTATTGGCCCAATCCCCTGTTTCTTCCCTTAACCAGGGGGGACATTCAAACCATTTTAAATCTAACAATTGTTGCGGAGTGCAAACCCTTGAAAGAATATGTGCTGGGTTTGAAATTCCTGGGACATGTTTCCAATTTTCGAGGGGACTCGATTAGAAACAAATATTGACCATTCTCCTCGGTTATTAATCCACCACAATGCAAACATAGAATCTGTCAAAATGTTACCTTAAGCTGTGGTAGGTCAAGTGATGTCCGAACCGAAAGAGCTAGTCTTGCACCAATACTACAGGCTACCAGTTCTAACCGAGATATTCTATCGTTTTAATTGGTGCCACTTATTTTGGCTTTTATCAGATGAACTTGAATACCATTATTGGTAATGGGCCTATATAACAAAAATACAGGCCGCATAAGAGTTCTTAGACGCATCTACAAAAACAGGCAACTCTGACTTTCCACTAACCCAATTATATATCTTGGAATCTCTATCTTACCTAAGCATGCCACTTCAAGCAGCCATCTGGAAAATATGTTATTCATCTCTGGGGGTAGGAGGTCATCCCAGGCCAATTTAATTTTTCATGCTTCTTGGAGCCAAATTTTAGGCAGTAAGGTGGCTGCAGATAAATTCCAATAGGTAATTCCCGTTACAGAAATGACAAAATTGTTCTTTTTGTCGAATTACCCTCGTTTTGAGGAATTTCATTTATTACAGAGCATCTAAGTGCATCACTATCTAAGTTCCATATATACACACTAAGTTTGTATCTCCCGTACACTTAGAGACACCTGGACCCTTGACATTACTCTCCCAGTTCCTCAAATTGAAACATCCCTTGCTTAAGACAGCCTTAGCACCAGAAATAGAGTCCCCTACTTCCTGCTCAATAAAAACACCACTAACACAATTATCGACATAGAATGAATGCTTGAGTTTAGAGATGATTTCCGTACACTCCAACGAAGAGTGTTCAAGCAAATGATTTAAAGAAGCCGCCAATAAGAACGGACTTGAACAAACTCCGAAAACAACCCGACAGTGCCGATAAACCTTTCCCTATTATCCTCAAGAGGGTAGAAAAATCTTAAGAATTCTTTATGTTCAGGGTCTATAGATAACTGTAGGAAAGTTTTCTCAATGTCGGCTGAAGGACGATCGGATACAAATGAAATCGATCTAATATATTTGGTATTAACTCTATCAAATTGGGACCTTTATGAAGGGCATATCTAAGTGATCAGCAGGTGTCAGTACGGGTCAATGAGGTAGATAATACCCCTCATTATTTATTTCATTATCTGGTACTCTTTCAATTATTCCTAGATTTTTCCATTCCTTGAAAACAGACACATAATCATCAAAACAATTGGTTTCAATTATACCTTGGCACATTTTTTGGTGTCTTTTCCAAGTTATGTTTTTGTTACTCGCCAAACTATTTTGTATTTTAAACGGCAATTTTAACTGATACCTTCCGTTTGGCAGAGTATCTAGCTCATTTTCAAACATCTTTATGGATTCGGCATTAAGTTCCCTTCCCTTTAAATTCTCTATTGGATCTCGATTATGGATTATTCATTTTTATTGTAAACGTAACAATCTTGTTAGAAATTTATTTTAAGCTTAATCTTATTAAGAATCTTGTTTTAATCTTAACTCTTATTTTAAGATTATTACACCTTCTGTGAAAGGAAAATGATCCACATTAAATCTGTCAAATCTCAAAATCCTTATGTGGGCCTGGTGTGAAAATTGGAAGAGTAAGGATCCAGTGCTCAGATATCATCTTCGTCGCTTAACTGTGTTTCGAAATTATGAGTTTTGTCGCCAATAGCCCTTGCGTTGCTATAGAGAACCATATCAATAAAAATCAAATCAAGCTAATATTACTGCAATGCATCATTTATGGGTTGTCAGGTCTTTGAAAATAATTTCCATAATCGGAGAACATTAGCAAATATTCATAAATCTTTAGTCAAATTTGGTTTCTAAAATAGTTACTTTATGAACATTTAATTTGCAAAGGACCAGAAGCTCGATTCTTTATTTCGCTAAATAATAAAAAGAAACTGGATAATGAACATTTTAAGAAACTGTGACTAGTTTTAAGTAAATCAAACTGAAATTTGGAGCGTTGGAGAGATCGTGGCCTTGCGCATCTGAAAAATAAGCTATGACTTAAAATGTAAATGTGTGTAAATTTGTAGCTATTAAGTTACATGGATTTATTTCAACATTAACATTAAGCTTAATTGCATTGTGTGCGTAAGTGTTTGTGAGTGTATTTAATTACATTTTACATAAATTGTACTTAAAATAAATTTAAATTTTATTTACAACTGTCTCCATTTTAATTCGTGTAGTAGTAGATATTAAATAATGATAAAACAAATGAAAAAATTTTAAAATTTCACTTACTTATTAGTCATATATCGGCTCATGCTTTAAAAATAATTTTTAACAGCATAACCACAAACCTGGAAAAAACTGAAAGTTTTTCATGGAAAAAAATGTTTTAATGGCTTTTAGATAAAAATATTTAAATATTGTAAAAATATGGAAATATTGGGTCTATCGGAGTGTTATTTGAGGCGCCATTTATTTTTCCTCTCAAAAAAGCTTGGCGTTAACTTATATTTTAAACGCCATTTGATAAATTACATTTTTCTATTTTTTCCGGGGGAAAAAGAAGAAAATAAGGCTGGAAACTATAAACGAGATATTTAATACTGGCATCCCCGAAATGTGAAAAATGATTGTTGAAGACTTGTTCGTTATTTTTCCTCACTTTTTTATTTTTAATAATTTCTTTCCTACACATTCTTCTGTGTTCCATGAATTCAATTTTTCTCTTAGTATTCAAGCTAACGACCTTATGTGCGTGCAAAATCGCAATTACGTAACGTAATCAATGTTTTATACCCAATAAGATGCTTGTTTAATACAGGATGTAATTATGATTTTTCTCTTTATTGATCTTTGTCATCAAATGAATTAAACGAAAAAGAAATTAGGGAAACAGAAAAAAAAGTAAAACAACAGTTATTTACCGAAATGATTAAATTCTAATGTTTTTCACAGGAAAAAAAATTTAGCGCTCATCAAATCAACCAACGAAGAAATACTGACAGGATTTATTTTTCAGATGTTATAGCGTACTGGCAAAAATGTTATTATGATTTAACAATTAATTTTTCTCTTTGCATGCACAAAAAATTTGTATTTTTTATATTTCAATCAAAAATTTTATTATCTTACCGTTATAGATTGACACAGAATAATTTTTGTGAGCTGTATTCTTTGTTAATTCAATTTTGGAATACTTAATAATAATGAGAATATCAGTGAGCAGCATTTCTTTCGATCGTTAAAACTATGTCCTTAACACATGGAATATATATTAACCCTGTAACGATCGCATGATAATCAAGGTAAAAAATGTTCCTACTTTTTATTGAAGAAAATTATATTAAAATAAGGAATATTAGAAGTAATAAATTAGAGATTAATAAATTAGAAGATTATGTATCAACCATTTTTCAATTTCTACTATTAGCTCACTCTCTCCCTATACAGGTAAACCTGCTTTTGTACGGTAGATAGGGACTGCACAAAAAAACCGCACAAAAAATATTCGAAAATTTCATAAATTCTTATATATAACAAACAAATACATCGAAATACTAGAGAATTTTTTTTATGCGGTGGAGAGGGACCGCATAAAAGAAGTCGCACTTATTAAATTCGCCAATTATTTGCGAAATTCAGCAGAAAGTATTTCCATAACAAAATAAATAATTAAATTACACACGGAAATATTTTTAAAACATTTAGTTTCTCATTGTAAGCGTGGAGAAATTTTCAAAATGCACACACATAATTCACTGCTACTCATCATAATCCAAAATGCTCATCTTCCTATGATGAATAAGTTCAAAATCGCTTTTTCGTCTCTTGAAGATACAATTTTAATTGATTTATTTTTTGGCACCATAAAGTAAGAGATAAATTCTTACGACGAAATGTTGGTCAGTTCCTTGTAAATGTCACGATAACCAGATTTGCATGATTGAAGCTCTTTTTGGAAATTCATACTCCTTTCAGAATTGATATCTATTTTAAGAAACTGCTTTTCCAATTTGTTGGAAAGCTGTATCCCTGCATATATTTATCCACTCTCAAAGAATCCGGTTCTTCTTGTCCTTCTTCATAATCTATCGAATTATTGATAATGTCACTGTCACTGAAAGTTTCGTCTTCAATCAAACGCGGGTTGCTGGCGCGTTGAGAGAAAGCAGCTGAACGTGCATTGTAGGGAGACTGTTTATGACAAAGACATAGTGTCTTGAAATGCATGTATGCGCATTGCAGTGGCATAACATACACCCCCACCTAGCAAGGGGGAGGGGCTCAGGACTCCAGGGGATCCAAGGTTTAATTAACGCCAAGTACGTATTTACTCAAATTATAAAATATTAACAAAGGGCAAGAGTCATAGAATTGCAATCATTCAAAATCTTAATGATGAGAGATTAAAGCTCCAAATAGCTAAGCAACACTCTGGTCACCCCCCTCTACGACTTTTAAATAACAAAGGCAAAACCTGTCTTTTCAGGAAGGCCCTAACATTCTCCATTGCTACTGGTACATTCATAGAAAACATTTCAGTTGCCCCAAAGCCGTTGAAATTCATATACCATAGAAAAAGAATCGCCCAGAAAAAAACTCACATAAATAAACCGCATAAAAAAGAACCGCACAAAAGCAGGTTCTACTGTACATTGTTATTGAATTCTATACATTGTAATTCTATAGAGGAGAAAAGGCGGGTGCGACGAAAATTATGATTGAAAATTGCGTCGCAAATATTGAAAGTTTAAGAAGACTTATTCACTTTTGAAAGTTATAATCGGTGGTTTGAAATTCTTCTGTAATTTGTTTTCACAATATGATGTACATCAAAGCGCCAATAAGATAATCGTAAAGAAAAAAAATCGTTTTCAAGTGAAATATGAAATATCGCTCACAACGTGGATTTTGATACTAGTTATTCAGAAGAAATCTCATTGCAGCTCTTTCATAATCACATCTCTCCAAGACATGAGAGCATATCACTTCCGCCTAATTTCGCACGTCAAACTACGTAAGCCTTTGAAATCAAAATGAATATACAGCTCCCTTCTTGTTACGCTAAAGCAAACATTTCTCCAAGCATTGTTTATTTTTTAAATATTTATTGTGTTGTGAAAGAAAATGTTACAACTATCGAGCTCTAAGTCCTCTCCTTCGCGGAGAGAGTGGCGTGCCAACTTAGAAGCTGACCTCATCATTTCATTGTAGTTTTAAATTGCGAAGCGGATTCTGCGTCAAACTGAAACACTGCATACTTAGTGGTATATATTAGTTTATTACACTAACAAACCTAATGATCATTAATGATAGTTCAATTCGGAATATCATTAAGTGCATAGCCTTTTTTTATTATTATTTCTTAAATTCATCACATATGACTAATCTATGGCAACATATGGAAATTGAAATTTATTGTAATACGTACATTTAAACATCGCAGCATGAAATTACCAAATCCAATACATGTAATGTCAAATCTATAGAATATTGTTAACACATTTCGAGAATTAAGTGCAATTTAATACGTATTATTTGCTACCTAAATGCAGTTAGCATTACGAAGTCAGTTATTTAAAATTTCTAGAGTTTTCCGATTTTCTAATATTGCTCGGAACTTGAAAATATCTTTAGATATGAAAAGTACCATTTGATTAGTGATTAAATGATCTCATTATGGGAACTTACGCGTAACAATAACAAAGGTCTTAATTTGTATCTGAATTATATATCAGAATCTTTCTTTTTCGCTATCAAATTATCAAAAAAGTAGACAAATGGATTTCTTCTTCTCTCTATGTGTTAAAAAAGTATAAATACTAAGCTAACTAGATGCTGAAAAATAATTATACTCTTTATTAGTTCAGAAAAGAAAACAATATAAACAGAGATATAAAAGACTAATCGGATGCCCTTAAATAGTTATTAAATTAGAAATTATTTTAATTACAAATTAAAGCTCTTTTGTTACACACAATTGCATTCTTATACTAGCGTCAGGGAAAAGCTTATTCAATGTCAATCAGTTTATTGCAACTAGTCCATTGCTATTTTTTGGTAAATTTATCTTTCGGGTATGAAAAATTCATTTCTACTCCTAGGTATCTATTGTTATACTTAAAAAACATCTGCCACAAAATATTCTCCTGGACTTTCAAAACATATTTTCTTGAGAAAAGTCCTTTATGTAACTTGGGAAATCTCAAATATCCAGGAAAGGCAATGTAAGTGGAAAAAAGGTCCAGTTAGAAAGAAGAAAATGTTTTTTATGTATAACATTTTTGCTCTTATAGTTGGAGCGTGAAAATGTAGAATGCCATGCTTCCGAGATATCTGGGATACACAGAAAAATCGGCTGAAAACTACAACATACACTGGATTATTTTGTATATTTTGTAGTTACGGACAAATACATAACCAGAAAAGAATAAAAGATAAATAAAAGGAATGAATTTTAGTTTTTATGGAATCTCTAAATGGATGAATTTATCCTTCTGTATGATGAATTGTTTGATAACGTGGTAAAGAATTTTTGAACAAGCTATGGAGTAATATTTGATGCTGGATAGCAACTACCACGCCTACATTTTAGATTATCTGCTAGAAAAGAGCCTGATGAAAAATGAATTAATTATTTTTCTACTGCGCGTCTATAAAACTGACATTATATATGCAGTAACAAATCATTTCAACAAAGAATTTTGCAGTCCATGCAGTAATTCTAGTTTGTGAATTGTTTATTGGAAGAGAAAATAGATTTGGTCAAGATTTAAAAGTTGCGCGTGCTTTTTATGATATTATGATGAATGAAATAAAAACTTCAAAAAGGATTCACCCAAAGCACAAATATTAAATTTCATTTTGATAACTTTGGTCATTAAAAATCTAATTCGCAAGAATAGAAAGACTCTCCCACTTTTATATATTTGTTTTTAGTGATATATATATATATATATATATATATATCCCATGTGTGTGTGAAATTCAACACTTTTATTATTAAAATATTTTAAGATATTTATTTAAACAAATGCACAGATGCAGTTCTTAGATTTTGATATATTTTACCTATAAATTGTTATTTGATGTTGCTTTCATTCGTGTACAATATTTAACATGCGCAGGCTTTTAAAATCATGGAAATAAAATATAAAGTCATAAACATCTTTTGTAGATGTTGTGCATTAGCTATGAGCATGGAATTAGCTGTGAAGTGTGTGTATTTATGTTTTTTATAGTTATTAAGATAAAGTTTTATGAAATATTTATCTTTCATTCGTTTTCTTCTATATATTCATTATGACAGTATACGGTTTAATTGTTCTACATTTATGCAATTTTTTATTGTAAGCAGTTTTAAATAAGCTAATTAACATTTCATAAAAGTTTCAGACTATTCGATGAATATTATATCATGCTATTTATGGAATGAAAACTTCAAACTCATATTCCTCCATGTTGTATTTTTGTACATAAACCATTATTCAAAACCCTATGGCTTTTTCGATAATTGAAGTATAGGTTTGAAGTTCTTTTTTACATGTTCTGAAATGTATGGTTTTTAAAACTGTGCATGGAATCAGCTGTAACAAGTTTAGTACTTTTTCTAAAAAAATTCAAAATCAAAATTAATGTTTGTTTTTTTTGAGAATTTTTGGAAGTTTAACTATAAAAAAATTAATAAAAAATTAAAGAGCAGCAGCAGAAAAGAACCCATGCACAGTTTTATGTAGTATATTATAAGGTACTTGGAAAAAAATTTTGAAAGAAAAGAGACATATTTACAAATCCTTAGAAATTTAAAAAATGTTTTAAAAAGTTCAGAAAATTTTAATTTTACAAACATTTTGCAGCAAATTTAAAATTTCTTGTGTTGAATTGTTATTAAATATTAACCTTTATAAAATACAATTAAAACCAAATATCAAATATTAAAAATTTAAAAAAAATGTGATGATGGTACCATATTGCTTTTAGTTTAATGAATTTTTGTACGAATCAAAAGCTATGTAAGGAACTACAATACACATATAGGAATACATATATGTTTATTTGAAGCAAACATTTTTGAATATATACATTTAAGTATTCATTAATGACTCATCATATAAAGAAACCTCCAATTTTTCCAAATAATCTATTTGAAAATGATATCGATCATTTAAAATTCTACGACAAGTCATTAATTATTATATTTCATAGATAAACAAACTTCATAGACAGGAAAAAAAATTCGATGTTTCCATCAAGATTTATATTTTAGGTTGGGGTTCAATGAATGAAGCATATATCTTAAGTTATATAAAATTTAATATCCTTCTACTTGCCATTGGCCTTTCTAGTCTCCACATGGCAAAAATGTTAAAATGCCTACAGTAGGTAAGAAATGCGAGAAAAAAGCCTGAATATCCATTAATCACCGTATGATTAAGAATGTACTATGTTATTTGAAGTTGAAAGAAATAGCCTTCATAAATAACCTTTCGAACGCGTGGGGATAAATGGGCAGAAGTATAATAAAAAACGATAATTGTTAAGAAAAAGTTACGGTTAGCTTTCAACAAGGCTGGATTTTTAAAAGTATTGTTTGATTTTTTAGATTGAAGTAAATTTTCCCGCACCGAAAAACACATTAAAATTATAATTATTACTTTGTTTGCAAAAACAAAACAAGTATTTCCAAATGTGCCTAACAAGCTTTTGATTCTTAGTCGCTTGATTTTATTTTCATGTTGCTCTCTCTGTGAATAGGATAACTCAGTTTTATACAATGAGCTAAGTTCATGTGATGTCATAGTCACATGGTAACGACCATTAGGTGTTTCCAGCTTATCAGTTCATAAATTCACGTGTTGTCATAGTCACACGATTAATACGGTCACGGTTTTCCAGCCAATTAGTTCATTCGCTTCGATGCTGCCAACGTTTGCTTTTTTGCGGAAACTTTCATTTGAAAGGTAAATATATGTCAAACATTCTTGATGACTTTATTGTGTCATTTGATTTTATAAATAAATGACTGTTTTGTTGCTTTTATGACGTACGTAGGTAAAAAAAAATGAACTCGACTTAAATGCACACGTATAGCATATATTTTTTGATATATTTTTGGGATCTGGTAAGATTTACGCAAACATTTTTATTTTAAAAGTTTTCAAATTTTGTTAGTTGCCTCTATGTATGTATACTATGTAAAACAGACTTTGCGCTCAAAATTTCATAAAAAGCTAGTCATTTAATTTTTTAAGAAAGAAACTTAAAATTTGTGAAGTGATTTTAAAATGCAACTACTACAAAAATTCACGTACGCCCATGAAATTTTATTTACAAGCACGTCAAACTATATATAACAAAAGTTAGTAGGGGTTTTGCGATAACATGATTGGTATTCGTACAATACTTCTTTTTATGAATGGTTATAGAAAATTCCTTAAAAATGTATAAATTCTGAGTTCAACTATTTTTTTTAAAAATATGTATTGATTTGATTCAAAAATGCGTACCAAATTTTGCTACATGTATTATTAGCAATCAGTAAAAAAATTCAAAACATTAGGGACAATAGCAAAAAAGCCAAAGCATTTTAAATTAAGACAAACTAGTTATTTTATCTTTCTCTGAGATTAGTAAGTTTAAAGTTTTGATTTTTCAATGGATGTAAATAAAAAAGAACGCAAAATCTATCATAATTCTATGTTTTTTTTTTAAGTTTAGAGCTTTCAAATTTTGTGAGGTTTTAGAAAAGCATATAAAAATAGTTTAGACTAAAAAAAATTGGACTTGATTTTTTTTACCGATCTTTGTCAATTAAATCGTACTGTGTCTCCTTAATTTTCAAAAAAAAAATTTAACTTTTCAATATTTTACTGAATCATTAAGTTTCAAGTTTTGCCTAAATTTTACACTTCGAACAATAAGTGCAAGTCTAATGACGGTTTATTTTGAATTCAATAGAGAACACGTAATTATATGTATGTTGTCACCGTCTTGAATTTACCTCTTTAATTGTATTATTAAAACTCTGTTTACTAAAAAACTGAAAACAATGTGTTCTATTTAACCATGAGAGATTCTTAAGTACAATTCCCAAGTTATAGGAGAGTTTCAATTTCATTATACACATTTTATTACTACGGAGTATGTTTTTCATTTCTCCGAATAAATTAAATTCAAGTATTTTAAAAACACTAAGAAACCAAAATTTTAATTAAAAATTCAATTACAGAGCAAAATTTTAGTGTTAACACCTGTATAGCCAATAACATTTAAGGCGAATGTTGCTGTGACAGATTTCAAAGCAAAGCTTATTTTACAGTAATATAGTATAAATTCGTTGCTTTGACTAAGAGTGTAATTTATTGATTTCATATTATAGTAGAACCTTCACTTAAAGAAAAGTTTTCGAAAGATTTAATGTAATAAAATACGCCTTCTCTGTTCATGCTCGTATGAATCCTTAAGTATGACAGGAATCACCATTTTAATATGAAAAGATGGAAATAAAATAAAATATGTATGATATTATCTATGTAACTTCAAAAGAACGCCGAGGATCTAAAAAGACAAGTTCATCGTATAAGGTGTCTCATTTCCTGAAGTATGGAAACATTGTAATTTGAAATTTGAATCATATTATCAGAAAGTCCTACTCAAAAGAAAAGTCGAAACTTGATGCTAGTTAGAAAATTACATTACAAATAAATAAAACATCCCTTTACATTTCTGCACTTTTTTTTAACATAAAATTTTAAAATTTCGTTTGCACTAAAAAACTTTTTTTGAGGGAGATTAAATTACTACTCTATAAAATAATTTTTATGGTTTCTCAAAATAAAAAAAAGTTGTGTGTGTGCTTATGACCATACGATAGAAGTGAAAACTTCTGATTCATTCTCCAATTGTTCGGATGTACTATATTTTCTTTTAGACATTTTCGCAGTTCACTTTTTCCTGCCGTTCATCGGGAGATTTGTTTATTTCATCTATTTTCTGTGAGGGGTAATGTTTAAATAATTGTATATTTATATATGAATATATACGATTTAAAAAATCAACTAATCTAATCATTTAAAAATTATTGCATGTAAATTATTTATGCAGATTATATATTTATATACTATGTAAGTTTATATAACTTATATAACTCCGTATATTATGTAAGTCTAGAAAAACTTATGTTCTGAAAAATCTGTTTACTTTTCTTAAAATTCTCTAAGTAACATTAAGGAAAGGGTGCATGCTCTTTAACAATTAATGATTTTATTTTCTCATAATCTCTTATTTTTCATTGCCAATATATTGCGTTAACTATGCCAACTAATATATTGCGTTAACTATGCTAACTAATATATTGCGTTAACAATGCAACTCGTCTTGATTTTTATGTTGCACATCTGTGGTCGCAGGGAAGTAAGTCCAAGACAAATTCCTTTCATTCTGAGGATTTCAAAGTTACTTCTTTTGTTCAACGATTTGAAATAATTTATTTGCTGTTCCACCAATTTCTTCTAATACAGCTAGCAAGTCAAATTTCGTAAAATTTTTAAACATTACTGATCATAAACAATGTCAACGAGAAAATATCAAACTCAACTTTTCAAGATAATCCATTAAGTCTTCTGGTTCTCGACGGAGAGAGTGGCAGCTTGATAACAAACCTTGAAATATTATACCATAAATATATTACATATAAAATACCATCATTTCTCTTCCAATTTCCTGCGTAAGAATTTTTTTTTCTTTTTTAATTATTTTCGTTTGCGTTCCTCTTCCCGCATTCACTCGCTGAAGTTGAGTGGAAGTGGGCTGCATGGCAGTAATATTTAAAGAAAGAAAATAGAATTTAACGAGAAAAAGTGTGCATGAAAGTTTCACTTAAAAGAACGACTCGCTCCTAAAAAGTTTTCATTTCAAAACTAAGTGACACGAGCAAGATCTCCAACTAGAGCCGTAAAAAACTGAGTAGTGCAACGGACCTGAACCTGACGCTTCATTTAAATTCCATATTCAGCAAAACACGCATCTAGAGAACTTACAACTTCAAAAACATTAATGTTAGCAAAGTAGGAACATAAATTGAATGATCCAAAATTCTAAAAATTGAACATTGGGAGTTTCGCATCGGACTGACTACCTGACCGGAACATCTGTTCATACACCTCAGGACCCAAGGTCACATATACTGAGTTGGGCACAGTTGATCTTGGCCCTCATGGGCTGTTGCGCCACTTATATATATATATATGACAGGCCCTAGGCCTGCTGGTTAAATGAGGAGAGCATCATCTCTAAAATATCTTCTTTATTGTTCTTCAAACAAATTAAATCCAATATGGCAGCCCTTTGGCACGCAACCGGTCGGAACAAAAGGCAACATCACAGCGAGGAGTCACCAGCTAGTCTTTTCGCTTATGCTGTCTCTTTCGACGCTGAACGTCACTAGGAAATGGAACGCGTATCGTTCCTCCATCCCATATCTAAGATGTTGAATGTAGCCTTATGTTGAGTTGCCTTGATGGAAGAATGTGTCATGATTGGATGATAGGATGTGGCAAGGAGGCGTGGCTAGTGGAGCTGTTTCGGAAGCAACAGAATTTGGAGAGGAAAAGTCCTGCAGTGAGAGGAGTAGTCTGGATGTCATTGGCTGAGCATTCCCTGCGAGTAGGCACACGATTGACTGCACTGATACTTTGATGTCTCTTTCGTCAGCGCTCTATCTTTAAGTAGGCTTATTTACTCTCAAATCCCTACGCGATAGTAAGGAGCTCGCTATTTTTTTTTATTTACTTAATTTTGAAACTGAACTTTCCGGACCTGAAATATACATGTGAGGGGGTTGTGTGTGTGGGGTGTGTGTGTTTGTATGTCTTTGTGCATTACAAAAAATTTTATAAGACGTGAACAATATTAAATGCTGAGAAAAATTCACAATTAAAATATTTTTAAAAGCAAATTAATTACAGAAAGCTGTACTTCTGAATCGCCTTGATTTATGAAAATTGATGCTGTTTCATCATAAACTGCATTTAGGTTTTAAATCAGTATCAGTATTTTTTGTTTTGCTATTTATGTATGTAAATACATTTAACTATCGCGTGGCCTAATTTGCATTTATTTTATCTGTTTACAAGAATGGAGTAGCTTTCAAATGTCTCTGTTTGTAGTTTTTTCTGCCTGCATTAGCTTTATATATGATTCTGATCTTGGAATGAATATACATATGCTGAAGCATAATGATTGGTATGTTGAATTTTGTTATCTTGAACATCACTTAGTTCAGCATTTACTTAAAAGATATACGCAATATTCAAATAAATTATTTAAAAAGTTAACATTTGTGTTTGAAATTTTTTTTCTGCTGGTCCTATCTCTCAATTTCTATTGAGTATGACCATACCTCGATTCTAAAGATAAAGTCTCTCTTTCAATTATATATATATGGGACGAAAGTACGACGAAAAAAGAAACAGTTAAATATCATATTCGCCAAGGGAGAATGTAGCGAGACATCTCGGGATGCCATTGGAGACTCTGACTGGGATCGGATCATGCGCGGGTGCCCGCATGCGCAGGAGAGACAAAGGCTCTTATAAAAAGCGGCGTCCAAATGATACGAGCACAGAATTACTCGAGCACAGAAAAAGCATTAACTCCGATGTGTACTGTGAGACACTCCGACGCCTACGCAGGTCCATCAAGAACAAAAGACCGGGGCTGCTCACGGAGGGTGTGGTTCTGCTCCATGATAACGCGCGTCCACACGTCTCCAGAGTCACACAAATGGAACTGGTCAAGTTCCAATGGGAGCGTTGACCATCCGTCCTACAGTCCGGACATGTCACCCTGCGATTTCCATGTGTTTGGTCCACTGAAGAAACACCTGAAAGGAAAGCGCTTCAACTCGGACGACGTACTCAAGGACACTGTGAAGGACTGGGTCTCGTCACAGCCACAGGAATTCTGGGAACAAGGAATCCTGCGGTTTGTTCATCAGTGGGATCGTTGTGCTCAGGCCTATGGTGTATATTTTGAATAAAGTCTATATTTGTACCCACCGTGTCGTTTCGTACCTTTTCATTTGATCACCCCTTGTATATATATATATATATATGGAAGAAATTTATATAAAATATAGAACATAACAGGAAAAAAAAATTAAGATCAAATCTTATGAAATACTAATAAGATCCTAGCGAGTCAAAATGCAATTTCGGACTTAGGACCGAATAAGTGGGGTTAAACTAGTTTGAAGGAGCCAACCTTCCCCCTTTGCAACTCGGTAGGAAAGACCAAAATAAAATAAATAGAAATTTAAAGTATAAAAATTCTAAGTATAAAAAATCCAAAGTATAAAAAATCCAAAGTATATATATATATATACTTAAGATTAAATTCCCATACATGTACTAAAGAGACATGAGAATACACCAACATACAAAAGAGGCATGACTTGACAATATAAAGATGCTTTTATAAAAATAAAAAAAGACAGAGTAATTTTCGAGAATTTTAAATTATATTAACAAAAAATGATCACATATACAGAAGATAAATGAAAAAAGATTTATGAGGCAAAAGATCATTCACAGAACGGCTTCAATGTTTTCGTGATAAAATAGTTTTTTTATTAAAAGGAAAACTTGTGATGGTAGAGAGTGTGAAATATAAGTAACTGTGTTTTACATACTGGATTACATACTTATAAAAAATAGCCATACATCATTAAAATACTGAATTGAGAGAGATACAAATAAATTTTTGAATGTACAAGACAATCAGAGTTAAAATCATTTTCATAGCGTGACTTCTTGTTCTTTTCTTGAAAGTCAAAATATTTCCTAGTTTCATTAAACACTATCCACCTGAACTTTTTTTTTTATCTTAAGACTAATTTTTTTTTTTTTACTTTTGTATATAATCTGTTTAGCAAAAATATTTGATGCCAAAATTTCGTTGAAATATCATACGAAAATATTTATTTAGCGGTAATGAGTTTGCTTTCATCTTCCGTTACAAACTAGAAATTTAATTTTCAATGTTCAGTTAAAATTCTTATTTTAATATTTCTATAGGATTTAATCCAGTTTTCGCTTAGAAGCTTATGTATTAACTTGGTTAAAATTACACACATAAGCAACAAAGATCGGAATTTAAAGTTTTTATTTTTTTTAACCACTCACATTTATTTGTGAGAAAATTTAAAATTTACAAAACGTCCTGTACAACAGTATGTATAATTTACTACCGATACACCGGTTCATCGCCCGGGTGAGTCTAAAAATATAATAGTCGAATTGAAAATATAAAAAAAAAATTATATCAAATTTTTAAATTGTATTTGAATTATTTGACGTTAAAATCACAGCGTACTGATATCAAATTAATGCACCGAAAACTAATAAACCAAAGCAAATCTTAGCTTAAAAACTTTTAAAAATATGAATTAAAACAATTTATTTCAGAATAACTTGCGTCGTTAAAATATCGCAGAGCAAGCCAAAAATCTATGCAAAGCCCTCTTCAAATGCAATATTCGTTTTCCAAACACGAGCGAGGGAACGTTTTCCAATTATCCAACTATTCACTGCATATCAAGGCAATTCGGGACTTCGCACATATACACAAGCATTATTCTTTAAGAAAGAAGGGGGGGGGGCAGAAATAAATTTTCTGAAAATAATATGTTTATGTTAACAATATATAGTTGTGGCTCCTTTAAAGCATCAGCAGAGATCCCTGAAAAATTTTGAAGTGATACGATCAAAAGTTTGTATTTTTTAAATTACAAAGAAATAAATTTTTTAAAGCTTTTTGTTATTTTTTATTCTTTTTTCCAATGGGCTACATATAAGCAACTAAGCCTTTGCAGACACGGCAAGTCCCCAATTGTGACATCCATTTCAGTGGTAGCACCATCCAGGGGCGGATCTCGCTACCAAATTTGACGCTTGAATTAGCTTTATTTAAGCTCTCGTGGATGATGAATATTCCCGTGATTTAATTTTGTCGAGAGCACCAGAGCGAAGTTAATAATCAAAGGATCTTTTACATGCCACATAATCATATGACAAGCGTACCTACGGTTTTCGCATCCAAAAAATCTGTCTTCTCCAGCTGGGGTCGAACCCGCAACCTTGGGCTTATTAAGCGGGCAAGATATCTCTAAGTCACTGGAGTTGTCATATCCTAACAAACATATACACTGCTGGCCACCGTAAATGCAACACCCTGAAGTAAGCACGAAAATAACATGAAATTTACAACATGCATTAGCGGACGTGAGATATGCAAATGATTAGAATTGTGGCGCCACCTCAAAGCGCTATTTAAGACTTGGAGATTTCGACGATTTCAAGTTCGGCAGTTGTAATTTTCTTGTGGTTTCTTCAAAAAACTATCAGTTATATCTCGTAGAAAATAGCGATCAGCTTTTGATCAAGTATCCGAGTTCGACAGTGGAAGGATAGGGGCCTGCCGAGATTGTGAAATATCTTTCAGGAAATCGATAGTCGTGTTGGACGAAACCAAACAACTGTAATGCAGATATGTGACCGTTGGATGCAGGAGGATACGACGGACCGACGTGGTCGATCGCATCCCCCTCAGTGCACCCCTTCACGCGACGACAGGCAAATTGAGCGCATGGCAGTGACGGATCGCTTAGTCACATCACGAACCATAGCACAGCACATTGAGTCTGTAACGCATCATTCAGTGTCTGTGCGTACCATTAGACGCCGTTTACAGCAGAGTGGTCTGTCCGCAAGACATCCATTGTTTGGTCTACCCTTGACACAGAACCACAGACGTCTCCGCCGCCAATGGTGCGATGAAAGAAGGATGTGGCGGCAGAATGGAATGAAGTTGTCTTTACTGACGAGTCACGCATCTATCGGCAACACCACGATGGTCGGATTCGAGTCTGGAGACACCGTGGAGAGTGAAAGCTGAACAGCTGCGTTATGCTCCGCCACACTGGTCCTGCACCGGGTATTATGGTATGGGGCGGTATTGGATACCACTCTCGCACTCCTCTAGTACGCATTGCCGGTACTTTAAACAGCCAGTGCTACATCTCCGAGGTGTTGGAGCCAGATGTCCTTCCTTACCTTCAGGGCACTACGTGGCACGCATTGTACAAATGTTCTTCGTCAATCACCAGATTGAATTGCTTCCCTGGCTGGCTCGCTCTCCTGATCTTTCGCCGATAGAAAACATGCGGTCCATGGTTGCTCAACAATTGGGCCAGATTACATCCCCAGCTGCTACACTAGATCAACTTTGGCAACGTGTGGAAGCTGCTTGGTCTGCTGTACCCCAAGAACATATCCAAAGTCTCCTTGAATCAATGCCGAGGCGTGTGTCAGCGGTGATCTCCAACAATGGCGTCTACTCTGGCTACTGATTATGGCAGGAACCACACTTCACAGAAGTCTATAAATTTAATCATTTGGTACTTGGTCAACCTGTTACCTACAAAATAAATTTTGTTGTGCTATCTCTTGTCTTTCTTGGTGTTGCATTTACGGTGGCCAACAAAGTACATAATAAATTTATATAAATATTTAAATTTGTAAAAAAGATGCATGGATTTAAATCCTATTAGTAGCTATGTAATCATACTGAGAATTGTAAATATGAATTGTTATTATAATTAATCTTTTAATACATCCGCCTTTAAGTACTATATCTTCTGATTCTCCTTATAATAGACTTCTGTTAAGAGCTATACTTTGATTACAATACATGGGCCCTAAGATACTTAAGAAATCTTCCGAGTCTATAGATATAAATCCTTGTTTTACGTCGGTTTATGTTTAAAATGATAGAACGTTTCTCCATTTTCATCTCAATTTAAAATACATACTTTTTAAGTATTAAAATCTGTTAACTTATCATAAAATATACTGCTGATAAACTTGTTTGATCTGCTTTAGCTAAGTAGTTATTGTACATAAATCAATCAATAAAACGCAACACGGAGGTCATGTAAGGAAGGGGGGAATAAATAAAACAACTAAGCCTTAATATGTTTTCAAATAAACTGCTCAGACATATTTCTAGGTTTATTTATTACTTCGTTTACTTTCATAAAAGCTTTGAAAACTTTTATACTACATGCAATAACGAGGAATAATGCAATGCTTACTCATCAAAAATATCCATATCTCCATTTTGAAAAAAAAAGTGTTTAACTCTTTTAAATCTTTTGTCTCAACAAAAGGAAAAGAAATCAGCATTGTCTGGCTCCCGACTCTCTAAAATAAAAGAATCGTTTTATTATTTAACTCTACAACTCTTTTCATTCCGACCTCGTTGCCATCCTTAATGTTACTAATTTCGTTGCTCGGAATCAGTAATGATGTTAAAGAACACATCCCACCCCTCCCCGCTATTTTAAATTGTTCTCTCTAATGGGTGACTTAGGTCCCTGTAATAGTCTGCGAGATTTATTTAAATGCAGATGGTTCTTATCGATGAAATAAAGACAAATAAAATCGTCTGTGACTTCCATAGATTCCTTTCGTTTATAAATTCCTTTTTTTTTCTTCTTCTTTTTTCTTTTTGCTTTGTATTTTGAAATCATTCTCTTTTTTTTCTGCGATGATTCTTTACGTGAATTTATAAAAATTCCTCACGCGAATCTTATAAATATTTCTCAAGGAAGCAAATAAATTTTCCTCACATACTCTTCTATTTGAAATTAACAACAAAAAGTTTGTGTTTATGGAGGCAATTTAAGGTTTTAAAAAGGCCACGTAATTTATTCAAAAGTTCGCTGAAATTGAGTTCCATGATAATGAATATTTAAATTTTTCCCGTGACTCCAACCCTTCTTCTTTTAAAACATTGCATTTACACAGAGCACGTTTCGAAGCACAGAATGTTAACTATGTGTATTAGCTTATGTAAATTCAAATATAAAAATACAACAAATCATTTACATGTTATTGTTTCCAACTTAGATACATTTATCATTCGAATTGTTCAGGTTACCAATGTGTGCGGCGAAAATATTAATTCCCCAGTGCTCCATTTAAAATATATAACTTTTTCAAAGTTCATTTAAAATTAAGACCTGAAAACTGAACTTTAGTAATGTAGAATTTCTAACATCGTATATTAGTTACTGTTTCTACGTAACAAAGTTGTCCTGAATTAATTTTAAATGTGTGGTCATTTTTATTAAATATACAGTTCTCATTCCCTTTCATGCACACATACTATTATTTAATATCTAAAGCGCTTAAAACCCTCAAGTAACCAACAAAGCTCAATATGAAGAAAGAAAACGGATTAAGCAAGGTGATTCATAAGGAGCTCTGAATAATGTCGTAAAAAGAATACAGTTTTTTATAAAATTGTTCAATATAGAAAATTCGTTCAAAAATGATGGCATTTAAAATTTTCAAAACAATAAGTTTTTAAACGAAAAAAAAAGAAGAAAGCACTCTTTTACTGAAGTAATTATTGAAATAAAATTCAATTCATGTCACTCTTATTCAAACAACAATGAAAGAAACTGTGACAAGAACATAATTCAATGAATCTTTGTTGTAATTTAAGCGTCAAACAGTTGATATGCTTAACTCAGCGTTTCTCAAACTGTGGGGCGCGCCCCCTAGGGTAGCGTGATAACTCTACGAGAGGGTGCGAGCATATTGACAAGTCGAAAACAAAAGATTATTTTTAAAAAGTTATTAATTTGCTGAAAGTAAACAAAATATATTCTTACGTAATAGAAAAATAAGTACACATTTCTATTGATATAATACACTTTTAAATGTATTAGTACTGCACAATGTATTTTAAGACTAATTTCGCAATACTGAGTTAAGAACAAGTTTAATAATTATCATTGACTCTATGGGCTTGCCATATTTAAAATTACATGCAAAAATTAACACTTATCTAGATATTTTGTACCATTTATAATTAATCCCTTAATTGCCTGTTAAAAGATACTTCAAGGTCTCTCAAACTGGGCCCCCCCCCCTATGGGAGCGCGAGCATATCGAAAAGTCGAAATAAAAGATTTAAAAATTATTAATTTACTGAAAAGAATCAAAACAAAATGCATTTGAAATAATATAAAATACACATTTACAATAAAATAATATACTTATAAATGTATCAGTACTGCACAATGATTTTGATAATTAATTCAACAAAACTCAGTTAAGAACAAATTTTATAATTACTAGTGACCCCACGGACTTGTATAAAATTATATGCAAAATTTAATACTTATCTTGGTAATTCATACAGTTTATGACTAAAGTCGTATTTTAGCCTTAGCGTCAAAGTACGTTAGTATTGAGTTCAATATATTGTTATTGTACGGAGGGGGGGAGGACGTGATGAAAATTATGATTGAAAATTAGGTCGCAAGTATTGAAAGTTAGAGAGAGAAGCACTGGTTTAATTTGAATATTAGCAGGAGTTCGTGGCCTTGACCATTCAGTTACCGCTTCCCCATTTAGGCAACTGAAGGCTTGTAACATGTCTTTGTTGTGAAATGGGGGTAGCACTTGCTGGTTTACTAACATTTAAGACTTTTTGAACTATACAGGGGGTTGCCGAATTCGACTGGGAAATTCAGAGTGGTAATAGTAGGCAGCTTGGAGATGTCGAAACAATATAGAACATGGGGTCGCCTACCACGTTTAGTTGGAGTAGCTCTCAAAAACAGTTGCGGATGCGTTCAAAAAATACGGTTGCATTTCTGACATCGAACTGTGATGCTTTGTTCATATTGTAACATGCTTTACGTCTAGTGAATATATATTTCTTACCTCTTGTTGCGCCTTTTCATCCCACTCTACATCACATACTTCATAATTGCTTTTGAAAATTACCCCCAACTAAGCGTGGCTTGCAACCCCCATGTTCTATATTGATTTTTTGTTTTCATGCTGCCTACTGTAACCTCTCAGAATTTGTTGGTCTAATTTGGCAACATCCTGTATATTATAAAATTTGTATAATTAACGTATATGGAGCACAAGCTAAATTTGGTAATATTTTTTTTTTGTGTGTTTTTTGTGTTTATTTTTTTTTGCTTATGACAAACATTTTTGTCATTGCACCTAATGATATTTTTTCCTCAACCTCTGTAGGATAATTTAGTTACCGACTTTAATATTGCCAAGAAAAACTACCGAAGTCTCGAATTTTCACCTTTATTTTAACTCAACACCCATTACGAGGATAGATATTTTGCGATTAGTTATAGAGAAAAATTTAATCGGGAAAGAAAGTTCGTGATTTTGAAGAACTATATCATTCATTATCTAGCTGAAGAAATAAAATATTATTTATTCATAGGTGGGAGAAAAAAATTTATAAGCATATTTAAAATTTATTATTAATAATGTAAATTCATTATTAATTTTTCCGCTCTTAAATTGATCATTTAAATATGCTCTTATCTTTAAATGCTTGTAAGATACGATGATTCATTTTTAATTCTAACTATTCGCAGAAATATTGCCGCTTCTACATATTATATAGTTAGACATATTTATAAAGGAATGGAATGGTTTATTTTAAAATATACTGCATATTTTATCGTATAAGAGAAAGTGCATTTTACTGTTTTAGTTTGTTTTATTTTGTAATCTCCCAGACAGGAACGCTCACGCTCACAAAAGATAGAGGTTAATTCTCTTAGATTTTCAAGAATTATATTGCTAATCTAAATAATGGATCAAGTGTTTGTTCCTTTATAATAAAAGCTCGACGGAGAAGTTAGCCTTAATTACGTCCCTGTCCAAGTATAACGGCAGAAAGGTAATGACCCGTGTTAATATTTCCACACGTGGCTTGATGTGAAAGATCTTAAATCCAATTATGCGAAGAACATTATTACATTTTTATCATTTAGATTCAAAGTTATTACATTTTGTTCAATTGCTTATCTGCTTCTTAAATATATATTCAATGTTTAATAATAATAATGGACAAAAAAAGTTACTTCCTTTGATAATTACATGCTATATTAGGAAGGCCTGTTACATTCATAAAACATGGATTCTGTAATGTTCTTGCAATTATAATGGTACATAAGGTTAATTTCTAGAAGAAAAAAAGGAAATTTATATCCCCAAGAACAAACTAATGAGTAATATGATTAGAAGGGGGGGGGAACTGCAGCATAAGGTAACATCTCAAACAATCAATTTTTCATTTTTCCGATGTGAGTATTAAATATTTCATTTCGAATTTTCAACATCATATTTCTTTTTTTATTATTATTTTGAGGGGGAAATGATGAATAAAATCATTTATCAAAATGGCCCTTTAAATATCGTTTTGCACAACGCTCGTTTTAGTGAGGGAGAAAGAAAAAAATCACGCCGCGATAGCTCTTCTTTCCATATTTTTCAAATATTTGATGTTTTTATTTCAGAGCCCTAAAAAAAATTTTCTTCTTGTTAATGGTACTTGGATTTCCGAAGAACAGTTTTTCATATTTTGAAATTTGAATTCTTGTTTAAAAAAGAAATCTTCTGAATTATACCGTTTAGATTCGATTTAAGCAATTTGCAAAATTTTGAAATAGGTTTAGTTTATCCTTTCCAGTATTTATTAATGAGACAAATTCTGATTTTTTTTAGAAGAATAAAGTCTATTTTAGTGGCGCTAAAAGAAAATAAGTTTCATTCCAAAGAATTTTAAAAAAAATAACTATAAATTCGTATCATCTAAGAGCTACTCTGAAATTGTTGCCATCAAACCTGCATAATTTAGATTCAGAGTCAATTAACAAGGTTGACTTTTAACTTCTCATTTACGTGTCTTAGCTTCAGACATATCGAACACTTTTGAGATGTCATTGAGAGACGCTTGGCCATCTGACCCAGTCCATAAAATCTTCATAAACTGTTGAAGATAACTGAGGAGTTGTTAATCCGTATGCCTTCCAAATACACTTACTTCCAAAAGTTAAGCACGAAGATGTAAAATGCAAAAAAATCAACAAATGCTGCTTTGATTGACTTAAAATTTGGCAGTAAAGTAGTATATATATTTATACATAAAACAAAATCTATAATTATATACAGAAATGAAAACAATATTAAATTTTTATAAGTTATCAGATAATGTCATACTGGAGACTTAAACAGAATTATGTATAAAGTGAAAATAAACAGCATAAAATGAAAAAAGGGCATTAATAGGGTATGTGATCCCCCTCATCTGCATGCAAAGTTTACACCTTCTGACCATGCTTTCAATTAGGTAGTCAAAAACCGCAGAATTAAGCAATCGCCATTCTTCTTGTAGAGCAGTTTCCAGCTCAATAAGAGTGGCTAGAGGTGGGAAACGTGAAGATATAGCACGGCCGAGAGCATCCCAAAGATTTTCAATGGGATTCAGGTCGGACGAATATGCTGGCCACGCCATACGTGCCATCCCTTCACTCTCCAGGTAGTCATCGATGATGTCAGCTCTATGGGGACGTGTGTTATCGTTCATTAAAACAAAAGTAGGGCCAACTGCTGCAGCGTACAATCTCACAATGGGTTCTAGGACTTCATCTCGATACTGGACAGTCGTCACAGAACCCCGTTTAAAGATGTGCAGGTCGGTGCGGTATCCTAATGAAATCCTGCCCACACCATAATGCTTCCGCCTCGGAATGCGTGATGTTCGGTGATATTTTGGGGCTGATTCGTGTTCCTTGTTTATGCCATATCCTTATACGCTTGTCATCTGGCTCCAGAGCAAATCTTGACTCATCAGTAAACATGACATTGCCCCAGTCAGACACAGTCCAATTGCCATATTCCCGGCGCCACTTTAATCGTGCCCCTCTTGACTGGTCGGATAGGGAAACACAAACTCGAAATACCCAGGCATACAGTCCATTCATATGTAATCTTCGGCGTACAGTAGCTGCACATATAGCCTTACCAATAGACGTTTTAACCATAGATGTCACACGTGGGGAGGTCGCCCTGCGATTCCGCTTGGCTACAATAGCAACACATCGATCTTCCGCGGGGGCTGTAACCCTTGGGCGACCACCTACGGGCTTTCGGACAACTGCCTGTGTGGTTTGGAATTGTTTCCATAAACGTGAAATTACAGAATAATGAACGCCAAAGAAAATAACAACATCTGTGATCGACTGTCCTGCTTCAATGCGCCCCACAGCACGCCAGCGCTCAGAATCTTCCATTCGTTTTCTGGAAGTCATAGAAACACGTATGTCTTGAAAACAAATTGTACGAAAGTTTTAAACACCTTCTATCAGCACTTACAATCAACTTCTGTAACCCTTCATAAAGCTGACTTCTTATAAGACAGCCCTTTTTGCATATTTCTTGACATGAAAGCACGATTGGCTGTTACCTAACATATTTGCATACTTCCATCCATATCTGCAGCGAATTGCATCCTCTTCAATTCTGATTGGCTTCCAGAAATTAGCATTTTCCTCTCCGTGCTTAACTTTTGGAAGTGAGTGTATTTCCGATGATTAGTAAAGTCATCAAACAAAAGTTGGTGCTACGTAATAATTGACAGATATGTTTAATTCAGTTTCTCTTCAATGTATTGACATAAGATGATAAAAACACCCAACTGGCTTAAAAAACTTAGGCCTTCGCGTTTGTCTTTATTTGTACCAAATTCTTAATTTATTTATATACCAAATATGCCATACGAAAGGGGGAAGAGTGCTGATGACCGTTAAAGCTATCGAAGCCTAGTGTTCTCCCATTGGCGGGGTGCGGAAGCTTATAGAAATAGTACCAGATAAACTCGTCACTTCACTTAGGCTTAGAATTACGAAGTTCATTGAAAATATTCCTCGTGTTACTTCAAAGTGCATTTTTAATAAGTACTCATTCACTTATTCCTTATATAGGGTGATCCCAAATTCATGGTACAAACTTTAAGGATAGTTACAGTACATTGTAACAATCATTTATTGTATAGGAATGTATGGGTGCAAGTGACGCGGTGAGACACAAACACAAAAAAATAACAGACAAAAGAAAATACAAAGTGTTTATTGAAAGCGTCGTTGACAAGTGTAATGATTACAATAACTGTCCAGCACATGAACTATGAAGTCCAGCTGCAGCGCACACTATTGTACCATCCACTGGCAATAGAAGATATTCTGCCCGATTCAAAGCTTGTACCCGCTGAAAATGGAAGAGCTGTAAGCGATTTTCGTTTAACACTCTACAAATAGCCTGATGACTCACACTTACGTGATGAGCAACAGCTGTCGTACTTGACTCGAGTCTATCAACCAAAATGTTCAAGGGGCTTTCTTCTAGGCTTGAACTGAGTACAGCTCTTCATTCACCAACATCATGTCTGGTGACGTGGAACGAAAGTGTTTCGCGATATTGACGATTTAAACTCTGAAACATTCGTCGATCAAGAAACTGTGCGTGATATATTCGTAGCGCAGCTCTGCCGCTAACATTTATAAGGCCATACATGTAATGCATGCATTGTTTTAGACACACGTAAAGTCTCCCGTCGTAGACGTCAGCACAATTGTGTGAATGGCGTTTTTCCTCTACTGAAATGCATCTTGTTGAACGGCAGCTAAACATCTATTGCTCCCTACCGGCCACGTAATCAACCGATAATTTTATTTCACTTTTCTTTTATTTCCCCTGTTTGCGCCTCCCCACGTCACACACTTGTGCTCATACACTCCTATGCAATAAATGATAGTTACAATGCCCTGTATCTACCCTTAAAGTATGTACGAGGAAATTGGGACCACACTGTATATCTAGTCTTTTGCTTTTAGGCATTTTTCTAAGATACTGTAAAATAAAACAGAAAAGAATGTTTCTATAAAGTGTTTTAATATAGACAGGTATATTTCTTTTAATAAAGGTTTTTTAGAGTTTTTTAAATGATTGATATTTATAATTAAATATCATTAATTCCGTGCGTCAAATAATATTACGAAATTAGTTGTCCACTCCTTAAAGTAGAGCACATACTGTTTGTTGTTTCACATCACCATTACGTTAATTTTTTTCCATTTAAAAAAATAATAATAACTAAATAATTTTATTTAAAACATTTTTGTAATTCAAAGTTTTTACAATTTATCACAATATGACATTTAAATGTAACAAATAATGTAGTATTTTAACTCTGAGGGGAAATGACTGATCTTCCTCATTTTGCAAGCCTTTCGAATACATTTTGTGGCTTCCCTTCTAATCTCAGTTGATAAAAGAATTTTATATTAAAGTTTTCAATCTTATTTTGAGGGTTGAATCTTCTACGAGTTCTTTCCTACCATAGCAATATGCACTATGCTTATGCGTTGTGTCACAGCCAAAATATTATCGTTTTTCTTCATATTTCAATACTTCTATTCGATTTACAAAGTCTATTTCTGTGCAGATGTAATTCTGAATGCGTAACAGAAAACTTTATTCCTCGAGTTTAAAAGTTCTTGGGAAAAGGGACTGGTATTCTCCAAAACTTTTCCAGAATATAGAGAAGGAAATGTTTATTTTTTTTGTGCTCATCTCTAAAGTTAAACTTTTTATGAAAAGGAATTTGAATCGAAAGAATAAAATAAATAGAAAGGAGCGTAAGGAGTTTTTTTAGTGTTGTAAATATATCTGGCAATACTGCATAATGAAAAAAAATCATCAATATTATTACACCCTATAACCACCATACGAGTCCAAAGATTCACTAAAAATGTTATTTTTTCATATATGCACATATTTATTTCTGTTAACAGTTAATAAAGAAAAATATAAATATTGTGCTAGAAACTTTTAATTAACATTAATGAACTTGATACTAGAATGGAACATAGTTCTTCTTATAAACAGTGTATTTTTATAAAAATAAATGAACTGCTATGTAGTTTGATATTAGTGGAAGAGCTCTACTGGCTGATTTAAACTGTGATCAAAGAACTATAACTTCTGTGGGTGAAGCAAGTCCCATACACGATAAGACGATTGTGCCATGATGTGCAATTATTAAGTTAAAGATAATAATTATAAAAAAAATTCATATTAACCGAAAGTATTGGAAAAATAAAAAAAATGAAGGACGTTTTATATAAATCTATTTGAGTTTGCTTTTTTTCTAATATTTATTTTGCATAATAATATCAGCAATTTCGTTAAAAGTATTGAGAATTAATTGCAAAATTTTTAATATACTTTCTCAAGATTCAAAGCATAGTACTCTTCTAATATCTGCATTTTTCATAAACCACATTGGTTTACTAATCATTCCGACTATTGAGCTTCATGAAAGTTTTAATATATATATATATTAATCTTTGTTACGCTTCCTAGTATCAGACATGCAATAACGTGAGCCAATTTTTTTTCAGATTGTTATATACTAGTAAAGTTGTCCTTAAACTAGTTAAGTAAAAATAACAGCAAAATTTGAAATAAAAAAAATATCTTCATTCGTAAATGCTTTGAAATAAAGAAAAAAATATCAAATTTTTTTCATTTCTTTTATTTATTTACCTGCCAATGTCGAATTGATATTACTTTAAATGGGAGACGGGGATGTGTGCTTAATAAGAAAAAATTAAATTTATAAATTCAAAATGACTATTATCCACTCAAAAAGCTTAAGGCGACATGGTACCATCTTCACATTTTTTTTAATTTTTAATATTTGATAATTGGTTTTAATTGTATTTTATAAAGGTTAATATTTAGTAATAATTCCATAAAAACAATTTTAAACTTGTTGCAAAATGTTTGTAAAATTTAAATTTTTTGAAATTTTTTAAAAAATTTAACTTTTAAGCCTTTTTTTAAATAGGTTTCTCTTCTTTCAAAATTTTTTTCCAAGTACCTTATGATATACTACATAAAACTGCGCATGGTTTTTTTTCTGCTGCTTCTCTTTAATTTTTTATTAATTTTTTTATAGTTAAACTTTCAAAAATTCTCAAAAAAACATTAATTTTGATTTTGAAATTTTTTGGAAAAAGTACTATACATGTTAAAGCTAATTCCATGTATAGTTTTACAAAACATATATTTCAGAAGTTGCATAGAAAATTTAAAACCCATACTCAAAGTCTCAAAGTTTTGAATAATAGTATATGTACACAAATTCAATATGGAGAAATATGAGTTTGAAGTTTTCATTCCATAAATAGCATGATATAATGTTCATCGAATATTCTGAAACTTTTATGAAATGTTAATTAGCTTATTTAAAATTGCTTACCATAAGAAATTGCAAAAATGTAGAACAATTAAACAGTATACTGGCATAATGAATATATAGAAGAAAACGAATGGAAGATCAATATTTCATAAAACTTTATCAGAATAATTACAGAAAAAATACACACACTTCAGAGCTAATTCAATGCTCAGTTTGATAACTCAAATAATGCACAACATATACAAAAGATGTTTATGCCTTTATTTTTTATTCCCATGATTTTAAAAGCCTTCACATGTTAAATATTGTACACGAATGAAAGCAAAATCAAATACCAATTTATAGGTAAAATATATCAAAATCTATAAGAACTCTTTCTGTGCATTTGTTTAATTAAGTATCTTAAAATATTTTAATAATAAGAGTGTTGAATTTCACACACATGGGATAGTCTTATATATCGCCAAAAACAAATATATAAAAATGGGAGAGCTTTGATCTTCTTGCGTGAGAGAATATTTACGTCGCACTGTTTAGCAACACGGGGGGTGGGGGCTTTTGGCGACGGTCCGCGTCATTTTGAACCATGGTCAAGTGACGCGGACCGAAGCCTGATCTGGCACCCTCCCCCTCTCCTAACTTCCACACCACACCAACGGGAGGACGTTTGAGCTCTCGACAGATTTAACGTGCATCGCTCCCCTACACGGCGGATCTTTAGTGGTACTAGGATCGAACTCATGACACGCTAGCCATGATCCGATGCCTAGACCACTCGGCCACCGCGGCCTTTGATCTTCTTGCGAATTAGATTTTTAACTATCAGAGTTATCAAAATGAAATTTAGTATTTGTGCTTTGGGTGAATCCGTTCTAAAGCTTTAATTTTATTCATAACTATATCTCAAAAAGCACGCACAAATTTTAAATTTTGACGAAATCCATTTGCTCTTCAATAAACAATTCACAAAATAGAATTTTTGTTTGAATTGTACAATTCCTTCCTGAAATGATTTGTTACTGCATATGTGATTATCCATGTGCTAGTCTCATCTGCCAGCGGTAGAAAAATAATTAATTCATTTTTAATAGGTACTTTGCTAGCAGATAATCTTAAAAATGGGCGTGGCAGTTTTGTTTAGTCTGCTGTTCAGCATCAAAATTGTTCCATAACTTAATAAAAAATTCAGATAAACCTTTGAAATTTTGCAGGCATCTTTATAATGATTCCAGATATCAAATAGGCTAATAAAAGTTTGGATAATTGATGATTCTTTGGGTACCATGTCGCCTTAAATAAAGCTTTTCTAATATTAATTGCAAGTTCCATAACCGTATTTTTTTATTGAGAACATTTATAACCCCGTGTCATACAAATTACCATACGGGGGCTTACATAGAATAAAGCGTGAAGCACACACATCACAAGGGAAACAAGGATTACAACACAAACATCCATGCCTTCTCCGGATTCGGACCCGTACCCTACGGCACCGCAGTCAGCGTCACTAACCACTACACCAAATGGGCAGCTTCATAACTGTATTCAACTTTATTTTTTCGTCTTTTATAAACAAACCTTAATTAATGGGAAACAGATTTTGACTCTTCCACTTTTTTTCAAAAGAATGCTCTTTGAAGTTAGCTTTCTGGGAAAATTTGGGCATAATAAAGGGATTGAAAATCGGAATATCATGAGCAGCTCACGTGCTTGACACAATGCTTTTATTTCATATGTTTATTCATTGACTTCTGGCATGTTCTGGTTGCTATGGAAATGGATGCTTCCCTGGCCATATCACCAGGCTTTTTTGTTTTTCGAACCACCACCAGCAGATAGAACTGTGATAATCAACTGTTTGGGAGAGTTTTACTTTTGCTTTTTCAGATATTTTTTTAATGTTTAGTAATAACGTTATAAGAGTGCGCTAAAAATGGCTAAATGTAATAAAATTATTTCTAAAAAAGGTCTTTTATGCACCGAATTATTCAGAAATATAAATAATATTTGTCACATAAGTTCCCAACTCACAAAGACGTCTTAATGTGATGTTTCGAAGAATAATATGGGACATCGCTACATCTCTTCAAAACAAGTATGAGTTTCCTGTAAAGTTGATAAAACTGTGGCTGAAAAAGGATTGCTTATTTGTAGAAGACTTTCTAAAGATTTAACTTCTTGCATCATATGGCATTTGACTACAACCGAAATTTACCTTCAATAATTTAACGTGGCTGGGAGAGATGGAATTGTAAGTAATATTGGTTGTGTGAAGAAAAGGTGTTATATTTGTCTACTCGTACATTGAAAGAGTACTGCAATGGGATAAACCTATGTAGACTTCACTTCACTATGTAACCACTTCATTGAACTAAATTTTCGTCATCCATTCCACCACTTGAAAGGAGTTACAACAGGGCATGAGTCATTCAGCAGGGTGATCTGATAAAAATCGATTGATTGCGAAAGTTTTCTACTGGCTTTCTACTTTGAATAAGTCCCACAGTATCTCAGATACACGTCCCTACTTCAGGCCATTACAATCTGCCCTTTCCTGTGATCAGTAGCCTTTCCCATGACTCATAATAAGTAAATGCGAGAATCCTTCCTTAACCATTTTCTTTTAATCACGTGCAATCCACGTCATCTGGGCATTTTTATTGAAAAATGTGGGATTAGTCTTAATGTTTTGGCTAGTCAGTATACATATATGTGTGTGCGTTTAATATAGTGTTTAATTCACTTTGTTGTTTAAACTTTCGTATGGAGTGCATGATATTTTATACAGATTCTGAAGCTTAGAATTTTTTATCATTAGCTTGAAGAAGCACTTTTGTTTTACTAATTTGTAAATCTTAAAACAACAGTAAAAGAATAGACTGCATTCTAAATTCAAAAAAGTACTTGGCTTATTCGAACGTTGATTAAAAATTTATAAGCAATACATAAGGAAATTCACTTCTATGAATTATTTTATCAAAGATTAAGCAATGTTCCTTGAATTCTACGATGACAATTAGAAAACAAAACTAATAAATTATTTCTTTGAAATCTAATGCTTTAATGAAATGCTGAAGTTTTATTAGAATTAGAAAATTCCTTCGATATTTGTCAGCATCATAGATTTAAAATTCATTTATTCATTTAAAATGAAACGTCTTAGAAAATGAATTTATGCATTTTGGGATTCTACGTACTTGTGACAGGTTCATTGTTTATCTTATAAATTATAATACAAGACTGCTAACAAAATCATCTATGTGTACATACAGTTATTTGAAATTATTGTCAATATCTCTTCATATATGTATAATGACCTTCACAAAAGAATTTAATTAATTTGAGCTTTTGACGTAAAATAATATTTATTTTCATTTCATTAAAAACATCTTTAAATTAGTACGCAAACAAAGAACTGAATAAATATGTGCATGAAAAAAGATAACCTCATGTGTATAATAAAACCTGACACAGAATTGATTACTTCATTTAAAAACTGCTATAAATTTTACAATTTACCTTAAATAATTTAACTGGATTAAATTAAATTGTATAATTATGTAATTTTATTATTGTAGAGATTAATGATTATACTTGTAATTATCATTTCAACTTCATAATAGTCCCCTGTAAAAATGCAGTGATACAATTTATAATGAGCGGAACATTTGTGCATTATCAGAAAACACATTTTTATAAATATTATGATAAATAGGACAGAAATATATAAGGAAAGATTCAAATTTAAGAAGTAAGCCTACACAAAATATTGTTTGAGGTTTTTCGCAAGATATGAAATCTTATCGTGTCCTAATTATTTGCTCGTAATAAATTAATAAATATGTGATAGAGAAAGGTTATAATAAGGTTAAAAGTGTAGATTTTTATTTTGATTAACATAACACTCCGAAGCAACATGAGGCCTACTGTCGATGGGGACCCCGTTACTTTGAACCATGGGCAACCGCCAAGGCTGATAACAGCGGCATAAAACTTCGTAAACATAATCACTCGAATATAATGATCATACGTGTGGTTAATCAGTTTAAACCTATTTTCTTATGATCCTTCAACTGCAATCACTATGCACTTTTTTAACACCAGGAAGAATTTTCAAACTATGATTTTCTTAAAGCTGCCATCATTGGTGCTGAACTCAGTAATTGTCCTTTTTTTAGATAAATCGTGTGCATCTCTCTCTCTCTCTCTCTCTCTCTTTCTCTCTCTTACCTATCCCATGTAAATGAAGGATATTCTCCAAGTTATCTTAGATTTTCAAATTTTACAGTCCACTCATTGGTTGGCACCACTTGCGTTCTATTGGTATTGTGATTCTTACGTTTAAGACAGGAAGGGGTCATAATAATGAAACTTGACCTGAAGGATTGGAAAGTTCTGCTTATATTGTTATTGAACAAATATATTTTCTGATGAATTTACTGGACTGATTGTTCATTTTTTGAACAATCCATAATGCTCAATTGATTTCATAGAGGTACAAAATAAGTAAGTAGAAACGCATCATTTGTTTTTGAATCACAGTTGTGGAGTAAACGAATATTTAAGCTAGTTAACTTTTCCCGAATATTCGAGCCTTATCTTTACGATAATACTGAAGTTTTATTTAATTATCACATTCTCTTGCGACCCTGTACCAGCACATGCTGCAGAAAGATGTCTCAATAGTCAGCCACGCTTTCGCGAGTGAAGGGCTCACGATTTATTTTTCGTTTCAATCACCATTATATGTTGAATCTGTTTGCTAGTATTGGAGTGTATTAAAGGTTAAAGTCATTTTGTACACATGTGTGGTTTCGAATTTACGGCTTTATTAATTATTAAAATTATTTTCTTGTATAAGTTGTTTTCCAAGCCATCCATCACCCCAAAAGAAAAATTCAGTCTAATAAGCCTCCAACAAATGAGGATATTGTAAATTTTTGTTGGCTGAATTTTCGGAAGAGTACCCGAATGATGTTAGTTATGACTATGATGAAGATTTCATTTTTTCCCAAGGTACCCATAATACTTCGAATTCTAATATGGAGGAGTTGCAAAAGGTGACATGTCATTAGCATGATGTTAGGGATTACAAGTTGTTTTAAAATGAATATAGCAATGGCAAACAGCCATAACTAGGAAATAAAAAATAATTTATTGAATAATACTTACATGAAAAGGAAATGGAAGTTCAAAATTGTTTTTTACACTCCTTGTAAATGTTCGATGTAACTCCACTTTTAGCATAGACATTATATGTATAGTCTATTTCGAGCCATACATGTACTATTCCGTACAATTCCTTTTCTGGTAAAAAAGTTTGTCTGGTTAAGAAAATTACCTTAATATATTTTTTCCTTGTACATGCTTTGAATGTGTCTAGTTTATCAAATTTAGGGAATCTTTGGTTAAAAATAACGTTGTTCCTAACATATAAACAGAGAATGGAAGGCATATTTTTAATAAATTAAGCTCTAACTATGTAAAGATTTATATTATACTGCTGGATTCAAAATTTTTCTCCATATATTTGATTATAAACGTGAAAAGTTTTGAAAATAAGAAATAAATCGCTGATAACGCATTTTAATCCTTTTTATTATTAAAATTTTGTGCCATTTCTTCCAATTCCACACGAATAAACACTTCACATAGCATAGAAGACAAGGTAGAAAAACTACTTTATCTTCCTGGAAGTTTATTTAATTCTTCATGAGTTGTATATATTCTAAAGAACTATGCTGTGTTTTTCGCTTTATTTTTATTAACTCAATTTTAAAATTACTCTGGGAGAAAATTTTTCATTTGATTTCATATGCATTGTAGAATATCGTTCACTGGCAGACGATTTGAAATGAGCTTAATTATCTTTTACGCTTGCAAGGATTTTCAAATGCTTTCACAAAACTCATTTTTTAAAACCTTTGAAGCTTTAGATAGAGAATAAAAGACTTATTTCTTTTTAACAGCAGATATGGAAAAAAATTAAGATTTTCGAAAATGTTAAGTTTTTTTTTTAATTCAACTACGGTTCGGAGATTCCTGAAACTTTGTTTCACTTCACTTCCCTTTCTTATCAGAAAAGGAAAAGAAAATACTTTCCAAAGAAGGAAAATACTTTCCAAATTAGAGAAAAGAAAATATTTTTCAATTTTTTAAGCAGGATTTGAACTTTAATTTCGTAGAGCAACTCAATTCTAATGAGTCTTTCTTAAAGCATTCTCGAAATATAAAAGGTTCCTAGAGTAGTTTCTCATTTCTTAAAAATGTTTTACATTGTTGCCTTTTTAATGATTTTTACATATTTTAAATGGATTATGTGGGTTAGGAGATATATGAAGCATACAAATTAGTCTGTACTAGTTCAACTTTAGCAATCACTAATTTCTTTCTATGAGCATTAAAAAACCTTTTTTATATTATGCATATATTTAGATACAAGTAACTTCAATAATACTTTTAATAACCTTTGCTTTGTATAACATCATTTTCTGCCAAAACAAAAGCTATATATTATTTAAAAATGCACTTTCTTTTCATATGGTTTAGTTTTTAACACTGATATAAGAGAAGTTCAATATTAAAACTGATGACGAGTTAATATACCTTCTTATCTAAATATTTTTCTAGGATTTATAAACTTTTATAAGGCAATCCTAAAGGTTATAGGAATCTTTATATATTCTTTGATAAAAGAAAAGTTTTTCCTATGCATTGCTTATTACTAAAAATAAGGACTATACTTTCATCCACCAAAAATGTCCATTATTTTCTTACTTTGATATAACATTTAAACTTTTAACCATGAAATTTTTTAAATAGTTCTTTACAACGATACAAATTATCTGGATTAATTTTAAAAATAGTAAGTTTTAACTAATTTATTTTTATTTCAGTTTTGCTTTCTAAGCATACTTTTATCTTAGGATAATGCAAATAATAATGACAAGTAATGAAGAATTTCTTTAGAGCTGTTACAATTAATTTTTCACTTAACTACTTAATGTGTTTTGAATTTTTGTAGACTTTTCAATTTTGGTGAAATAGGATTTTACATCCTATTTCATTAATAATCGGTTCAAGTACTCTGAAACATTCTGCATTTTCATTTGTAAAATAACCAAATTTTGATTCGAAATTCGCTAAATATTTTCTTCTGAGAAAATGATATGCCTAATTTCTTCCATCATAAAATATTCTTCAGAAAATAAATGGCTAGACCAAATTATAACATTATTTCGTGTGTTCAAAATATAACATATCATTGATTTGAAATAAATTACTAAGGTTATTGTGGTTTACTTTGAAATCTTATTCTTTCATACAATGAATTAAAAATTATTTTAACTGCATACTAAAAGTCTATCAAATTACATTAACATAACTTCTGAATACGAATTCGAATTAATATTTTCTAGAATTAAAGGTTCCCTTTTTATCTCACTGTTTAATTTCTATTTTATTGAAACAAATTTATGCTCTCCGCATTGGTATTTTGCATTAAGTGTTCCATTTCTCGAAGTTCACGGACTGCGTCCCCTATTGTAATTCCTCTTTCAGCCATAATTTGTTTAATTAGAGAATTTAAAATGAATATCAGTCCCACATTCTTGTTCCTTACATCTCCAACATTCGAGACAGCCCCATACATGTCAGATTTACAACTGAAATGAATTATTTATACAGTTGTTACGAATTATATTTGGCCTCTTTTGTTAAGAAAGAGCTCGCCATATACTCTCAAACCACTTCAGCCTATAATTTGAATAGAATTAGAAATTAACATGCAAAGGGATTTAGTTTAAAGCGGAAACCGTGTAGGACCCTGTTTGTGTAAACATTAGAACTGATTTCAGTGGATATTTTACCTTTTGGGATAGTAGGGGAAGAAAATTAATGGTGAAAATGTTTATAGAGTGTGTTCCTTTAAGTTAAATATCCATGGGGATATCGCGCTGCAGGTGATAGTATTTAAATAAGTATCTGACGGTCTGGATTGTAAACATGAATTCATTTTTTGTTTAGTGTGGGAAGTTCGGTCGTATATTTGTGGGTTCATTAAGATTGATTTTATTTGTTTTACTATACTTCCTTTGATTACCAATCATGTGTATATAAATATACTATGTTATAAACCAGAAAATTTTTAACAATGTTTCTCCTTTATTGAGGAAGTAATAAGGAATGCTATGAATTTCGAATCCGTACTGAATTCGAAACTGTAAGACTCAATTTCTTCCTTGCACGTACAGAAAAAGAGAATACACATTTCAAGTGTAGCAAATATCACTATACGATACAGCGAAAACTTGTTAAAAGGCATTAAAAGTAAGTGGATTAATTTTTTTACATGTAAGTTTAGAATACATATATGAATTAAGTGCCGTTTAACTCAGGGGCGCAGCATAGTGTGCCTAACTCAGTATACGTCACCTTGGGCCCTGAGGTGCATGAGCAGACGTTCCATTCAGTTGGTCAGTCTGCGTGAAACCTCCTGTGTTAAGTTCCCAAGTAAGCTTGGACCATTATAAACCCACTGAAGGGACGAAAGGCCGGGTCAAACTTACCCAGGTCGGGGTTTGAACCTCAGACCTACGGTGTGGTAGCGCGATGTCTTAACCACTCAGCCACTGGTCTTCACAAAGTACCGTTTACTACATCAATAATCGATGCTCCGGGAAGTAAATCCTTCTATACGTAAATGTATTGTGACAACAATTTGTTGCTTATATTATCTTTTAGGTGTGTACATTAGAAATTTAAGAGCTATAATTCAATTAAAGGTGCTTATTCGTTAGTGCATCACTTTTCATTGCCAATTGTTTTAAATTCCGTTAACGCGTCACCGTTGCCAAGAAAAGAATATTAAACAAAATAAATTAATTTAAAAATTAGTTTGAAACATTAATTATGCAGAAATTTTACCAGGGCTACATATTTATAATACTAAAAAGACAAAATTCAGTACAAAGAGGTAATATAAAATGACATATTTTTCAAAATTGCTGAAATTAATCAAGAACACTAAATGGTTTCGATGGCCGTGGGTAGTCTAGTGGTTAGAGCATCGGACTCCAGACCGGAGGATCTGTGTTCGATGCCCGATGCCATCAAATACCATCCGAGTACACACGGAGTACGTGCTCGTTAAATCAGTGGGTCCGAAAGTCTTGTGAGCGGTCGCAGGAGAAACCGCGAGTGCAGGGGGTTGGAGAATATTTCCCTCCCCTCTAGTTCTACGCTTAAATTGTGGAGGTGGAGATAGGTGGTGTCGCCATCTATCGTGAAGAAGTCCAACCTGTGTCTCACAGTCTGTGGCAACTTCCATTCCTTCCCTTCGGGAAGGACGCAACAGCAGCAAATGGTTTCGATAGGTGTGCTGATGTTATTTATTGCATCCTTTTGCAATGATCCTCAAATGCTACAATCTTTGGGTATGGCATCCTTAGTCAAAATCTATAAAATTATAATTGTAACTCTGATAGTGACTTGTACTTAGCCGACATTTAATATCTCTTCTACAGATTATGTTTTGAACGAGGGGAAAAATAATATTGTCTTCTATGAGGCCTTAAACAAGCTGTCCAAAATAACGATTTTGTAAAATCTTTTCTTTTTTTTTTTAGTTTAGTGGGATCACATTGCCCACTAAGGCTCAAGAACATGCACAACATACTTTTTCTTCTATTTCGGGTATTTTTTGTTGTATTTATTTTTTCGCAAAATATTGCAACAAAATAAATGGAAATTGAAAGATAAAAATCCCGAGTCACGATATTTGGTGTTTTTGGCATCTTTCTTTGGTACACTTGCGTTTATTTTTCATTTCAAATTACCTGATAGTGTACGCATGTATATGTCACAAGGACTCGTATAATAAAGCATCCAAGCAACGTATATTTAAGAATCATTTATATGTGAAATTATCAAATTTTCTGAAAGTTAATATAATCCCCATTTGCCAAATACCATTCTCAATACGTTTTAATTTTCCTCTAAAACCTTTGAAAGAAAGTATGCTAAACAACCATCCCTAAACACGAAATGAAAAGTACGCATGCATTAAGATGTAGCAAATAAAAAACGCAAAACAATTTGCACGGGAGCGTATATTCTTTGAATAAAGAATCACTCCTAAACAGCACGGATTGCCACACACTTGTTTCCCATTGATAAGACGAAGTTATCTATAATTCCACAGTTCAAGAAATGTAGTCTCTTAGTTCGGAACAATAACGGTAGCATTTGTTTTGCTGTAATGGGCCATTCGAGTGTATCCCTAACATGTACGGTTTTATTTAGTTTACGAAAGTATTGGCTCCTCCATATTGTTTCAGTTTCAAAAAACCATGTTCTCTACAAGTCGACTTACTTAAAGTCTGGCATTATCATGCGTTTAATGAAAGGAATTTTCAATAGCTGTTGCGTGATGTTCGACATGAAGTCTCAATATCTTGTCCGCCCACTTTTGGACCAACGAATTGCCATTACAACTGGTCCGTACATGTACTTATATTTCCTGCCCATACCAACCACACATCTTCTAAATTGTGATCTTTCACGAACACACATTAGGTTATTTCTAATGCTTGTTTCCCTCCATACCAAAACACTTGAAGTGGCACATTCCAGATAGAATCAGGACTCAGGAGTAAGTCGCAACAGAGTCTATTCAAGTTACATTCATTCTCATCTTTCAGCAGCCCACTTTGTTTGGGCCATATGGTGTTTTGAGGTCTGCTGAAAGCTGTTTGGCTCGACACTCTTCATCGGATTGTCAGTAGGAATTTTTTTTGCAGATGAATAGCATTGCCTGTTTTTTCACAAGTTGTTAACATGATATACCGATCATTATTGCTTTGTTAACATGTGGATGATCTTAGCCTTTTCGATGTCTAACATTAACTGTTTTTAACCCTTTCGTGGGCCTTGGGAAGAGATTTCTTCTCATCTACGTGTTCTTTCAAAACCTGTGGGAAGCGCAAACCCTATTACAACATATTGCCCCTGCAATTGTAACAATGGAAAGACTAATTCCCGCTCTAGTTTTGCGCTATTGCACATAATCCAGCGATTATGACATATGTAAATCAGACAAAAAAGATGGTACTAAAGAAGAAGTACCTTGTCCAAAAGCTGTCGCTGTATATAACGATGTCATGGGAGTGCTTGAACGTTTCGATCAAAGAAAAGAAAGGTACCAAAAAAGAAGAAGATCTGAAAAATTGTGGCATCGTATCTCTTATTTTCTTATTGACCTTGACATCATAAATAGTTTCATACTGTGGCAAGTGAACAAAAGAAACAGAAGTTTAGAACAGCTAATCTTCCGTATAGCATTAGCTCGTCAGCTAATAGACAGATATTCCTCAAGAAAAAGAAAAGGACGCCTTTTTCCAGCTTTTAAACAAAGAAGTGTGTAGCTCGGGATGATATACATTTATCTAGTGTGGGAATTTGTATGCCAGTTACGGTTTACAACTGTAGACGATGCTGTCTATAGTTCCCTTGTGCTTTGCAACATGCTTCTTATCTTTTCATGGCAAATAATCCCCATTAAATTTAATTTTCTCTATGACGATGAATGGTTCTTTCAGAAGTATTCTTCTCACCTCTAAAATTTAAATGTAAACATAAAATTTGACAGAATAAAATATATTTCCTTAAATATATTATATATATATATATATATATATATATATAATTGTTAATAAAACATAAAAAATTGCGAGAAATTTAAAAGAGAAATAAATGGTCACGAAAGGGTTAAAAGTGATTCCACAAATTTAAAAAGACACTTCTTATCCCTCCACAGAATTCCGTTCATGCTTACTATGTTTTGCTCTCGATAATCACTAAGTGATGTTTGGTTTTACGTAAATTACCAGTTGAGAATTTTGCATCACTTCGTTAAAAAGAATTACCCTTATTTTTTAATGCGAATTTAGATCGGATAATACGTAAGAAAATTTCTATTAAGAATGTCATTCATTTGTGAAACATTTGCGATTTATTTCAAAATGTATGAACAGAAAACGAACAAATGATGTTGAATAGCGCATTTCTAATATTCGTATTGCCACTCATTTGTCATGTATTTACTTGCTGCATTTGAATTTCAGATAATGATCAGTAAGTAAAGCGCGACTCATATAGTTTGTATATTTAGAGTAACCCCTGATTAAGGCATTTTGAAAAGGAGTAGTTAAAATTCTAACGGTAGTCGAAATAATCGTCATTGCCTTCCATCTTAATGTTTAATTATTCGGTACTTCGAAATAAATGAATTCAAATTAAATTTTTTCGTGATTCAACTGGCATACAAATTGGATTAGTTTCGCGTTCAATCGTATCCATTAGGACTGTTTTTTTTTTTTTTTACTTTATTTTTGTTTTAGCAGCTCATTAAGAACGTTAGTAGTTTGTATTACGGCTAGTTTTATTTTTGTATTAGCGAATCATGCAGTGGCTATTGCTGACAAGACTACTGATTCTAAACTAACATCCAATGAGCTGTGTTATGTCTTTTAAGACATTTTACTTCAGATTATGGAAGCATTTCCAGGTTCATTTCGCTTTCGTTTCATTATTTTCAATGCTTAATAGTTGTAATCAAGACCTATATTTTGGGCAGTGTAACGAATGACCTTATTCATTAGACCGGGGGAGCATGATGAAAAGGTGTTTTCAGGCATTATTTGAAGAGATGAAAAATGGACCAACAAGATATTTCATGAAAAATTGAATTACATCTCAACATGATTTAAAATGTATGAATGTTATAATCCATGGTGTTAACTTACTTTAGACAAATCGTTAGTTATTCTTTAAATATTTTTTTAATGAAGTATGGGATTTTCTGATGTTTTTGTGCTATGGATAACTTTTAAACTCACTGCAGTTTGGAATTCATGCAATGGTCAAATGGTAGTCTAGTGGTCAAGGTCATGAGCCAGTGACCAAAGGGTCCCAGTTTAGTCGGGGGTTCAAATCTTTATGCCTCTAAAGACATGCTGTGTAGAGTGGATGATGTATGTTAAATATGGAGAAACTCCAACAACACACTTCAGTATGGTGTGAAATTTTTGATGGTGAGCTGGTGTCGTCCTCGTCAATTTAATGTGCTTCAAAATTAAAAGCCTATCACCAATAACCGTCTAAATGCTACATTAACAAGAAATAAATCAATCAACGATAAAGCGAATTTTTTTTTTTTTTACTTCCTATCATGGTGTCTAAAATTTCTTAAGCTAAACTAGGCAATTATAGCTTATTGCTATAATTATTATAATACACATTTTATAATTGAATATACCCAAGTCATGACTCAAATTCAAATCAGGATTTCACCCAAACAAACCGAGTGAAAAAATGGGAACTAATACATATTGAATGAAAACATGTCTCGAAATATTTTATCAGGGAATACATAGACGGATGTAAATTTTAAAAAGTGAGCTCTAGTGGAATCCTCATAAATTAACTAATTTACTTTTATGAAGGCTGTCACTGATAATTAACAGGTAATTTGAATTCGAACAGTAACTTCAAACAAATTAAATAAAGCTAAAAGCTTACAAGTTATTTTTCATTTTTAAATATCGGTATTTATAAAATGTAAGGATGCCACAAAACTTTAAAAAATAGTTAAAAGTTTACAGTTTTACAACATTTGCCCTAGTTTCTTTATTCTATTGTTCAGTACTTTTTTTACATACTCACGTCATGACTCTCAATGTTTCCCGCAAGAAAAAATACACTAATTACCTGTGAGTAGATCTTTGTAAAAGAAAAGAGAGAGAGTGAGAAAATTTATATATATTACAAAGTATGATTTTCTTTTTTGCTACCACAAGCAGTTATTTCAAGACATCTGATTGGGAAATAATGTAAAATTACGAGGTCCATTCCCAAAAGCCCTCGAGTAGCTGAATAGTGAGACGTTAATATCCACTCACACACTCAGAAAATAGCTTCAGTTTCCAATTTTAAGTACACATTTAGCAAAAAAAATTAGTTTGATTTAAAAATCAATCAAAGGCAAAGTTAATAAATATTTATAATGAAATTTAAAATACCATTCAATACTCATTAATCTTTTCTTTTTTTGGGGGGTGAAGTAACATTTTTTTTTCATGTGAGTCTAAACAACCGAGATTTAAATAATAAAATAACTATGAAAACAAAAACAAACTAAATTTTTGGTTAATAAACAATTTTTATAGTTTTAGTCAGGTTATGTCTATAGTAAAAATGTGAAAAATAAATAATTCTAAATCATTATTAGACTCTGTGTGTTCTTTCCCTACCTTAAACATTGTTAAGGGACTAAAAATAATCATTTGTAAAAAGAATACTATGCAAGAACATTTTTCTTGTGATATAGTGCCAACAAAACTGTCACCTAAAAGTTTAAATTCTACTCAAATATGGTAGGGCCAAACAGAGTTCCCGTAATAAGTCAACTATAAATTATTGAAAAATAGAATAATAATTTTATCTTATTGACCTTCAAAATACTACCTACTGCGTCCAAACACTCTGTCTTGTTCCAGCGTTCGTACAACTATTCAAAACACTTTTGGAACCCATTTTTTTTATGTCTTTCAGGTGCTTCTTCCCATTTTGAACCACTTCATCTGAATCCACATAAAACGACATCCCTTCAATATCATTTTCAGTCGTGGTAACAGGTAAAACTCTTCTGGTGCTAGCATCACTTCCGTATGCTTTCTTCAGCAGCTCAAGCGTCTCGGGTGATTTCTCGAGCAAAACACAGTAGTGATGCTTGCAACTGCTCCACAGACATTACAGAATCCAACGAATGAAAAATTCGCTGCGTGAGAAATGATCTGCAGGCTAACATCGACAGTATCGGAAATGAATTCCAGATGGCTGTGTCTTTCTTATTGATGCTGTCAACCGAATGAGATACTTCTCCTCCAACGAACACCTGCGTGAATGTAGGTGACTATTCTGGAAACTGATTCTAGTAGTAGTATATATATATACTCTTTGAATATTTAATTTTTTAAAAAAAAAAATCAGCTTTGGAGGCTATTATTATTGCTTTTTTCAATCATATGTTCTTCCTTTTAGAACGTCTTATTATAGATATGCATATATCGTTAAGCTAACACGAGTGTGTTTGTTATTTCCTTTTATATAAGAAAAGGAACAATAAAACTATTCAATTACTAAAAAGAATTCTCTCGTTGATTTTAAATAATCGAAAAGAAATACTTCCGGTAGAAACTAATTAATATAAATAAAGTGAAAAGAGTGTGCTTAAAAGATGGGATTCGATTCTTCTTTATAAGTAACCTATGATATTTCTGTTTTCCATATCCACGTATATTCAAACCCCATTTGTTTTTTAAAGCTGTTTTCCAGTTCAATGCTTCATTAGCAGTAGTTCTAAGATTAAAGGCATGCAACGCAATCTTCTGAAAAGTGAGATAAATTAAATTTTTTTCGAAATTTACAATAAGAACAATAAGAAAGAAATACAATAGAAACCTATTCATAAAACTGACCTTTGAAATTTGCAATTCTAATATCGAAAGCAGATTCATTATAAATGTGCGAGTTTTATTCAATAACAATTAATAAGCTCCATTTTTCATTATTTTCATTTGCTCTAAATAATGCATTAACAATACTTACCTTATGTTGACTAGAAAAGCTTGTAACATTGGAAACAAATAAGACCTTATTGTGTTCCACTATTTCTTTCTCTCTCTGTTACATAGACGTAAAAACTAATAATATAGAAAAATATATCTTTGAAAAATAAATTCCATTAAAATGCGGAATGAGACCATGAATAATTCAATGTGCGCTATAAATACGTTTGGTGAATATGCCAGCTTAGCTCACAAGATGACTTTTTGAGTTTCTTCACGAAAAATTCTGTTCAAAACCATCCCTGGAGTTAAAATCAAAGGAAGGGGAGTTTTTGATTCTTTATTGATTAAGGTGGAACGGAAAGTTGATCGAAAAACTTCAATTTTGGATGAAAACTAATTAAGTTAAAGTACATTTATATGACTCTAGCATCTTGTTTATAACATGTTGTGGGATTAAAAATCAAGATTCAATTCTTTAAAAAAAAAACAAAGAATACGAAAGTAAAATTTTCAGAAAAGTAACAAAGTTAATCATGATATATTTGCCTTACTTTTCATAATGTTTTAAAATAGTTTGGAAAAAGTCACTCGAACAAAAGCTACAGCTTGTAATAATTCTAAAGCTGTATTATCCACTGTTTTTTCAGTATTCATAAGCTTAACTAAAGGAAAACGAGATGAAATCGAATAAAATTGGAACAAGTATTTACTATAACACACACACACACACATACGTGCTTTAACTCGTAAAGATTACTCACAAAGTTTTTCGAATCATTCAATAATTATCAAGCACATTTCATTACTTTCAGACTATTACAACTGTAATAATTTTTTTATTCCTGTGTTTATTAATGATTTTTTTCGATCTATTTTTATGTAAAGGTTAGTATACGATGGCTTACTGTATATATTAGTCTACATGTGTTTCTTTAACTTTAAAAACTATACTTCCCTAAAGTTACAATTTTAATATTTTAAATTAATTAATTAATTAGCTCTATAAAAACTGTAAAAAAGTTGATAAATTTTCAGAAATCCATTATTAAGTAAGCATGGGTCTACCCAAAACCGAAAAAACATGACAAGGGATCTATGACACAAAAATTTGGGAACCTCTCTACTAAACACTATTCCCACTTGTATGAATCGATTACTAGGGGAATCCAATATTTTATTACATGCCAATAGTGGTCCTACATCATACAAATAAATTATTCATTATTAATCTAAAGAGTTTTCATTATTTTGATAACCACCTGCATGTATTTTTTGTATTCAATTAAAAATAACTTCGATTACACCATGAAGCTAACAATACCACTGATGATTTCCAGCAATTGGAAGTTGAATATATTAGATTCCAAGATTAATCAATATATTACCTACAAAAGATTTGAAAAAGTAATTCAAAAATCATTAATAAATAATAAAAATCTATAAATGACCCAAGTTAAATTTCCCAGGAATGACTTAACGAATCTACAAAAGTTTTAATCCTTCAAAATTTATTATGAACTCTTATCGATTAAAAAAGAATTAACATTCAAAGAACATATAGATAAGTTGAATTTCAAGTCTAAAATTTCGTTAATAAACTCAGAACTTTTTCACATATCTTAAAAACGAAAAACTTTTTTTCTCACTGTGCAATTTTTATGTGTGTGTGTGTGTGTGTGTGTTTTCGTCAGTTCCAAATCACATTTTTTTTCGTTTCTTTCCCCTATAAACTAGGAAAATCATTGTAGCATTGCTCAAGTCAAGGCTTCTAGTGAAAAATATAAAAAAATATAATGAAACTATAAGTATAATGATAATATACATATAATGCATCCATAGTAATACATATTAAGATTCTTTGCCGTAAAATGTAGAGTGTTTTTTTAAATATTCCTTTCACACGAATACTATGCTTTCGAATTATCTTCTTAATATTTAAGTACTATTTTTAATGTAATGGCATTACCTACTACTATGAAGCATCAGCTTATAAACGAAAGTAAAGCTAAAAAAAAATTAATAATTTATGAAAATAAACAACAGTAGAAATAAACGCAAGGAAATAAAAGCATAATTTAACATAAGCATTGGCATAAAAATATTTTAAGTAGTATAAAAATTTCCTAATGTACTAGCGAAACCTTTTTTGAAAATAAGTTTAAAAAAAGGTTTATTGGGTAATAACTGAACCTCTATTTTCTCAAAGCTTTTATTTTGTTTTTCTTTAACTGAATGTAAACGCATAAGTAAATGCTGAAACATCTGACAAGAAAGATAAAAAGAAACACAAAAAAATTGAATGTAAGGAATAAAAAGCATTTATATTGTAACTAAATACAATTTTTGAAATATAAATTTGAAATATTTAATAAACTTCAAAATTATGGCAACGTAAGCTTACTTTCTTGTTTTAAAATTTATTACATTTATTTCGTTGCATATTTTTAATTTTGTAGTGAATCTTCTCAAATACGTAAATCATCATTTTTTTAGTATTTTTTTTTTTTTTTTTGTTCATTTGATTTCTTTTTTAAAAAAGGTTTACTTATAAATTTTTGTAAAACACGAGAAAATTATTCGATTTTCAATAGTAAATTTACAATAAGGAAGTTTTACATTATTTGCATCTAAAAGCTTTATTATTTTTATTCCGCCGTTATTATTTTTATAACTTCAAAAGTACCTTATTTTTATATTTTTAATACTGATTACGTTAGTAATGAAATGATTAATAAATTTAAGGTTTTCGTTGTATAAAATTATTGTAAAAAATTATTAAAATAGAAAATGTTATAAATGTTTCGGGATTCAGTTAATTCTCCTTTATTTCTTTATTAAAAATGATTTTATTTTTAGAAAAAATTCTAATATATTGCTTCAGATTTTTTAAAAGTAGAAATAACAATCTTTTATTATGAATCATTTGCATAAATGTTTAACTAATGAGGATTAGTAAGCTGAATATAATTATTTTAGTGCAATTTTAAAAAATATGCTTTACATATATTACATAAAAAAATTGTTACACCTGCAGCTTAAAATAATAATAAAAACTTAATAAAATAAAAAAGCTTCAAAGGAATGTTCTTGATATTAAAAATCTATTAATTTACACATAATTACTTTATGATGCAACAAATAATGCTAAATTATACTCTTTTTGGAAAGTATTATATTTTATGGGATTTTCAACTTTTCATGAAAGCAGAAAAATATTCTCTTTTTTATCAATTTTTTTTATATTGTTTAATGTTTAATACATGAAATGAGACTTAAAGATCTGACTGAAAAATTATACTTTATTTTCTAGCATATTTTTAAAAGAAGTGTTAGGAATCAGACATAAGCTAAAAAATGCAGAAAAATCAAGCATAAAATATCATTGAAAACGATGCTTCTACTGTTTTCATGATTTAATAATTCTTTTATTTGAAAAAATTAAAATAATCTTAGTTTTTTGCTTGCTTTGTACCTAAGAAAAATGGGGGGGGAGCCTTTTTGAATTAGCTGTGCATTATAATAATCTTTAGAGCTTTCAGATAGCTTTAATGCTTTTGAATACTTTGGTATCGTAGAGGGATTCGAAAATTTTCATTTCATGCCACTTTTAATGCTGTGTATTTTTGGTTTCGTACAAATTCTTTTTCTTATTTTGTTTTTGAGACAACTAAAAATGGAAATAAAACACTTTTATATAAAATTACACAACAAAGAATTACGCATTTCAATTACTGGAAGTAGCCAATTAAATACCTTTTTACTAATCAGAAATAAAATGTAAAAGAAGATTTTTCCTTTTAAAATTTTTATTTTCAAACTAAGAAATTGAAAGAACTTCTAAAAAAAATTGAAAAACCTTTTTAATAAAAGGAACTATTATTTCTTTTGCGAATATAGTAACGAAAACTTTAGATGCCTTTATTTAAAAGCTACTAAAAATTTAAAAAATCTTTGCGTCATAATACAATTGATATAGTTTCATTGAGATTATTTTAAAATTTACTAATTAATATATTAGGCTACATATAACGATTTTACTCAGTTCATTTTGAGGAATAATTATTTTAAAGTTTGAAAACTTGAACAGATATTTGAAAAATAACGTTATGAAAACTCTGGTCAGATTTTAGAAACTTCTGTAAGTTTTGATTTTATTAATAGTAGAAGAATCAATAAAGTGTGTAAATAGTTATGAAATTTAAATTGTTTTTAATCTAACAATGTTGAAAAATAAACCAAATATGTGCAAATGCACGAGGTTTGTATTTAATAATTTTCGTCTTGCTTTTAATTAACAAAATTCAATGGCGCAACACAGCCCATAAGAGCCAAGGCCTACTGTGTGTGCCCTTCTCAGTATGCGTGACCTTGGCCGCTTAGGTACATTAACCGATGTTAGGACATGGTCAATCTGACGCTAAAACTCACAGTGTTTAGTTCCCAAGCAAACTTGGTACTCCTTTACAGACCCACTGAATGGATGAAAGGATGAGTCTCGACCTTGCCCAGTCCGGGATTGAACCCCGGACCTGTGGTGTTGAAGCGCTATACGCTACCACTGAACTCTGGGCTTCCTAGCTTTTAATAGTAACGTTAATGAACAATGAATAAATCAAGTCCAGAAGTAATGTATCCTAATAATAATATTTTATCTATGAAGATTTTTATTATACAGATTCAATATTGTATGCATAAGGTTTTGCCTTTTTACAAAATTTGGAAATTGTTTCTGATTTTTAATGACCATATATGGATTTTTAACAGAAGATTCATTTTAATAACTAAATCCAGGAAACTATGGATTAAAAAATATTTTCTCGTAAAATTTGTATTTCATCTGATGAAGATAAACGTAGTTGGTTATGTTTCTCAATTTTTACTTGAATAATTTAAAAAAAATAATAAAATTTGTTTGAAATATTAAAATAAATAGTGTTTACTCTACTTTTGTAATTTAACCGATACATTAGTTGCCAAATTTTTCTTTGCTAGACATGATGTCTTTTCAGCGAAACATAAAAGTATATTTCTTTTTATGTCCGGATACTTTAAAGAGGAATATTTTTTTCTTTATTTAAACTCTACATCTTGTTACTACAAATTACTGGTGATATCTTTTTTTTTTTTTAATGTTCTAACAGTGTCTCGAATTTTGAGATGGAACTATAGTTTTGCTTCGAGATTTTGACAAGTTTCCATCAATTTATTTTATAATATACTCTAAACATCAATCTTTATAATACGGACAAATTTCTGAATAGCTCTAGTAGGATTGATTGTAATGTTGCGTGAAATATTACAGTGTTTTGCTTTTGTTGTCATTGTTATTTTAGTCTTGATTCTGGTGTGAAAATCATTTGTCTATTATTCAGAAAAAAATTAGTAAAATGTTTTGTATATTTTGATAATAATTTTATTCATGTTTGAAACCATAATTGAATTTAAAAATTCAACAAATGTAATATATACAAAAATTAAGTCAATTCTTACTTAAGTCAACAGAGCAAAAATTTATTTTAGTTATTTTGTATTAAATAACTATAGTTAATGTAAATATATATATATACATATGACAGAATCATAATATTAAATGGCAAAATAGAAAGAGATTTTCCTTACAATTTTCCACTTTTCTTTCTATATATGGCGTTAGACTATAATTTTTGTTGGTTTCTATTTATTCATTAATTAAACTTAATTATTCTAATAAAACAGAATAGTAAAAATGAATCACATTCACAGAAATTAGGCCATCCCAGATGGGATTCGAACTCAAGAGTCGACTGTATATAGCGTATAATTCACCTTTTTTTTTCAAATAAAGTTACCGTTTATAGGTCCCTTTGTGTCTAAGGATATAGTGTCATACTTTTAAAACTTTATTTTTCTTTTTATACCAGGTGTAGATCATCAGTAAGGAGAGAGAAAAATAATAGAAATTATTAAACCTTGGAATCTTTGGAATTAAAATTTTCTTTCGATATTTGAAAATACATCATAGAAGAAATCTGGAAATCCTCAAATAAATAATTAAAATAAATGTAAAAAAAAACAATATTTAGAAACATGTTTGTTTGTCGTAGAAAAATGAAGTGACTGAGTAACTTTTATAATTTCTTGTTCTTTAGAAGACTTTATATCATTCGAATAGGTGGAGTAGTCTAGGTTTGAGGAGGCAAATAGTTTTTCCACAGGATAATAGTGTATGCACGCATTCAGAATGGTCGGTTGGAATATTACATCTTTTAAAATTGAAAATTGGCTTTAGAATGAGCATAGGTATGTATCTTAGCCTGATGTTTGAAATTTTTGTAACGAAGCCAGGAAACTTGTGAGTCTTTACTATTAATTTATATTTACTGCTTACTTAAGTATGATGTTACTCCCTGTGTCTTTTACATCTAGAACAGGGGTGGCCAACCTGAATGACCTTGCCAGCCACTTTAAGAGAACATTAAAATCCCGCTGGCCGCATACAAAAATGTATATCTTTATATCTGATTTAGTCCCATTTCAAACATTTATTGGAGTAAAAATTCAAAACGGAATGAGTTATTATTATTGTTTTCATTATTTTTCATGCAAACAAACATACTTAATTTAATAATAATAATGCAATGATCAAATATGTCTAGCTCTAGCAATGAGTAGCGCGATAAAGTTACAAGAATCAAGCGTGATGCCGCGGGGATTCGTTGCAATGCAATAGTGCTCACTTCTAAGTATGTATAAAAAATAAAATATTATAAAATAAAAACAGTTATGGGACATATTTGCTACAAAACTCTGCACTAAAAAAATATTGCACAAAATAATTGTATTTTGTTACGTTGTAATGAATCTCGTGGGCCTCAAATTTATTTAAGGCGGGCCCGCATGTAGCCCCCAGGCCTCTGGTTGGCTACCCCTAATGTAGAACATCGATCAAATTTAAGATGATACAAATAAGTTTAGTCAATAAGGAAATTTCCTTTTGAAAACTATTCTCTAAAATCCCAAGAATATGCCTTCTTTATCAAAATACAAGAAATCTCGTTGAACTCTAGTCAAATGACGAGGATGATTCAGAGTTGGAGATCCACATTCCAGACTTCCCCACCACGCCACTCTGAGGACTTTGAGCCTCGACAAATTCAATGTGTGTATAAACCTTTGCACATGGTTGTTATATATTAACATTGGGATTTGAAATCACTACTTGCCAGAAATACCGGTGGTTTTGAGCTCGATCTCACTCTGTTACCAAGATCATGGACTTATAGTGACGAGGAAAAAATTAGAGTTGGCACCGCATTCACCAAATTTCCCCACCACACCAAAGGAAATACATATTTAAAGTGGTATATTTAACGGGTAATGATACATTTAACATCCATCATCCCTTCTGCATTGCTGATTCTCAGTGACACAAAGATGCAAACCAGTGGCTTGACAATGCCAGCCAGAAGCTACCGACCATTTGACATTTAAATATTTTTTAAATTTTTGTTGAAATATCTGAAAAAGATATCTCACGTTATTCTTTTCAGTATTCAGTTATTGATACTGAAAGTGGAAGATAGTTGCATATATAGTGGATGAACTCGTTAAGTACGCACGTTAGAGTTTACATATTCGGAATTAAGAAATTCAAAACACAAAAGGGTTGGAAACTATTCTCTTTGATAATTCACAACTACTTTTTCTAAAAAAAGTCAGCAATTTCAAAATGGAAAACTCATTTTGTAGTGAAATTCCTTTGGCAAAAAATACATATGAATTGAAAAATAAATAAAAAAAAAAGGTGAAACGAGGCACTGGATAGTTTCGAAATCTCGGAAAGCTTTTTTCGTTTGGAACTCTGCAAGCGCGTTTCTTTTTCGAGGCTGTTCTTTCATGACTGACATTCTATCTTCTTTTCTAAGAGACAAAAAGGAAAGAAATATATGTCTACTACACTGTAATAATTTTTGCAATTCCTGGCTCAGTCTCAAAACAGGAGTATATTGAACTTTTCTATTCTTCGTGTTCAATTTTTATGCTTGTGGTAGTTCTTAAAAAAGAAAATTCTTACTCATACTTTATAACTAAAAAATTTTAAGACAGAAATAAAAGATACTCTCTTGTAGTCTTTTGAATTTAGGTGTTGGAAGTTTTAAAAAGTGTAGTAGATCTGCTCTATTTTTATTGCCGAAAAATGATGAGACAAATTTATTTTGATTCTTAGCACCCTTTCTTCTGATTTTAGGAGGATTTTTATACCTTTTATTATTTTTAGTGTCAAGATTTGATAAATCGTATGAAGAATTCATGCATGTTATATTTTCAAAGTCGTAAATCATCTATTAATTGGAAAAATTGTCTGAAAAATGCCTCTGTTATAGTAATGTAATTAAGTATATTTTCTGCTATATGGAAATGTGTCGAAATTCAAAAAGAAAAGTAATTAAACTATTTCTCCATGATCCCAATTTGTTTTATAATTGACACATGAAACTATTTTTTTAAGTAAAAACCGTTTGTGAGTGTTTCTTTTTACAAATGTGAATAACGGAAGCATAGAGGAAAGATAATTAATGTAAATTTTAATGATGTAAAACACACATAGGTATTAATCTAAATATGCAGCACGAATATAGAAATATATGATGGAAAGAGATGATTCATTAAATAAAATTGTTAGTACAAGGAATAAAATTAATTAGAAATAATTTCATTTGCATAAATATATATTTCGAGTTTCATTGCCTTTTAATTTTTTTAAGTGCCAATTCGAAGCACACTTTCGTATTTAAAAATCCTTCAATATTGATACAAGTTACGAAGAATATGACTCAAGTATAAATTTTTTGCGAATTTAAAGCTTTCTTACTATTAATAAACACGCAATTTCTTACTTTAGTGTTTATAAGGGAAAATATTCATCTCACTCTCAAATAAAGAAGTAAGTAAGAATTAATTAATACAAGAAAAATTGAATAGATTCGATTAGAAATGGATGGTTTTTATATATACTTTCTTTATACATTATTTAAATCAAAATATGATTATTAATACGGGGGAAATTTCTACCTAAAATTATTTTCTAATTGCGTCATTTTCTGTTACATTAAATTGAATGAAGTATTATATAAGGTCTTCGTTGGAATTTTTTGTCTGCGATTTTTTTCCTCACAAAACGGTGATTTCACCATCGATTATTTCTTACTCTATAGAGAAATTTTCGCTTTAAGGAAATAGAAAAATTATTTTTTTTAAATTTACACAAATTTCTTGCTGGTAAAAATCATTGAAATAAGAACCAGATAGAGCTCCACTTAGTTTATTAAATGAGCGTTTTATATTTAGTAATGAATCCTAAATCTAAGCTCATAATTTCTTTTTCACAGATCTATGAATCTAACATTGATGTTTCCTATCCAATGGTAAAACTTTCCCTTATTAGAAAAACTGTCGGTTGAAAATTTTGTACTGAGCATTATTTACTGTGTAAGAAAAAAAATTTAGTGATGTTAAAAAAGGGCAACGTCTGTTTACAGCGTTAATTTCCCTTTTTTCTGGTTTATAGTTTTAAAATTTAAAATATTTCTTTAATTATTTCAGTAGTATGTTGGAATATAATTGTATACACATACATATGACAGTCTCTTTTAAAAAAATTTTTTAAGAAATCAGAGTATTGCTAGATCTAATGCATATTCGTGCATTTGGAAGTTTGAAAATTAAATTCTCTGTAATAGTCGTAAAAAGAGGATTAATGCATATTTATTTCCCAAAGTTAGAGTTTCTTTTTCTTTTATTTTCATTTATAATGGTACAACAATTTATATTCCATTAACCTTATCATGATGCTAGAATATGAATGAACGAGAAATAATAAACTGTGTATTAATTTTTTATTAAAAACAGATAAAATTGTTCCCGTGCACTACAAGTATCATACGAGGCTTATAGAAGTAAATAAAACAAACAAATTAAGATAAATAAAATAAAAGTAAATAACAAAACAAAAGTTACGAAACAGTGAAATAATAAAAACAAATAAGTTACAAAGACAAAAATGCATTTCAAAATAAAACAATTAGGAAACAAAACCAATACAATGAAGTTACAAAAATAGAAAAATGAAAAATTTACAAAAATAGTACTTGAAACGAATTTTAAAAAGTCAGAAGGCCAGTTGATATTAAGATCATGCAGTATGACTTTTAGGTATTTTCTCTCTTTCTTGAATTTTGAACAAAAGATTATAAAATTCTCCATACTTTGGTCTCTAGCAACATTACAATTATAATTTATTAATATTACATTAGTTTAAAATTTAAAATACATCTTGATTTTAATTAGTGTTGGATTTAGAAAAGTTACAAATTATTTTCATAAAATAACATTTTTCAAATCTCGATATGATGCAGTTCTTTTTATTTTCAGCATACATTTTTAAAAGATTACTTCACTTAAGTTGTCAGAATCAGGTTTAGGAATTAATTAAAATTGTTATAAACATTATCTCTGGTCATTTATGTTATTTAAATGCACGTGAATAAATGACTTTCTTTAAACAAAGATTTTCAGTTGCTAGACAAATCAATATAAAACAATGTTATTACAAATGGTTCATTTAAATTTATTAAAATACTTCTACCATATGGAATGGATTGCTACAAATACAATAAGCAATAGAGAAACAGAGCAGTAAATAAAAGCTTCTCCATTAATGCATCTCCAAGAATAAATCCCTTTTCCAGAAATATTTCTAAAGCCAAAAATATTTAGCTAATAGCGATGAAAACATTGGAGTGAAAACCGATAAATTTTCGAATTCTTATCACAAATTATTCTGAAAGACTACAAGTAATACAATTTATAATTTAAGAAAACGAAGTATGTGACTTTATATTTTTCTCTTAGTTATTATAATCATATTTTGAAATGAAAACATATCACATTACTGTTACATAATTATATTTTAAAAGTAGGAACATATACCACTTACATTACATTTTTTAAAAAATGGCATTGCTTACAAATTTGGGTTATTTTTAGATAAGAAGAGTTTATTTATAGAATTTACTTCTAAACTTTATTCTCTGTCAAATAATATTCGATATTTCTGGTATTTTCCCCCTTGAACTAAAGCGAAGTTTATCATCATCAACTGAAATCCCTTCAGCGTCAAACTCTCTCTTCGCCAATATGTCATGATCTGTAGAACGATCATCGATCATAATATCTTCAACTGGTGAGTAGAAAGCGAATTTTTTTCTTATAAATATCAGTGCATAAAGAGAGAAAAATTGGAAGTTTCAAGTCAAGTTGTTACGCTCAAAGTCCTTGTAGTTTAACGAGAGTAATAAGCATTTCTGCGTAATTAACACAGTAAAGTTAGCTTTTTTTTTCAAATAACATAGCACATGAAAATCCCATTTAAAACATTGTTTACTCCTAACACTATTTATCATAAAAATGTCCTTGAGAAATGCCTCAGCATCCTCTATTATGGATAAAAATATAGTAATAAACTCAGTCTTATTATTTTTTCAATCTTTTAAAATGCAGAAAAGTAAGCTTGGAAGTACAATATCTCTAAGTGGAACTATTGGCTAAATCAGATTGATATTTTTAGGAGTTATTTCCATACTAATTATTCATATAGGTCCATCATGCATTTTTGTTGAAAATTTCCCTAGAAGAACTTTGAAATTAAGCTAGATAACATTTATCAATTAACACAAGTTATAGTTTCACAGTAGTATTACCATGCCAATAACTGTATACCAATCGCAATGTTAGCTACCAACAGACTCCCGTGATGATTTCAGGATACAAACTATTGAACTAATTGATATTTTGCATCAAGTATAATTATTTTATGGATTTTATTACATCATCTGATAATTTATTATTGAATTAAACATTTTAAACATGACCTGTCTTTGTCAAATCACCTTTGATTTCGAATCGGTTCTCAGAAATTTTTGTACTTTTTTAATTATTGTTTGGCGTAGCTTAGCCTAATTTGGCTCATGTGCCATAAAATCCAACAATCAATCAATCAGGGTACAAACTAACAAACCACCCTCGCGGTACATTGTTTCTATGAATACTCTTTCAATTAGATGGTTTTCATGCTTTTATTCATTCTTAGATACCAACTCTCTTACAGTGTTAGCATTTTAATACAATTATATAGAATAAAATCATTTTTTAAAGAAAAATTCTTCATAATATTGCTTTTTCTTCAGAAGAAGAACAAGCAATTCATTCAGAGGAATGAATATAAGAGACTGCTTCTTGAAATCTGCAAGATATTCAGTCAGCCAATATGGAATTGTAATGCACACATTATCCAGCCGAATATCATGTGGATCTCTTTATTTGTCCTCATTTTGTGACCACAGGGTTTTAACACAAAAAAAAACATAAATTGGTTGGATATCCTTGATGGACTATTTTTTTTTTATGTTTGGTTTATATAAACAGCCAAGATATTGTATTTCCGACGCCAACTCAAGCATTCCTTTTCGAGTTCGGAAATTAAATTCATCATACAAAAATTTCAAATGCAAGTGCTTATGACACCAACTCGGGCATTATTTTTTCGAGTTCAGAAATGAAGCAATCCAGAAATTTCAGATGCAAATGTTTTCGATGTAAAAATATTACTATGTCACTAACAATAACAAGCTTGGAATGTGAAGTATGATAAATGTTTAAATATATACTGAGTCATTTTGTCTGAATCTTCAGCTGATTTGACAGCCTGAAGAATTTCTAAAGAAATGAGTTGGTTGTTCAAATCACAAATTCAATGTACTTCAAGCCTCTAGGAAAGAGGTTCGGCTCTTTATTCCTTCAAATACTCACATAACTTATGAACATAATGTATTACAAAATAATCAAAACATCTAAACGTCTTTCAAATGATAGTTTCAAAATGTAAACGAAATGCACATTTTGTTAATATAACATGTTGCAAAATACATAATCAAAAAACATCACACACACAAAAAAATAATGTTTCCAATATATTACTGTAACATATAATGCAGTATTTATGAACATAAGTTTATCACAATATAACCAAAGCATCTTTCACACACAAACAACATTTCCATCATGTTGCCATACTGGGCTGCATACGAAAGACGAGAAATGGAAGAACAGAAGCATACAATACAAACACAAAAGAATATAGACTTTTATTACAAACGATGATCCCAGCACACAACAGAAGGTTTTCGCTGCTTTCCATTCGAAAAGGGAATCCATTTCAGGCGAGAGTTTGACTTCTTTTCCCGAGGATACACATATGCCTTATTCAGGATTCGAACCCGAACCCACTCGATTACAAGCCGAATCTCATAACCATCATACTAGGTGGGGTGGCATTTTCATCATGTAAAAATCCTTTTATATAAATCTTTGATTTAACCTTTTACAAAAACATTCTTTCGTTTTCTTTTTTTTTCCTTTCACTAATTCAGCCTACTTTCAACAATTGATTCCATTCTGTACATAATTGCTAATATGCAATTCATTGCATAAGTACTTGGTTGGCTTATTAATCAATTCATGAATCTCCATATCACCTTTCTTTGCTTTTTCTAATATTTGGATTAAAAACTTTTATGGTTATGGAAATATTATTTGTTAACCATTCGAAACGACGAAATGTCAAAAAAAAAAACTCCACTCTTTTGTTAATTGGACTATTTGATTAATTTCTAGAATGTATGGATGAAATCTGAAATAAAATAAAGACTTATACATTGTTACGAGCTGTAGAAAATATTCAGCAATTAGTCATTGTACACAACTTAAAAAACAAAAAGTAGTATTTTTTAGATGAGAATCAGAGATTAGAGTACGTATAAATATCGCACAATCTCATTGATAAAGTAAATAGATTCTTTGTTTGTATTTTTTCGTAACCTTTGACATTTAATATGTCGTTTTTTTTCACTAAAATACAAATGAAGCAAATTTTGTAAAAGGTTCTTTTACTCACGTTATCATCAAGTGGGTGTTTTTGTATTATTTGCTGGGAACCAAATACAATTAAAATTAATTACTTATTTTTCTGAAAATGAAAGTATTAATAGATAAAAAAAATCTGTTTGTAAAACTAAACATGTTTTTTTTCCCATTCTGAATAATATGGGATAATCCATTATCAATGTAAAATGTTATATACTAATTACTTTATACTTATTGGAAACCCAAGATCTATTGTTTTAGTTACCAATAAATTATTCATAATTATTTTTCAAATGCCTGCTTTTTAACCAATGATGTGAACTTGTTTTTTTTAAAAATACCTTAAACAGTGATCCATTTCTCTTATCATTCGCATAGACTCAATTCATCTGTCATAATCACATGACACTACGCTCAACAAATAGCCACGTATTTCATTCGACTGGGCATTTTCGAATTTTCATCTACTAACAAAATGAAATACTGTAACGTATTAAATTGCCTTAATGCAAAAGAAAAACCTGATTGCAGGACGAAAAGATTTTTCGGGTTTCCATTGAAGAACCCATATTTTTTTTTAAAAAAGTGGATACAAAACTCAAGTTGAACAAACTTCAAACCATCTAGCTATTCATCAGTATGCTCCGATCATTTTGATGTGTGTGTGTGTGTGTGTGTGTGTGTGTGTGTGTGTGTGTTGTGTGTGTGTGTGTGTGTGTGTGTGTGTGTGTGTGTGTTTTTTTTTTGTGTGTGTGTGTGTGTGTGTGTGTGTGAAGCATGCTTTATGTATCAGCCTTTCAACAAGAAGGACATTACAACCAAAATCAGTTCCTACAAAATTCTATTTTTCCGAGCCACCATCTACCTAAAGAATTTTGCAAAGAAGGAATAAAACTTCAATATCAAGGAAATTAAAATATGTTCCAAAAGACATTTCGACTGAAATGTGAGTACTTTTTAATTATTTCATTTTCAATATTTTTTGTTTTTATCAAATACGGCGACGTTATTTAAAGTCTGTGAACAGTTTAAAACAGTCTGAAATATTTTCTGAGCATTTCGAATTCAAAGAATTTTAATTTTGCAGAGATAAAGAAACAGATCAGGGTACTATTTCTGTGATGTGGCCTATTCTGAATGCTCTGTAACTGATGAGTAAGTATGCAGTTGATCTCACCTACATTTTTTTATCTCTTTATAATTATTTTCGCCAATTTAACAAGCATGATAGATAAAAGTTTGAAACTGAATTGTCGCAGCAAAGTCATTGCTCTGTAATTTTCAGAAAAATACACTTACAAATACAATTAAATTAACAAAGTTCCTATGTACTTTAAAAAATATGCATTCATAAATGTATAATGCTGTATGGTGAAAAACATACAATATATATTTTAATAATTTGTAAGATTCCCATATTTCATTATTTTTGCAGAAATGAGGGAATAAATCAGTCCAATATTTATACTAAAGGGCATGATTATATAGAAATTGAGAAGTGTAAAATCTTGCTTATGGGAGTGCAATGCAGTTCAAAGAATTCAAATAAAAACACTATCCAGATAGGTCAAAAACCCTCTTGGTTTTTGGGTGGACAGCAGAACGGACTCAATACATCACAGGAATACATAAAAGGGATATTTCACAAAACACGCGCACACTCGTACAATGACAAGACGAAACTAATACTAAGGTCGGAACAGACATCTTAAGTTACACGGTAATCTTCACGGTTACAAGTAATCTTAACGGTTACAGTTATAAACTATTACAGAAGTAAGTATCTATCTATATTCTTAAAATACTGTGATTTCATTACTTTTTCCAATAATAAAAAAACCGTTATGATAAAAGAAAATTCCTAGTTATCAATTTTATTATATTACAACTGACATTTTAAATTTCATGTAATTTTTATTTTATGTCTTTGATAAGATGTACAACTCAAGAGTGGTTACATATATATGCATAATTATGTAAAATTAAATTGAGAAATTCTTTTAAGAAAAGGATGGCGAACGTTATATTCTGATTAAGGCCAGCACTTTCCATTCCTTCCTGGATGAGTTTGACTTTTACAAAACAGAATTAAAAAAGCAGAAGGATATTCTCCAGAAAAATAAGTTCATTGCAAATAATATTAAAAGTGATTTGCATATGAAAACCTTAACAGGGTTTCATTGCAAGATATTTTTTAGTGTATTTAATGTTTTAAATATTAAAAATGCCTTAACGTCCACACAAAATAATATTTTGCAAACCATTGATAAGTTTTTGGTGAAATTAAGGACAGGTATGTCTAATAGATTATTAGAAATTTTATTTGAAATTCCCAACTCAACAGTATCAAGAATTTTTAATCTTGTAACAACAGTTCTTCATGAAAAAAGAAGATTCATTTTCCCAATAAAGAAGACTGTTTTAGACAAAATACAGAAACTTTTTTTTGTCAAGGAATAAAGATTGTAGAGGTTTTGACTGTACAGAGTTTCCAATTTAAAAAACCAAGCAATAGCAAATGATATTTAGCCATAACAAAAATTGTAATTCTTTGAAAGGAATTATAGGTATTATACCCCTTCAGAAGCTATCTGCTTCATATTACCTTTATATTGTGGCAGCATTTAAGACAAGGGACTTTCCTTCGAAGTAAGCTGATGGATTTCCTTGAACCAAATGATGTTGTTATAGTTGATAAAGGGTTCTTGAGAGAGACTGAAGCAGAGTTCCACAAAATTGGTTGCAAGTTATAATGGCTTCTTTTTTTAAAAAGATAAAATTCAGTTTCGTGCTTCTGAAACTGTTAATAACTGCAAGTTGTCTAACAAGCGAGTTACTATGGAAAGGGCTATTTCATGAATCAAACAGTGTAAATATTTTGAAGGCTTACATAATGTTGACAGTGTACTTTTTACATATCATGTTGTGTAAATTTCATGTATGTTGAAATGTATGTTGTTGTGTAATTTTCTTATGTTGTAATGTTGTGTAATTTCATGTTGTGTATGTTGTGTAAATTTCATGACCATTTAACAAATGTAGCGTAAAAAAGCTCTTAATATAATATTTCGCTTTAACTATATACTTATTTTATGTATATATACAAACACATTCATAAAATTTTCAATATTTTAATTTTAACATATCCGTTAAACATTAGAATTGAAATAGTTTTTTGTAAGATACATTTTATTTTTATTCTTTCATATATTATATCATTTATTATATGCAATGTTCTTTTCATTGCTGTATCCTAGTTTAAATTTTTCAGTTTATATAATTCTGACTATTAAGTGCCAACCTAAAATATTTTGCTTAGATTATGTTCCTGCGTATCAGAAGATGAAGTGTAAGAAGACTTCTACAACAAATTATAAACAGTATTTAGCCAGTTTTCATGTGCTAAAATGTTGATGAATGTATGCAAAGTGGTGTATTGCATTCAAATCACTGGATTTAAACTGTTTGTAATAAGCAACTGAAATGGACCTGATTTAATTTAAAAGGATTTACACCTAAATATAATTAATAACAAATTCTACAAGCTAGATGTAAAAACTTACAGAAAATATTAATGAACTGCATATTACATACATATTTTTGTTGACATTAACTTTACATTATCAGCAGGGGGAAGTTTTTTCGAAATCATAATTTGATTTGTGTAAAACATGCATAAATAATGATTATTCACTTTTAACACAATCTGATGCCAGTTTATAGTGACGAAAACAAAACTTGACATATTTACTTAAGATTTGGAAATGAAAATCATGAAGTATTTTCATGAATAACAAAAACAATTTTAAAACACAATAATTTTTGAAAACTCTATTGACATTCAAGAAAATACAATTAAAGAACATTTAATGACTATGCAGAAAATAAAACAACCTTTTGAGGAGAGAATCAATCTATTTAAAAGCTTGTAAAATGCATTTCACTTTATTTATATCCTTACAAAATAGACTTTGAAACAATGGATTTAACCAAATTTATGTGCTAGGTATCGATAATTTAGAAAATGGATTATTTGAATTTCGAAGTGGCATAGAGTGGAAAATAAAATTTGAAGACTTGATTTCTGAAGTAGAAGGAAAACTATGTGAAAGTAGTGCAGATAGTATTGATTCCACAGTAAAAATTGAAAATATTACATTAAACATATGAGATACCTTAAGAAATATTTTTATATCAATGAAAAACTAGTTAATGCTCTTTTAACGATGTTTGGGTTCACATATTCGTGAGAAAAATTTTCTTCAATGAACTTTATAAAATTTTCTAATAGAAATAAACTTAACAGGGAAATGCGTTAAGCTAATGAATTCGAAATTTGATTCTAATATTAAAAAACTATCTGAAAATAAACAGCAACAGATTTCTCATTAAATACTTTATAATCAATTTTGTTATACACATCTATATAGATGTATATATATACTAATTAATAATACTTCATAATATATATATAGTATGTAATTTTCGTTACTCCTTGTTCATTCAAACACTTATTGTCATTTGCAAAAAACAATTAAGAATTTTTAACCCCTCTAAAAAATTTTAAATCTTTAAACTATGCTCATTTTACCCGTTAAGCCAATTGAATTTTAAAGATGTTTCGTTTTAAAAATACTCAGTTAAAAAATTTTAAACTAAACTCTGGTTCAAATGTGCATTAGTAACCCACGAACTAGTAATAAAAAATATGAACAAAATTTGACCCATGCCTAAAGAAGGTTAGCCATCCCTGATTTATACCAATAAATTGTGAAGCCTTTAAATATATATCTGTAACAAAATACAAACATTTGACACTTTGATTGTCTGATTTGGTAAGTATCATCTACAAATATGTTTGAATTTTTTTTAAAAAAAATCACTGTCTCCTTGGTTAAAAAAAAGAAAACTCTTTCATTATTAAGTTAAAAAAATTAATCATATTAAGAAATAGGATTTTTGTTGAGAAATTGTTTAAAACAAACTATTACTCTGTAGGGGAACAAGCTAAAATGTTTTCGTGAAAATTTCTCCTATACAGGAACATAGAAAATTTTTGTTTTAAATTTTAATTAATAATACACTTTATTTAACATACATCATTTACTAACATTTAAATTTAATATAACACGATTATATTATAAGTGAAACATGTGAAAACTTTATTTTAAATTAAGAAATTCATTGCAATTTGTTAAAATTTATAGGCTTTATATTCTATTAAAAGCCTATAAATTACGTTGCATCATTATGTGCATATGAAGAGTAATTTTTAAAAAAGATTTATGCTAAATATTTATTTATTTTTGTCAGTTTCAACCTTGATTTGCCTTAATGTGATATATAAAGTTGAAAAATTGTTATTGTATTCCTTTTATTGAAACAAATGATCTATACAAATTCCCAAGATTTAGTAGGATCTTTCCAAATATATGGTTATTTAGTAGCATTTCAAATATGCAAAGTAATAAATATATATGTGTATAAATAGTATTTTTGCATAAAATATTCTTTCAAGATCAAATTAAAAATTTATCAGGTGTAAGTCAAACAAGTATTTCGATTAAATTTAAACACACACACACACACAAATAAAATAATGAAAAACATTAAGAAACCTAGATATCCTAACAATAACACTGAAATGGATTTCCTAAGACAACAAAAAGGAAACTTAATTTAAATTTTAGAAAATAACAGTTAAATGCGGTTATTTTTCAGAATAACCAGAAATTCCACATAAAAATATATTCAATGTCACAAATTTTGATATGAAATAACTTTGTTTACAAGGAACGAATGAATGCATTTCAGCAAATCTGCTGTGAAACACAGCATTTTAGAATGTGTAAGTAATATATATGCGAGGAAAAGCAACAACAATGAAGTACAATATTAAATACCAGTAAATATCTACGCATAAAACTCGAATGAATGCATAATGATTGAATTTCTTTATAGTATGATTTATCTATACAGTTCGGAAATGCAATTGCATATTGTAGATTTATTTATTTATTTTTTTTTGTCATTTGTATTTATATGCTATGATGTTATGAATCATCCTACACAAATTCATAAAATACTTTAAGAGAAACCCATAATGTAATGTATGTAAAGATAGTTTTGGACAAAAGTATAATATAAATTCTTAATCTTATGAACATTTGTTTTGGAATATATGTTAAAATTTAGATAAATGTTTTTAAATTTTCATTAAAGATTTACATTTTGAGAACAGTGTATGTAAAATATTAGAATTAGTTGATATGAAAGTTTTCAATTAATGATTATGATGTATCATTTGATGAAAATAAGTATTACTTTTACAACACAATGTACTACCTATAAATTATATTTTTCATAAAAAGTATAATTTATATATATATACTAATACATTGGAAGTCTTTTAAGATATTTGAAATGAATCTATAATAAAATAAAAATTTACATCTTTGATCGTCTGACTTTACTCAGTAATTATAATTTACGAATGTTTGAAATTTTTTTTTAAAATGTCTGTTTTTAACGTTAAAAAAATACTCTTTCACTAATAAGTTGAAGAAAGGAATAAAATGAAAACATAATTTTTAGAAATAATGATTAAATTTTATTTCTTAACCTTTATTACAAGTTATTTCTTGTGAGTTACTGAATTCTATATAAATTGTGCAATAGTTTGATTTATAAAGACTTTGAACTTTTCTGAAGTACATGTTAACTTACAAAAACATTTTATAAAGATGTTTCTTGAAGCCAGTGTACATAGAATATTAGTTAACATGAAACTTTTTGATTACGAGAATTACCTTTTACGAGATTTTTTCCTTTATATATGTATATATTATGTTAATACTCTATATATTATGTTAACATTGTTTTTTTAATTATAAGTTCATAATTGAATTCTCATATTTGTAGGCAACTTTGAATTTAAATTAAACTTTTTCTTTCAATTAGTATATATTATTAATCTTTCATTATTATATAATTATTTATTACTTTATGACTTGATTAAATTTTTATTTCCAAACAGATTACATTCAAATAATTATTGATATTTATTATAAAACCACAAAGTGATTCCAACACATTAAAAGTAACGGCAATTATCTTCATTCTATAATGTAGTAATGATACTAAACTATTTAAAAAGTATTTTAAAGTAAACTATTTTAAAAGTAAATTTTACTATGATTTTTAACTTTTCAAAATATTTATTGATAATTTATAATACTTATTATACAATATTAAGGAGATTCATCTTTTGGAAAAAGTGAAATAATTTTAAGAAACTCAATTTAATTATCCTTTGCTTTAAATGTATTTTATTATTTATTGAATAACATACAAATTGTAAAAATAATGGTATGATTTATCAATACACAAGAGGGTTCTAAACTACAATGTAAACTTGTACAACAATTTTTAAAAGTTTACTTCTTAAGGTAACAGTAATCCTTTCTTCATTCGAAACTGTCATTCAAGGCAGAATTTTTATATCCTTCGCTATAGTTTAAAATATTACCTAAGCTAAATATTTTAAGTAGGAGGAAACGCTACAAACTAAGCCTTAATCTAATACTGTGAACTAAAACTATGTATATATTTAATAACTATACGAAAAGCAAAAGACTAGAAAATATGTTTAAAATATTTAGAGTAATTAAAAAATTTAAAGAATATAAAACTAGAATGTTCGCAAAATCGACCGTTAGCACACAACCACAAGTGTAATACGATTAGCTATTGTTGTTTACTTGATAATCACGTTACAATCGGCAAACGATCGCAGCGCCCTCTGCTGATGAATCGACCCATTTCATTAAAGAAGAATTCATATGAAAATTAAGCCCATTTTTTTATTAATCCATTGGTATATTATACTAATTTATACATAATCACAAGTGCTCAAAAAATATTTAAGTTACTAAGAATTTTACTTCAGTAATGAAGCTGCCATGTTTATCTCCAAAACTGTTTCTTCGTCATTTGCTTTCTTCATGGCTAATTTTTAGGTCAAATGGTTTGTCAAAACTTTTGAGGGGATAACCCTCAAAAGTTTTGCATAAGACAGGGGACAAGGCAAAAATTTGCAGAAAATACTGATAGACTTGCAGTTGACTGACTGATTGTTTGTTAACGTCTAAGACTATAATCCTACAACAGAAACGTAATTGTAGTGGATTGTCATGTGTAATTAGAGCAAGAAAAATAAATCAGATCATTGGATGGATATGCAAAACATGTTGGCTTACGTTTTATCAAAATTTGAATATTTGCTTTTAAAAATTTTATTAAAACTATAATTATTATATACATGCATCCATGTTTGAGAAAATTGTAACAAAAAGAAAGCTGAAAGGTTCAGCAAATGCAAAGTAGGGTACAATATGTGTTTCGTCCAATTTATAATAAAACAAATTAGTTAAAATAATTCACAACCACACAAAACTCAACATTCGAAATGTTCTCTTTATTTATTTCACACTGTTGCCATTCTCATAAAACCATAAATCTTTTTCGTTACAAAATCGCTTCATTATAATTTGAGTTGTTTCATTTATTATTGTAAACTTCTCTTCGAGCTTTGAATTTATTTTAGTTTAAATATATATATTAAATTACATCTCGAGATTTTGATATGAATATTTGTTAAATTCGTGACAATATGCAAATGATTAGAATTTCAGAAGACTCACCGTGTAGAATGTCTGATGCACGTTAAATCTGTCGAGGTTCTTAGTTCTCCGGTTGGAATGTTTAGGAAGTTCGGAGAGGAATATGCCACTTCGGGGATCTTTCTCGTCCCTTGAACATGGTTTAACCCTTTATCTACTGCATTATGATTCAGTGCAATTTTTGATGTGTAACATCTTTACTCTCGTTGTTGGAGTGATTTCGTGAAAAGGGACGGAAATGCGTAACAGGAAGTCGGGGGAGAGTGTGCTGTTTGATTTGACCAATTCAGCGCCTTGGGGGTGTCTCTTCGCTAGCCTCGTCTAGGGGTCCAACTTTAGTAGCAATTAGGGTCCCGTAGACAGAAATCCCAACTCTAAAGCAATGAAAGCACCCTCTTTTGGGAGGGGGAATGGGCGTTTCTAAAGGAAAGGCCAAGTACTCGTGTAGTGCTGGTCTTAATGATCGAAGGTAAATAGTTCCTTCATAAAAGATAAATTATATGCCTTTTTTTCTTAATTTTCTATATTTTCTCGACTTTGAAATAAACATTTTTTCCATGCTATTATTTTTCCAAATTTGCGTTTACTTTATTCCATTTTCTGATGATTATGTTCTGACAGCTGTCATGATGAAAGAAAATGGTATCACAGAATCATACAAGCCTCTTCTACAACAGTTGAGAGAGATATTCTGTTTGTTTCCAAGTGCAATCCGAGCTCGAGACAGGAAACCCCCCTCTTTCCCATTCTATTTTTGTTCTTTGAGGGTCCAGTGACAACCAGCTTTAAGACTATTTGTATGTCAACTGACCCCTCTTTTACTGCCCAACCCATGGTTTACGGGTTGCGTGGCAGGAGCGGACACATAACATTTCGTGGCTTTAGGAGACACTTTAAATTCATCGTGGTTTGAGCGGACACATTCCCCCCCCCCATCTTAGAACAGATTCGATTATTGAATTACAAGGATAAATACATTTTTGCCAATCAAATTTAATTTGAATTAAATATTTAAGATATTAAGTGCGAATACACTTTAAAAACATAGCGCAATGTAATAAAAATAAAAACTTTCAGAGAAATATTTAAAAATTATAGAAAACTGTATTTTAGAGTCAAATAAATATTGGAATAGGTGCAATTACCATAAAATTAATTAGTTTCATTAATGTAAGTAAATATATAAAAACTAGAAATAAAATGTACAAAACAGATACAAAGTAAATAAAGAAAATAAATACAAGTAACCAAATACTAACTAACCTTTATTATGAAGCATAAATATCCTTTACCATTGATTTAGTCCAACCGAGTTACAAAACTTAATTTTATGCATTTTTCTAAATTGTTTGATGTTTCGAATTCTTTTAAGATGTTTTCAATTCTTACATCCAATTTTACGTATGTTTTTTTTCATACGATATTTTTTTTGGATCACTGCATTGAAAATTAAGGGGTATACATAAATAAAATACTCAACTTTGAGAAATTTAATCCGTTAGAACTCATTAATTCAATTGGTACTTTAAAGTACCGTCAGTCCACACAGGTCTAAAATATTCTCATAATACGAAAAGACCAAATGAATTTTTTAAAGCAGTTTTAACTCTTAAAAATGCTAAATAACCAGAGAACACTAATATTTTACAGCACAAAATATTTATTTTTAAAGATTATTAAATTTTTAAAACTTATTTACTTTTTTTACACATAAAAACAGCTTTTAAACATAAATTTAATTTGATGATATTCAAAGAAAGAGTTTTTATTTTTATTTTACACAAAAATTTATTACACGTTGTGCATTTTGAGTGAGGTTTCGATTGAATGTTTCTTAGAGCACTGCATTCTGGAGTAGGAAATGCTGTATTTTTCTTAACATGAACTACTGCACCTTGAGTCTCTTGCTCAGTCTCTTGATCGCCTTCTTAAGAATCTAACGAAAATTCCAGCACATGGGACTTCTTCATCTGAAAAATCATCTGTTAGTAAATCACAGATTTCAGATGGTGGGTTCTACAATAAATCCAAAGCCTCTTGAAGACTAAGCTTCTTTTTTCCAGACATTCTAAGAAAAGGAAAAAATACATAATAATAATGATAGCCCCTTGAAACTCTCCTAGTATTATTAAATCTCAGTTACACATAAAGAAATTAAAATGTTGATAATTTTTGAAATAAGAATAGATATTTCATTTAATTGTATGGCAAAAACTCAAGCTCAGATTCAAGGTTCAAAATTTTTTGAAAACGTTAAAATAAAACAATAAAAATGCAGAATAAATAAGTTAAGTTAAAAAGAAATGCCGACAAAAAAGCATAAGTTTATTGTGCTATAGTGACGACTCTACAACACAAAAAAAAAATAATAATAAGCCACACGGGCCAAAAAAAAACTAATTTCTTGCTCTAACATTGAGTGTCCTATCGGTACTTATAAGTACCCCAAAGTTATTCAAGTGTAAAATTAATTATGTACACTGTTCACTTTTCAGTCAAATCATTTCTTAAGGTCATCATTAACATACAAAAAAAACTTACTTTTGACATTAACTACTTTTTCGAAACAAAAAAAGAATCTTCGCAATCCGATCAAAATGTCAGCTGAAAACGCAACTTCTGCTATTAAACTATTTGCCTTCCCGGATAAAATACTCATTATTGTACCTGTGCTGCCATGTATCAGAAGAGTGGGTTTAAAAGAATACTTCTGCTAAACATCGTCAGAGTATTCGTAAAAATGGTTCTTCTAAGTAATTTTAAAATGACGGGTATTTATAAGTATAGACGGTAGAAAGAAGGGTTAAAATTACGAGATCCCTCACCAATAGCTTTATTGTTGCTTTATAGTAAGAAATTAATAAACAATCTCTAACTGCGGAGCTATCTAATGACAGCCTACGAAAAATCAAGAAACTGTGGGATTGACCCTGAATTGTAATTATGTAGAGAAATGTTAAGAATAACAAGAAAAAATTATTTTCCTCTGTTGTTTTCAGTGTTAGATAAAACTGTATGACACTCTCTCACCTATTTATAAACATTCTTTCTTCTATATTCCAATATTTTAATAACGCTAATCGATATTTAACAGAGCGAGAAAATATCTCTTATGAGATAATAACCTCTGAAATTTAACCAACAGCATTGGTTAAGTCGATTAATTAATCCAAGTCTATCATAAATTAGTTATTTTTCAGTTATAAAAAATTATATTTATTTCGGCTATAATCGGTGAGAATTTCAAAATGTATTCAGAGTATCTTTTTCAGAGTCGCTTTATATTTCGACGCTTTTATTTCTCCTTCTATTCCACTGCGTTTCGCTAATAACTTTTATAATTCTGATCGATATATATCCGACACAATTCAGTAATTAGTTTGCAGGAACATATTTTTCGAATATTTTAATCTGAAAGTCCCTCCCAGTAACGCTTGGCAGTTGTCTGGCCTCCCTGCAAAATACGAGGAATCGTTCAATATACTTGATTACGGTTTCGAAATGAATTCCTCGCTTATTAATTTGAAACTCGCTTTTGTGTGCCTCGAATTTCTAAATATGTATTAGCTGATTGGTAGTGGGTGGAAATTCAGAGAGACATAAAGTATACAATATATACATTCCCTTCGGTATAGGATCTCTGATCGAGTGAATTTGAGATCTGATTTTTCTACGAAAAGTGCGTGAGAGCTTATGTGATATTAACTCCTTAATATCACACGTCCATAGAAGTCCATGTTAAATTACGCAAGTTTATGTACCTTTTCCTCAAAAACTACTTACTTCTCAAGGGATAAAATTTTTACAGCAGGTTATGTGTACTATCAATAAAACTTTAACGAAGGGTTTTGTCATTTGGTTTAAGATTAAAATAATTTTTAACTTTCAAAAAATGTTGAATTTTCCCCCCCGAAAATTTAGTTTAAAAATGCCTTATTTAAAAAGTTTGCTAGATTTATCTAATTCCCTCTATTAAAATGTGTAAACATGTTGAAAGTATGCTCACTGAAAATTTGAGGATTATATAATAAATAGTTTTAGAGTCACACACAAAAATTAAAAAATATTACATTTTTAGAAAACAGGCTTTAAAGTAAAAATTAGTAATTTTTGAGCATTTACTTTAGAACTTTTCAATAGCACATGAAACATTTTCTTTGCTCTCTGCCCTTCTACAAAAAGCCCTTCTAATTTTCTTAAAATTATTTCTAACAATTTAGCCTTTTTGGGGGATCTCAAGATACTTTCGTTCGGCTACACGAATCCTACGTGCATCTAATTTTTTGAAGCATGGCACACAGTTATAACTTGGTTCAATATCATGTTTTAATATCATTAATTTTGCTACATGACTCATATTAAACTGCGCAATAGCCATATTTATTCCGATTTTAGCGTTTTTAATTCCACAAATATAGATTTTGGAATCACTGACTATATGGTGTTATTAACTGATTCATTTGAATATATCGTACACCATTTTAAACAAAAATATATTTGAACTCTTAAAAAATATAAAAAAATTTTTAAATTGATAATTTTTCCAAAATGCATGTGCTTCTGGTTTCCCTTACAGCATACGGAAATTGAAATTCTCTTCTTTTTATCTTTTATTTGCACATATTTTTAATTCTTATAATGAGATTTTTAGTGCTAGTGTTTTCAAGAGATGTAGTTTGTCCATGGTATTGAAATACTTCTCATTCAGGATTTTTTTGACGGGGGAAGGCAAGATTTTTTCATTAAAGGCAGGAATTTAAACTCTTGAAAATATTCCATAAGGAACAGGTGTTGGGGCAAGTTAGTGTGAAATTCGCCGCTTGATAAGGAATGAAAATGGTAAGATAATCCAAAAAAGCCGATATTACCTCTTCCCCCTCCATTGCAATGCAAGACGTAGTATTACACCATGCTTCAAATTGTGTGCACACACATATATATATATATATACACACACAAAATTCTCGGCCGTTTGAAACAGAGGTACGAACATGAAATTTATCGTAAGTAGGAGAGAAATTCTTTTAAGATATATGAAACATTCTTCATAGCATGAACTATGTACTTATAAAAAGCAAACATTTAGTTTTTTTATGTTTTACAATTATAAAATAAAAAAGTGTGTAAAAACTTTAAAATTGAAAATTAAAATAAAATATTTCCATCTTCACATCCTGTTAAGGATTACTACGAATTTTAATAGTGTAGATCAGTGCTTCTCAAACTTTCACTATTGGCGACCCAATATTCCATCATTATTTTCATCGCACCCCCCCTCCATAAAATAACAATGTATTGAATTCCAAAATACTATACTTTGACGAAAAAGATGCAACACGACTTTAAACTCTCAAATACCACTGACGTATATAAACGTCTCGCTCAATCAAAGCGATAGTTGCCCCGGACGTATATATACGTCCTTCCGGAGTACGATCTTTTCTGTGCACTGCTATCCATAAAATTATTCCGAAGGATTTGGAATGCAATAAAAGAACCTTGACAGTGTTTGCGAATGAATTGCTTATTTATTCCTTTTCTCCCCCCCCCCCGAATACAATACATGCCCGCCCTTTCGTAGAAAGCGATGGTACTGGAGAGCGAATCGTGTACCTTTTAAAGTTAAGGGATTGGCAGTTAAGGGATTAATTATAAACCGTACAATTTATCAAGATAAATATCATTTTTTGGATATAATTTTATATGTGATAAGTCCATAGAGTCACTGGTAATTATTAATTTTTTTCTTAACTTAGTATTGTTAAGTTAATTATAAAATACATTGTGCAGGAATAATACATATATAAGTGTATTATATCAGTGTAAAGGTATATTTTATTTTTTTATTATGTCAGAATGTATTTTATATTTGTTTACTTACCATTAATAAATAATTTCTTATATAATGTTTTGTTTTCGACTTTTCAATATGCTCGCGCCCCACAGTTTGAGAAATGCTGGTGTAGATACTTAGTTATATGTAATGAAAAATGTACTTTTTGAACTTTTAGGCAAAAATTTGACCACTTAAGGGGTTAAATTTAAAACTGTTTTGAATGGATTAAAGTAAACTATTTAATTTCACATAATCAATTGCGATAGCTTTGCGGTCTTAGTATCAAGTTCCGTATGCAAGTATCGTTGTTTTGTTGAGTCACGAGTTTGAGTCCATTAAAGTTAACCGTGGTGGAGCTTAAGTATATTAAATCCGATGTAGCTCGAAGTCTGCATGTTGACGTGGTATAGAATTTAGAAGCATGAACAGCCAACTCAAGCGTCATTCCCGTAATATGATCATGGCTCAAAATCATGAAACCTTTTGCTAATAGCCCTCGCTTGCTTCTAAGTGTGGCTTAATAAGCTATCAAAGCATTCATTTGGCAGAGGTGGTATGGAGATCAGTGGTTATGCTTAAGAACTTCCTGACCATTGTTGGTACAATTGAGAAGATAAGCTGATATTTTTTATAAAAATGTACACATCAATTGAGTACATGAAATTTATACTTGTAGTCCTCGTAGTCAGATTGTAGTTCAAGAGTATTCCAATTATACCTAGAGTTCTTCCATACGACAGTATAAAACATTTCTTGAGGAAAAATAAATTCTTTTGAAACATTTATGTCAGTCGCTAGTTATATATTTCACTTAAAAAATTTATAAGAAATTGAAGTATATGCGACAACTTTGACAAAACGTGTACTTTAAATAAGCTCCTTAGATTGTTTGAACTTGCGTGATAAAGTAGCTCTTATTATTAACTGAAATCTTTCTGAAACTTCACACTTATCTATCAATCAGTAAAAAAGTGACAAGTTTTTTTTATAATCCTTTTATATTTTTGAGAATAAAAATAAAAGAATTCGTATCATTCGTTTGGCATTTCTGTAAGTTATCATTGCATAGTCTTACATAGTCTTAATAATTTAACTTCTGTAGATAAACCTAATTTTCCAGCAATGCGTCTTTGTCGATCTTCAATCGCGATTCATTTTTAAATCCTAATTATTTGAATCACCTCTTAAGAGAATACGATTCAATTGACAAAAATCGGTCAAAAATCATATCTAATTTTTTTTAGCCTAAATTATTTTTTATGTTCTTTTCTACAAACTCACAAAATTTGAAAGCTCTAAGTTTAAAAAACGCAGAGTTGTGATAACTTTTACGTTTGTTTTTATCCACATCCCAATGGCAAACCAAATTATCTCGGAAAAATGATAAAATAAATGCATTAAAATCATTCATTAAAATGCTAAGGCTATTTTTCTATTGAGCCTAATACTTGGAAATTTTTTCATTTGTTTCTTATTATGTGCATGGAATAAAAGTTGGTACGCATTTTTCAATCAAAGCAATACTTATTTTTCTTAAAAAATAATTGAATTTAGAGAATTTACACATTTTTTTAAGAAATTTTCAATAAATATTCCTAAAAAAGAAGTATTGTACGAATAACAATCATGTTATCGCAAAAAAAACATACCAAATGCTGTTACACATAGTTTGAGGTACATATAAATCAAATTTCATATAAACACGTTAATTTTTGTGGGAGTAGTAGCATTTTAAAATCACCTCATAAGTTTGAAGTGTTTCCCTTAAAAAATTAATGGTTAGCTTTTTATGAAGTTTTAAGCACATAAATCTGTCTTACACCATACATACACATAGGAGGCAACCAAAAAAAATATGAAAATCAATAAATTAAAAAGAATTTGTGTGTAAATCGTACCATATCTTCTTAATTCAGTTCTTCTCCTTTCCATGTTTTTGAATAGACAGGATCGTATCAGGATTTTTGTGAACACCTGCTAATAAATAGTCTTGGTTAGCAAGGCTACAGAAGGTATCCACAAGTATCTGGAGTTATACAGACTACATGACAGCCGAACAACAGCGGAGTAGCTAGTGAAATGTTTTTACTGCGATCGTGGCTATATCTGTGAGTCCAAAAGTATTCTGTTGGGCTCAAATCTGGAGAATTCGGGATCAGAGGAACATGTTGAAGTATTTTATGTGCTCTTCTAACCAATCCAGGGAAAATCTAACCGTAAGACACACAGAATTGTCTAATTGAAATATTCCATCCACAAGGATATAACAAAACTAAATAACTACCAAAAAGAAAAATTTTAGGAATCTGTGTGAACTCGTATTATAACTTTTTAAACTCTAAAATTGATAAATACCTCCAACTTTCAAAAGAATCCCAGTTCTTGCTTTTAATGCAGACGGAAAACACATTCTCTTTTTAAGTAAAAAAGTGTTAGCAATAAAAAGTGAAAAAATACCCAATATTTTTTCAAGGAATAGAAAGAGAAAGAAAAAAAAATGGCATGAAAGTGAAACGAGTTACACATGCCCCTATTATTTGAATCTGCGCCAGGCATTACACAAGCCACTACAGTAAAAAAATAGCACTTTTTTTTTCTCCTACCTGACTGGAAAGCAGAAGGAATGTTCATTCATGAAAAACAAGACAAACATTTCTACAAAATCGAGCCCTATCATTCAAGATCTGCAAAAAGTTATATATAGAGGATCACCGAAGTTTTTTCGAACCCCCGCTTTAAGTTCCTTTTTTCAAGTGCTACATAATGCATCACAGACGTTTCGTGAAATTAGCGTCAAGCCTACATCCTGCATATCATGACACATCCGATTTGAAAAGAAAAAAAAAATTGGATAAAGATAATAAAGTCCAACAAAACATGGTACCGATGAAAAACTTTCATTAAATTTTGACATACATACCGTGAAGCATATTCTATTTGTCCAAATGAAATTACATTACGAGATCTTTAAATTTTGAATACACCTAAGTTTTCAAAATAATACTTACAAAGTCTTAGTAGTATTCAAAGTAGTCTTTTCCGGCATAAATACACTTTTGTAGACAAATTTTTCACAGATTTAATGCCCCCAATGATTCATTTCTTGGAACTGATGAAAAAATTGCCTTGATAGCCACTTCAATTTCTTCTTAATGAAAACGACGTCTATGTAAGTTATTTTTTAGATTGAAAAAATATTCAAAAGTCACATATAGCTAGATCCAGTGAATAAGGTGGATATTCTTTGACTTTAATTTGTTTTTGCTTAAAAAAACTAAACTGCTAATCGGCTGCGTGGGAAGATGCATTGACAAGATGAAGCATCAATCCCCTAACATTCCCTTCTTGAAGAATTTCTGGAAGACAGCGGTATACCAATTTGTTGTAACTGTCTTCTGCCCTTCCAACTTAATAGCTTTGACCAATCCTGTACTTCTGCAGAAAACGCATACATTACTTTTTTTTCATTGCTCGTTGTCTTTTCACCATTGTCGGCGTGGGATCATATTCAAAGGCCCATACTATGTTTTCTTGACGTATTGGAACGTCAAAAAACGGTATGGACGTTTCTCTCTCTCTCATCATCCTTTACCATTTTAGAAATGGTACGTTGGCCACCATCAATTAGCAATTAAAGGGTTTCTTTTCTGATTCTGACACGCTCCTCTTTTTGTTGTTCAGTTGCATCATTGGGAACCCCTAACGGCAAACTACTTTTTTTCCTATGTAATTCTTCATGAATAAATTTGTGTATGGCTGCGGATCCAACGTTAAGTTCCTTCTGTATCATTTGGAAGGTATAGCGATTATCATCCATTAACATTTTTCGTATGGCAGACACATAACCGAGGATTACTGCCAACCGTGACCTTCCTGTGTGTTCTTCATCTTGAGGAGAATTGCGACCACTGCAAAATTCTTTAAACCATCTGAATACAGTAATATAATATGGAGATTCATCATCAAATGCTAATTGTAGCCGTTTAATGCATTCGTCTTGATTTAATCCCGCTTTAAAATCGTAGAAAACAATTGTATGATAATGTTCTCGCGTCAACTCCATTTTCTCTTCTGTCTAAAATTTATTCTACGCTTAACAACTTGAAGTAAATCAGTAAAAAATCACCTGTATTAAAATACTTTATATTTTCAAATTAAACCATTAATTATTTTTTTTTAACTTCTCGTCTGCGCGTATCACAAAAATTTCAGAGTTACCCTCGTATAATTTGGATAAATTTTATATTACCTTTCTCAGCAAATGCTTTTTACATCTTAAATATATACTGTAAATAAAAAATAAGATTATATAAAAATCTATGCATACTGTATTTAAAAGAATAAAAACAATATCTGCCGTATAACGTAATTAAATAAGGTAAAATTTATTTTACGTTATTATTAAAATCAGAACCATATCTACTATATATTGTATGTAAAATAAGAATACACTTCGAAATATCGAAATAAATGCATACAGATGCACTGTACATAGATCATACTTATATTTTTAACATGTAATATAAGTTACAAAAGTTGCCATTCAAAAATTCAAATAATAATAATAATAAATTATAGTTCTGTTGTACTTCAGCGCAAATAATATATATCTATAAGTATTTCGTTTTATTATTGGAATCAAATAAGAAATCTACTTATATATTTATTTTTTAACCATAGTCAAAATTATCGTGAACGCTTACCTGATAAGATTCTCATCTGCGATGAAAGAAGAAAGTAATAATATATTTATTTCTAAATTATCCGGAATTAGGTTTTGAAAATTTATTTTCCTTAAACTTTTGAATCACATCTATGTCTCAATCTGGAATTAAAAAATAGCCGAAACACTTCTACGCTTTACTGTTTTGAAGAAATATAATAAGAGTACAAAAAGAGCTTAAGAAAGAAGCAGAATTATTTAAAGCTTTGTTTAAATCATCATTTGCATATATTGACATGGGAAAAAAAACGAAACAAAAGTGTTCATTTAATGAGAAAAAAAATCGGTGAATCAAAAGATAATTCAAAAGACTGCTTTAAAATATGCAATGAAGAACTCTTAGAATTCATCAAACAAATAAACACAAGCGACAGTGTGTTTTTGAGTCTTAAAATAATTATTCATTTAAAAATACTTTTATAACATCCTGAAGATAAATATCATCATTCAGATAGAAAAATGTTTAAATATTTATCCATATCAGTTTATTTTAGAGTTTAATTTAAGTAGAAGGAGAATATAGTTATATATGTTTTAAGGAGTCTCAGGACTCTTAAATGTTATTTGTGAACTGGAAAAATCATCCTTTTCTAAAACAATGTAACTTAGCAATATAACAAAACAATAATTTGAAATTTTTACCACATGAGTATCCCATATATGTACATTCTTTCTCCTAATTTCAGAAAATTTGAATAAAAAATTAAAAAGTTATAAAGAAATAAAAAATTTGGCAATTTTTTAAAAATATGAAAATTAGTATTTTACACCGCGCAGGATTCTGAAGTACAAAATTGATTAAAAGTTACAAAATTAATTTTATTTGATATGAATATGTTCCCTTTTGAACTTATACTAACTTTTAAAACATTTAGAGAGAAAAAAATATTTTTTAAAATACAATTATGAAGAAAATTTTAAAATTTTATGAAAAAATTCAATTAAATCTCAAATAAAAAACAATTCTATTAAAACTTGTTTGAAATTTTTTGTGTAAGTTATAAAGAATCTTATTTTGAACATGTGTATGAAATTTCATATTGATATGATAAATAGTATTTGAAAAATACTGCGCGGAAGTCAAAATTTTTCATTTTGGAAAAATGAAGTTAAAGTTAAAAATTAACAAAAAACAAAATTAAACATACCAGTATGCATCAAAAAGCCCCAGAAGCATAAATATTGCCCACTGCAAGCTTAAATTGTTCAGTTTCCTTAAGTATCTTAAGTTTTTTTAGCTTTACGAGCTTCCAAAGGAGGTTTTAGAAATTTGTCTCTTAGCCGTTGACTTACGCACTTTGTCAACATTTACACAATTCAAAATATTTCTTTTATCTATTTTTAAATCCAAAGCACGCATCATATCAATTATGTTCTTACTTCCATCAGTGTGTTCACATGCAGCTATAAATGCAACTATTTTTGTGACATTAATTCCTGATCCAATCAATTTCGGGCTAGACTTCCAAATTAGTGAATTGATTGACTCATTGGTATTTTGAGTTTCCCTCCAAACACCTTCTTAACAATTTCAAGAGTGATAAATCTTTAAAAACAGGTTTAATCACTTCAGAAACTGCTTTTGGTAAGGTGTTCTAGTGAGAAAATTCATCCACTGCATTGTTGTGGATTGAATCATTGTACTTACACCAACTATTTTTGCCTTTAGGGCAAAACCAATGTTTCGGTTCATCATCTGTGCTCGATGTATGAGCCCACATAGCCCAGACAGCTTGCCTCATTTCATTCACATTTTGGGAATAGGCACGAATAACCTTACCATAATAAGTCATCAATTTGCTTATAACAGCATCAGTTAGACGACCTTTCCCACCAATTGTTTTCCCATCGGAAAGCTTCTTTTTGCCCAATAAAGCTTTTAACTTCTGCAAGCGGTTACCCATTCGCTTTTGGTCATGACCCACACACTCTATTTTTTCAATCGGAACACTATCCCCATATTTTTTTTTCGGCAATAGATGAAAATGTCTTTGAGTCACTATCACCTATGTACCACTGGTATTTTTCAAACCATGTTTTTGTTCCGATCGAGAAAAAAAATTTCTGCATTCCGCAGACTTCCATTCCTCCAGCAGACCCGCTATGGTTTTTTCTGCAGAAAGTTTGGTGTTTAGCCAAAAAAACACTATATTTTGGTCCAAACTTTGGACCCTTATAAGAGTCGCATCCTTTACAATAAGAGGACATCACTTCCATGTCGAGGATTTTCCCGCAGTCAGCTCCGATCAAAGTGCAAACTCCAATAAAAGATGTATGCCCACGGGTCTCCCAGGTCCCCTCACCGCTAACTACAACAGAATTTACGGTGCCATCAATAATTTTTTCTTCAGCAGTCGCTTTCTTCATCGATGCATTTGCAAGCGCTTCACTTACATCTGCTATCTTAGCATTAATTCTGTCGTAAGCTTTCTGAGACACTGGATTTGGCAAAACATAAGAGAACAAAACGTCTCGAGAGAAGATAGTCCTTGGCCTATATATCGCATTGCCAAAACAGGCTGTTTGTTGATTTTTGGTACATTTTTTTTGTACCAATAAATTCACAGGAATTCAATTTTTGTTCAATGCTATATTTTCTGCATGTGAATAAAAATGTAGACGACAATCCTACAGTTGATTTTTCACTCATTTTTATTTTCCCATAGCACACAGAGCAACTAAGTAATTTTTCAATTTGGGAAAATAATAAACTTATATCGATTAGTCTATACCCTTGAAATTCAAGGCAAACATCCTTTTCAAACGCCTGCAAAATCTTGTGGGCACTCGGTGTTTTTTTTTTTGTGAGGATGAACTTTTGTTGGGTGATATATTTTGAAACAAAATATTACCTTTTTCAGAAAAAGATTTCTTTACGTACCTGTTTCCTTGAAATCTTTTATTTATCAGACTCTTTCCAGATGACCTCTTTTTGCACGGAACATCCATAATCACTTGATTTTAATTACAAATGAAACAGAATGCAAATCCAAGATCGAAATGTAAATAAACAATCCCGCTTAGTTAAAGCAAAGTTAAAACTTGAGTTGCAATCGTTCTACCCCCGTACAGAATCAATTTGATATTAGGCGTGGCTCTTTTACTAAAATTAATCCGCTAAATATTAAAATGTTTTGAATTTTGCTGACAGCTGTCAAAAGTGGGCGTGGCACATGCAAGTTTTTGTTTACGTTTTATCAGTTATTTCTCAATAACTTCAGAAGTTTTCCCAGTATCAACAAAACTTTGGTATCAAAATTCTCAGAAATGTTGAGGCTTTAACATATATCTTTTTTTTTAAAAATCGAAAAAATTGAACTTTAAGGATTTTGAAACGCTTTAATTAGCTGAATTGATAATTAGAATTAAAACTATAAAATATGTTATTATTGTGTTAAAATTGCTAAAAAAGATTATTGCTTCTATGGATACTCTATACAGAGTGTCACAAACTCGCTCTACAGAGCTCCCAAACTCTGTAGAGCGAAATTTCTGGTTGGTACAGATTAAAAAAATGCCTAAAGAATTCTACCTGCACGATCCAAAGTTTATTAGAAAAATATTGTAAATAATAATGAATGAATGATGATGCATGATGAGACTCCGTCTCCTCCATGTATTCCTGTACGTGATTGGCTACATATGGCATACTTTGGCTGCTGGAGCAAACACACACACACACACACACATGTGGGTTCGGTTCTATAGCCACCACGATCACTAGACCTCACACTGTTGGAATTTTTTCCTATAAAACAATCTCATGAAATTGGTGTATCGAGACACAGTGATTACACAAACGGACTTCGTTGCTCGTCTGCATGCTGCTTGTACTTCGGTGGACACCGTGTTGCTGCGACTTGTGCTAAGATCAATTCCACGGCTCACTTAAGCCTGTTTCGATATTCAAGGCGGACTCTTTGAACATTTGCCTTTTTAAATATTTGTAAATACTACTGCTGTGTGCGTGTGAAATGTCCAATACCGGCTTGCGCCGGATGTGACGTCAAATTTTGTTTGTCGTACTTTTATCGTAAACTGTGGATCGTACAGGTTGGGCATTTTTATGTACTCCCAACGAGGAATCTAGATGTGCAGAGTCAAGGTGCTATTTTGGGGGCATCCTGCATATTAAAAGATATATTATATTTATAGCTGCGCCTGCCGCCAGTTTTAAAAAATACTACTTGCATGTATTCTATGAGGATAAATCACAAATTGCAGGTTCGTATTCTTTGATTGTAAATGAATACAAAAACTGCTCAAAATTGGCTATGTGATCATAAAAAAAAGGAACAGGCTTAATAACTTTCGAAACTGACAACATTTTAACTGTCGTCAGTGCTATCTGTGGGAAATAATTTACATCTGAAACAGAAATTTGCAAAAAAGAAACTATTTTTATTCCGCTTTCTAATTTTGAACTAAGGTAAAATTTTAAACTTCCTAAAAAATTGTTGAAAGAATTTTGGGCTACAAGGGTGAAAAAATAACTTTCTAATCTATGAAAAAAAATATTTTAAACATTCAAAGTATTTTAATTTTTTTTTTATTTATTTATTTATTTATTTTTTTTTTTTGTGATCAAAAAATTTTAAGTTTTTTTTCACGTGAATGGGTTAATATTTTTTCAGTGTTCGTAAATAAAAAATATCGAAAAAATGAATTCATTAAAATTTTGAATGCTAAACACTATTGATACAAAAAAAAAGATATTAAAACACCTAAATTTTTAAATTATTATATATAGTCTCTCTAATTATCTAACTGACCCTAAATAACTTAAAAAATACCGAATAAAAATTCCATTATAGTAATGAACCCCTCTAGTGGCTGAGTAGTTGTGAATATTTTTCAGTGAAATTGGTCAAATTTCTGACATTTTTTTCGAAAAATGAAAAAAATATGAAAAGCAATATTTTATTCCTTGACGAAATATCTTCAATATGGAAAAAAAATTTACAATATTAAGTACAAAACAAATATTAAAAGTTATGAATTAAAAATTATAGTAAGCATTAAAAACTGTTAATTACTTTTCAAATTAATCCTTTTATCAGGTAACAAGTACAGAAAGAGGAAATTTTCAAGGGGGTTGAGGGTACTACGGTTGAAAGTCCACCATTCTAGTATCATGCTCCAATACGCCAAACATATTATTTTGATTTTATCGATTTTCTGGAACAAAAAAAAGGCAAAAAATCAATCAATAAATAAATTAGTGGCATTAATTAAGAAAATTAATTATTAATAGCAAATACTTCATTAAAATTTAATGTACTATATATATAGGATTATAATCAATCGAGAGAAAAAATTCAAGGGGTTTGGGGGATCCGGACCTGGGAACCCTCCCCTTGTGTGCGCCCCCGCAGGTAACGTAACGGATGTTTAATATAGTATGTTTTTGATAATGCATGTTTAATAAGTAGATATTTTACATACATGAGAAGAGAAAAATATGAAACTCTATAGAGAATTCATAATCCAATTGAATTTAAATTTGAAATACAGACTATGTGAAATATAGACAATATATATATTTTTTTTTCTGTCAAAAACTAGCTTCAGAATAAAAGATCAATTTTAATAGTTAAATTTCATTAATCAAATTGATTACGATTACTCCATCGAGATCATATTTTAACTAAAGAATTTACAGTAAAATGTATTTTCTTAAGCTCTGGCTGAGGAATGTAGGAATGATTAAATTGTGTCATTTTTCAAAGCTGCAGAGACACTCATATTTCTTTAGTATTATGCTTAGATATAGATTTATAAACACACAGAGAAACATTCAATGCCAATAAAAAGTTTCGAGATACCTTTCAAGGTGGGGTGGGGGGATTTATATGACAATTTTTCCAATTTCGCAATAATGAAGTACATACACTAAATTTAATAAAAAAATCTAAGTCTATTATTTATACAGATCAATCAAATCGCTCGTGCTTTTGATTGAGAATAATATATTCGAAAAACTAAAGATTGAAATACTTGGATATTAGCTTAGATTAAACTTTGATTGAATTAACTTTCCATCAATTAACTTACGGAAAATCACATACGATTTTTCTAATTTTCTCAACAAATATTATACATAAAGGCAGAATTGCACAAATTTTAATAAACTCAAGAGAAAGTAAAATGAATATACGAAAATACCTAAAAAGTAATCTTAAGGATTGTACCTGGTTTATTTGTGATTCATTATTACTCTCATGGCTGTATTTTATTTAAACTTATTTTTTCCAATTTCTCCTCTGAGTTTATCAGCTTTCTCTTCATATCAATAATAAAAGGCAATTAGAAAACATATATTTCGATATTTGAAATAATTTTTAACAAGAATTTTGTGTGTATGTGTGTGTTCAAATTTCCGAAGCATTTGATGTAACAAGTGAACTCTCTATGCACATTTTAAGAAAAATTGCTAATGACATAATGAGCGAGAAATAGTTTAGTAAGACCTGCATTTGTTTTAATGAAAGTAGATGATTACAATATAATTATGGCGTTTCTTATATACGTGAAAGAAATAATTGACATGAATTACGTGAATTACAATAATTTTGTTAAAATGACGATTTCTGCTTTTACACTTCACGAATGAATCACATTTGCCAGATTAAACACAATTTGTATTTTCTTTCTTTCTTTGTGTGAAGAGAATTTCTGCATTGTTAATAACAAATTTTAAGTTAATTTCAAAACTATAGAAGAGAAAGTCTAAGACATCGTTCGCCAATCGGTGGTCTACAGATCACTATTGGTCTGTGAAAAGTTTTGTTGATCCTCAGAAAAATTGGAACATTATTTGTATTTTTTATGATGAATATCAAAATGTATTATATGGAATTTGGATTACACTTTTTACAAAATTTTACCTACCATTTTTATCAAAATTCATTCTGAATTTAGGTACTTTTTGGCTACTTTTCCCGCTGTATATAACGCTATTTGAAAGTAAAGAGTTGGTTATCACGATAAATTGGTCGCATAATGCTTTAGTTTGTTGATATTGCTTTGCGTTGACAGTTTGTTCTTACTCTTTGTAAAGTTTCTTTACAGTGATTCGGAAATGTCAATAGAGACGTAAATAAATAAAAATATTTGTTTTTATCCAATGGGGCTGCGGATTGGTATTTTTACCATTGCAGACCTAGTACATCCCCAAGAGCTGGTATCACTCTTAAGTGCGGCGCCTTATAGGCGGATACCAATCGCCGCAGGTAAATTTGAAGCCCAGTTTCCTCTACAGAGGTAGGCACCTGAGCTCTGGCGATGCGAATTTGCACAAGGATTTAATTTTGCCGAGAGCGCCCAAGACAAAAAGACACTATAGGGACCTTTTACATATCATATAATCATACGACATAGCCGCTGTTGATTTTCTTCATCATGAAAATCCACCGACTTGGGCCAGGGTTGAACCCACAACCTTGGGTGCAGAAGGCCAGCGACAAACCAACCACGCCACCCATCCGGCTATAAGTGAAAATATAGTTATAGCGGTCCGCCATGTAGAAGTTATTCCTGCTAGTTGTGCGCCAAATTTAAAATTATACATTTAATAGGTCTTGAAGTTCTAAAAATTGGTGACCTCTGGTCTAAGAACATTTTAATTTTTATTTTCTTTCACTGGTTGTGTTTTTTTATTGCAATTTGGAGAAAATCTTATGTTTTTCCGTTTGAGTGATTAAGTTGAAATAATACTAGGGGTTAAGTGAAGGTTAATGGCAACAGATATTAGCCAATTTGCGAGCACAATGCTTGAGCTAGTGCATTTTAATTCCACTTCTCATTCTGGAATAATATTGCAGCCTAAATACATTTAAAATTCGTTTATTTACAGTTATTACATTACAAAATCCATTAATTTTTTTTCAACATATCCTTCCAGATTGCTAGTTTGTATTTTTATGCAATTGTGAAAAGAACCCAACGCATTCTTGTTTCCTTTTAGTATTTGAAAGCTTTCATTGAGGCAAAGGAATACGAATTCCGTTTAGAATATTTATTTACTTTTAACAATAAAAAAAACTAAAAATTAAGATTTCAAGCAGTATTTAAGTTCTAAAATTATAAATCTACGGTCAATGTGAAATCTGAACATTTGAAAGCTATTTCTGTATTTTCTTTCGCTATCGCTTATAAATTACAAACAAATTCAGTCGCATATATCATTTGCATCGTAATTTTAGAAACACTATAATAAAATAATGCAGGAAAATATTTTTTTGTACCTCAGTCTATCTTTTAAGGTAGTTGTTAGCTATGTTATTAACAAATTTAAGCATAAAACAAAAGTAGAAATCTCAGATCGAATCTCTGTTTAAAACTTATCTGAAATTTTATTTAGAGACATTGCTCGCAGAGAAATTAGTGCCAACCTGTAATTTGAGAATTTTTTCTCTGGCATTTTGTTTTAAAATATAAAAGAAAATAAAAAATAAAAACTGAAAGCTTAGTTACAGTCTCAGAAAAAATAATTGTTTCTATTTAACTATAATACTAATAACACAAATCAGACTGAAATTAATTATTTGAAAAATTATAGAAATATGATTATATATATAAACGAAAGAAAAAGTTCTTTAGGAAGGGTAAGAGATGATCCATAAAATACGTCTTACTAATTAATTTATGTTATTTAGATATGTAAAACTTGGAAAAAATGTACACATTATTTTAGAATTACTTTAATTGAGTTGGGATTTTCAGGAAGCAGTTCGACAAAATGGAGGCAACATTACTTTAAGAAATATTAATATAGTAAGGATAGCCTTTTTAATTAAATAAAAATTTTAGCAAATAAATTTCTATAAGACTTCAAATTACTTTATTAAAAGAAAATAAATAAAATGAGTATTTCTAACTTTTTATTTTAAAAAAAAGTAAGTCAAAGGGATTTTCAAAAGTTTCTGCTATTAGAAATTAATAGGAAGAAATCTTTATAGACTTAGTAGCTCATTTTATAAATATTCAATTTTTTACTGCTGATAATTAAATCAGAAAAAGAAAAGAGGTCCCTATATTGCAGTTATTACTTTTAATTTAATTTTGAACTATGAATGCATGAGTTTTTTTTTCTTCCTTTCGAAATGATTTACGTATTATAGAAACATACAAACCTTATACATCTATAACGTTTAGGAGTATTATTTATTCTTTATTACGTACATGTAGATGGTAAAGTATGACGGAAAAGAGTAGGGCGGTTTTTTTTTACTTCCTTTTAAGTACTCCATAAGAAAAAATATCTTTCATTTCTCCTCACTAACTTTGAAAATAACAGAAATGCGACCTTTGATCAAATAAAATGCACGAAATATCTTCTACATAAATCCAGTCTTCTTACTGAAGCACCGAAAACTTTTCCCAGTTATATATATTTTTAATATATTCTTTTTTCCCTCTTTTTGAATATAATATGAAAACTTTAATTGGAGAGTCCTTCGAAAAAGATGCTTTAAAAATACGATAACTTGAATCCATTTTGAGAGAAATATTGTTTCATTTCGAAAAAAGAACATATTTATTTCAAATGCAGATACTTTTATGCAATCTAAATGTATTTTTGCATTATAATGAGCGTTTGTTTGGCTGAAGAGTTTTTCTAGTCAAAGAAACATTGTCGCTAAAAGATGTATATCGCACACACACACAGACGTAAATATCTCTTAAATAGGAACTTCAAAGCTGGAACAACTTGTTATTAAATTGAAAGATGAAATGTTTTAAGTTTGATAAATTTCTTGTACTTCATATTTATATGAATTTAATTTGAAACAAATATAAATCTAAATAAACACAGAAAGAGATTTCTAGTGATTTTTTCCTTTGAAGTTATCTACTGAAAATTACAACCGCTTATGAAAAACAAGTTAAAGTTAAAATTATGGTTCTTTTATGTTTACTTTGAAAATGTATGGCCCTGCATTGAAAATGTTATCTTAATGTTTCAAAGCTAGCAAAATTGAGAAATACAAATGTGGATTTCAAAAAGGAAGATCAACTACAGAACACATACACAGAATTAAACAAATACTTGAGAAGACCAGAGAACGTAATATAGATACTTATCATCGTTTTAGGGAGTTTAGATCAGTTTATGATAGCATCATTCGAGAGAAATTGTATCAGGCAATGTTGGAATTAGGAATCCCTTAAAAATTGGTTAACCTGATAAGAATGAAATTCAACAGAAAAAAATGTTGAATAAAGTTGGGATCAGAACTCTCGGATGCCTTCTGTACTGAAAAGGGACTGAAACAAAGAGACTCTGTCGTGTCATATGTTTAATGTAGCACTAGAGAAGGCAATAAGAGAATCTGGTATTCAAACTCAGAAAACAATTTCTGTTAAATCCTGCTAACACTTGCAGATTATATTGATGTCATGTGAAGAACTAAGTTGTAGAGACTTGCAGTGCACTCGAGACAGCAACAAACATAGGATTAATGGTCAAAGAAGAAAAAACTAAATTCATGGCAATAACAAAAAGAATCTCAAATCTACATCCGCTGAAAATTAATGAATACGAGTTTGAACAACTTTTAAATACTTAGGCACAATTGTGCATAAGTGTAATAACTTAAAAAGTTGAAATCAAAAATAAAATCAAGATGGCTAACAGATGTTATCAAGGATTGCGAAGCCAGTTTCAATCTGAATGCATAAGTAGCAAAACAAAAATACAGTTACACAAAACTCTAATAAGACCAACTGATTTATATGGCAGCAAATGCTGGATAATTAACAACGAAGACGAACAGAAACTGATGACTTTCAGAGAAAAATCTTAAGAAAAATTTTTGGTGCAGTTTTAGAGAAAACGGAATCGAAACGATAAAACATTGAACTTCAATCGAAATACAGGGAACCCAACATAGTTAAATTGATCAAGGCTTCCAATATAGAGATGAAAATTCTGTTAAGAAAATAACATTCCAAACTCCAGAGGGGAAAAGGAAAAGATGAAGAACGAGAACACGTTGGATGGATAAAGAGGTAAAAGGGTTGAAGGACTACGGATTTAACCGATGGAAGAATATGGCATCCAATAGATCAAGATGGTGTAAGCTGACTGAGATAGCCTTGACTGGTAACTGACTGTAGTGCTTGAAAAGAAGAAGAAAAGAAAAAGAAGTTTCAGAAGAGATTGGAAAAAGAATTACCACTATGTGTCACCATATATTCTCAAATCAAATTTGGTTAAAAACTGGAATTCCGCTCTCTGAATAAACTTTGACTAAAGAATTAAGTGTGCTTATCATGTTCATATATATCTTTAAAAGGGCTGCATTTTGGCAAGTATGCAGACATGGCCAGTCCCAGGTGTGAGAGCATTTCATTGGTGGCACGATCTGAAGGCCACTCCCGCTACCAAATTCTAGACGCTTGAATTTATTTAATTCAAACTCTTGTCGAATGCAAAATATTACCGTGCTTTAATTTTGCCTAGACTACCAGAGACAAATTGATAATCAAGGGATCTTTTACATGTCACATAATCATATGAGTTGCGTGCCTATGATTTCTGCATCCAGATATGCCTGATGATGATTTACTTAATGAATACAGCGTAGGGATATATTTTTATAGTGTGGATATGTGAGTAGAGAAGAGAGAGAAAGAAACTACCTCTCTCTCTCTAGGTGGAAAACTGTAATGCTAAGGAATGACATATTTATCGATGATGACCATTCTAACGCAGTTATCGTGATCTCGAGTTGTGTCTTGCAGCATAGTTCTTGGTGAGTCTCAGGTTCAATCCTTGAAGATTTTCAGAATGTAATTATTTATAGCATATTGTCACTCGTCCTCATTGTCTCAAACCTTAAAGTCTCACGTCCGCGTGATGAGGGAATTTGGATGTTGTTCTCATCATTTAACAGTGATCCCAAGTTTTGAAATTCATTGCCAATGCTCATAATGGTTCAAAATGTGACGTTTGATATATAATAATCATTTTGAGTATATTCCAGTATGAAGTTATCATTTTGATTGTGTGTGTGTACTGAAAAGTTTTTGAGTCTTGCAACAATCTCAACAAATGAATACATAAACATACTAAATACTGGAATGATGAATCCAGATAAACATACTTAATTCTGGAGTGGAATCTACGCTGTACTTGAGCTCTAAGTATTTAACAAGACATTTGTACTTATTCAAGTATTTATAGTAAAATTGTAAATATTTCCTCTGGTCATTGTAAAGCTAAGCCTGTTAACAACAATGGCTAAATTATTTTGTGAATAGAGAGTAAAATTTTCTTACTATTCCTCAGTATAATTATTAATTCAATGAATAATGAATAATTTATTTTTTTAAATTGTGAGTTTATCCCTCAACGCTTCGTTCATTTCCTCGAAAGACAAAGCAAATCGGTTCCAATTTTAAAAAAAGACTTAATTCAAGAATTTTTATTCTGGTTAAATTTAATAATTAAATTTAATTCAATGCATCTATATAGCGTAAATATTTTTCTTAATTTTCACACTCATTTTCATCATCTCATAACTCGAAACCATAGAGAAAAATAATTGGGAAGTCATTAAGTCTTCTTTAAGGGATATTTAGTTTGGAAATTAAATATAGAAAAATTATTCATGGCTAAAATATTGTAACTCTGCGTAAAATGAAGTATTGAATTACGTATAAAGAAAATCTAAATAGACTTATTTACATTTTTCTTATATTCAATCTAATTAAAATGGTGATTTTATTTTATGTTTCAGATCAGTTTTAATGTATTTCATTCCCGGAAACGCAGTTTTAATCGTTTAGTCATAATTATTATAAAAGCATGAAAATCGAGCCGTGTGGTAGAAAATTAATAAAAAATTAATTTTTGGAATTGAGATGAAAGAAGTTCCAAATCTAATGTTCATTTCACAATATTAATTGAAATTTCAATTGATAATTCTATTTGATATTATTTTTAACGAAATATCTTATGAAATAATAATAATTTTTTTAATTACGGAAATAAACCTTAAGTATTTGGGGTAAGGTACATCACATAATTAAACTGTCCACAAAATGCAAATTTAAAGAAAAATCTTTATAGTAATTGTTAAATATTTTTAAATCTTATAAAGAATTGTTTATTTGAATTTTATGAGGAATTTTAAATTCCATTTTTAAATATATTTATACTTGTTATCCTTATATTTTTCAAGGAGTCAGTATCGGCATTCTAGTAAAGGAAAAACTTAAATAAGGAAAAACAGGAGGCACTTATTTTTAACTTTCTTTAAATGGAGACTATTTTCCTAAAAAGAACATAACTTAATTATTTTTTCTTAAATGGTATCGATATCATGAGATATCTTTTAAATTTTTAGGAGAATAGTTACTTTTTCTTATATACTTGGAATTGTTCCTATTTTTACTTGATTTCTTGAAATATCAAATATTTCACATTCCTTTTTTTAAAAAAACTTTCTATTAAGTTATTACTTGTTTCCTGAAGTATTCCCATTTACAGAAAATCTAGTTAAAAATAAAAACTACTTATAAAACGAGTAAGTCAAATAAATAGCACTTAAACAGCAGAAGAGCAAATAAACAAAAAAAAGTTTCCGCAGACTATAAAACTGTCTTTAAAAATTTCAAATACAGCTTTATGTTTACTACATCTATTTCCATTCGTTTTCCTCTGTCTCTATTTACACGAAAGTATATTGTTCATAAAAAGAAAGTTGGTATGAATATTATTTATACTGTCGATATATGCTAGTACATATGTGCAATTCATATGTAATTTGAAAATTTTGGAATATTTCGAATCACGTTTCTTCAAAAAATAAACAAAATTAATAACAAATGGAAATATTAATAAAAAATTATTATTTCCCTTAAGAAATTTAAAGCTAGTTTTTTGCATGAATTATTTTCTTAAGGAATTTAAAACTGTTCTTTAAGCTGAAAATAGTTTATTGGGTTTAAAATTTACTTATTGTAAGATCAGTATAATGTATCCAAATTTAAAGTTAGTATGAATAATATACAAATTAAAATACTAAATGGTTTAATATAAAATATTAATTTTTATAATGCTCTATAAAATTGGTGTTGTGAACAATCAAAATAATCCTGTTCCCCTAAAAATATCATTTAAATCTAAATCTATACAAACTATGCATCGTGGTGATAAGTTTTGAGACTTTCAATCGATGTAGCAGAAAAACTATTTCAGTGTTTCACATGACAGAAACTGTGTTTACATAAAAATGTTATATTTGTGTAAGTATTACTTCTTTGTGGCTACAATGCGCCTAAATATGATTGAATCGATTTTTAACTTGACATTATTGATTTTAAGCAAGTTTACAGCCTAGTTTGAAATATTAAATGATTCAATATTTTGCTATTTTAATTTATTTTAATTTTCAATTATATATTACATTTATATTTTTATCCTTTTTAATTTATTCATTTAATTCTAGAAACATGAATTTTTGCTATCGTGTTACTATTATATTTTGATTTCATATTTTTAGTTACTATTGTTAGTTTTAAAAAATCTAAGTCAAAGAATTTTCAAATGTATTACTGTGGCCATTTTAATACTCAAATCTATACTATTTTGTTACATTCCTAACTATTGTTTACCATTAAATTAAGTATATATCCATTTTAAGGAAAATATCAGATAACGATATTTTTCATTTGCAGTAAAAATTATATTCTATATTTATTGCTTGAAGATATTTAATGAATAACATTTGGGTTGCGTATCACATCTTGACAAAAAGAGATAAGTTAAAGTGAATAATATTAAGGTAACCATTTTTTTTTACAATTAAAGTGAGAAATTCAAAAAAATTACGACTATAAAATATATTATGTATTAATTCAAGCAAAAATATATTATATAATTGTGCTTGTGTCCCTTATAAAGAAAAACTTAAAAGAGTATTTTTCGACTAATTTTTTGTCAGAATATTGTTTTCCAATATATAAAACATTTCGGACCAAGAGAAATCCTTCATATTGAATTTTACGGTAAGTGCTGCAGCTAAAGTATCAACATTCGCTGGCTGAGACTCTGATATTGTAGGTGCTATTGGGGATGTAGATGGAAAGAGACCTGCTTCAGTTGAACAGGATGTGAAAACTGAAGAAACAGAGGAAGATATATTTGGTTTGGAGAACGATGAAGATGACACAATGGTTGGAGTAATTCAAAGGTGGGCATATTATTTTTGTAATATTTTCATCTGTTTGTATTGATTTACTTATAGTAGAGAGTTTGGCAGCCTGTGCATTGGTTTGGGATTATTATTTTACGGGCTTCTGTATAAGGGACATGTGCCATCCTCGTTACTTGACCATGGTTTAAAATTACGAGGTCAGTTCCCAAAAGCTCTCGAGTAGCTGAACAGCGCGACGTTAAAATTCACTCACTCACTTTCTCTGCATAAGGGATATTTTTATTTGTTTTTAATGCCTGACTCTGTTTTTCTATTTTCCATTTAGGGCTCAATTTAGAATCAGACGGATGGGGTTGTGAGCAGTTGTCTCTAGACAGCAATCTATGGAATAATGTTCTACAGACGCACATCTAGAACAAGTAAATTTTCCGTGTTGTGTAAGTTTTCGAATGTCGGAACTTCTAGCACTTGAAGAATGCAGAGGATTCGGTATGTATAGGCGTATTTTACAGATTAGGTAGCCGACTTTTTGTGGATAGTTTCGGGGTATTGAATGTTTAAAGTAAATGTTTAGTAGTAATAACTGTTGCATCATTTTATATTGTGGTTCTTCTGACTTTTAATTACATCCTGATCTGAAAATCTTTCGAGGACTTCCGCCTCAGAAGTGCACATCAGGTCAGGTTCAGAAATGACACCTCAGGTGGAATTAAGAGATTTGTGAGGAATTACTGTCAAAGTGGAAGCTATAAATGTTTTTTCCAACAAAAAAGATTTAGTTTGCAAAGCACAGATGAAGTTCAACCAGTAAATCCCCGGAACGCAATTTTTTTCGTTTCTCCACCTCTTCCTTGAATAGCTCTCTGAATTGCAAACGGAGATTTTCGGGATATCTCATTGTAGGGTATAGATAAAATTAAAAATGAAGAATATTAAGCAATTTTTCCAACGTCCAGAGTGGGTAAAACAATGCCTTTACTCGGGGAAAAGCTTATTTGGATCCATATGCTCTAAAAAAACTTCATTCTGGCATGCCTCCACCCACGACGGAGTCCCACGAAGGAGGCAGTGTACCGGTCAACTGACAATAGTCAGGCTCGGCGTTTACCTGGACTACACTCGAGATATAGCACTACAGCAATGCCTCTCCGGAGACATCGAAGAGAATGGTCACCAGCCGATTGAGAGACAAGAGCGGGCTCACTCCTTCCTCCCGTCTACATCGAAGCGTGGGCCAAAGAGAACGCAAAGGTATCCCCAGGACACCATTTTCCTCCTTATGGGACGCTGCACAAGGGAAACATGCGGGTTGGCAGTCCAACGATGTTAGTAAGAACATATGTAAAAAATGAAATACTGAAAATATAGAAGGGGAAAAAATTATTGAATAACAATTGGAGATCAACTTAACGCATTACAAAAGAAAATTATGTTTTTAACAAAGAAATATAATCCAATCAAAACAAAATCTAGAACTGCATTCGCTTTATTTCAAAGATTTAACTGTGGTCTAGACGGGGGAAAGGAAAAAGAGGGTCGAAAATAGAGAAGGATCACTATGGTACCTCGGGGTCGTGACACCCGTATTTACAAAAGACAGTAAACTCCTTGAGAAAAGGAAAAGATCACTGAGGCAAATCGGGATTGTGACACCCGTACTCATCTAAGGAAGATAAGCCCCCTGAGGGGTATTTTTATATTGCAGTTTTATATTTTTAAATAGAGCACAAGTCATTGTTACCTTTATGAGTGAATACAGCATGAGTCGAACGCATAATTTTTGGTATGCACTTTGCCCAAACAATAAGTCAAATGAAAATTATTAATCCAATAAATTGCTCGAGAACAACATAAAAAGTTATTTAATTATTTTTAAATAAAGTGTGTAAAGTCTTTTTAGAATTCCTTTTTAGCCAATTTTTTGAAAAAAAATTGATTTTCTGCGCGGAATTTGGAAATTACCACCTCCAGGCTCATTTTATTTCGGATTATAGATCAAACAATGTCCCTTTTGTTACGCTTATTTTAAAACATACATATCTTTTTAAACATAATAGAATCATTCGCCAACAAAATTTTTTAAAAATAATTGTAAAAAACTCTATTTAAATAAATGAATAATTTACATGTTAAGTTGGCCCTCTGTATGGCAAGAATCATTAGACTTTGGAGTCAATTCTCACAATAACTATAAATATAAAGCTTAGAATACTAACCTTAATTTACATCTTTTGCATTTACCTAAATGATTATGAAATTTTTTTTATCAAAATTTTATCGTATGTGATAATTTTGAAAACACGCTCCTGCCCATAACCAAACATCGCAATCTGGATAGTAGAACCTTGTTTCTCTTCTTACTTTTTTCCCTTTACTGCCTCTCTTTCAACTGCAAATAATACACCATCGTATTGGACTAGCTTTCTTCTCTGTTTGGGGAATGTCGTCAACAAAGGGTCTTTAAGACAAGCTTGAAAGGGGGTGATGTTCAGCAGAAGGATGTCCTCGTTTTGCAGAAAAAGCGCATGTGAAATATTTACAATGACCGAGCTATGCTCAGAATGAGTAAAGATGATACGTTTCGCCTGCCCGAGCTCAAATCAGGAAAAGCCGAGAAGAGGTTAAGAGATTTTTTGTTTGAAAAACAGAATTTAGATTTAAAATTTCGCAACTGATGTCACATGTGAATCATTTCTTTAAAAAATATGCATTTTTATACAAACTTAATTACGATATTGTTTAAAAGTTATGTTCAATATCTCATTATATTTAAAAGTATAATCAATTGAACAAATCTTCTGTTCTTTTCTGCGTATTTTTAGAATTTTATTTTCGGCCAGCAGTGAAAAAGATTTAAAAAAACTAAATGTAAAAATTTAAATAAGGAAATTAAATATACTGGTCACACACACACAAATGACGTGCCACCTCATCTAATATTTGATGCTTCCGCCTTTTACTTTGCATAGAGCATCAACTCGTCGTGCACTGAGGTAATAAGCTTCAGATATGTCTCTACAGTGATTTCGGATCATGCTTTATGAAGTGATATTCCTAATTTTTTGACATTCGTTGGAAGGGTACTCAACTCTCTTAAATGTTTTTCCAGTTAATCCCACGGATTTTCGATTACATCAATATCAGGACTTTTTGATGGCTATTTCAAATGATGAAATAGACCTCGGTTATGGTTAAATCAGGTCTGTATAGTTTGGGCACGATGCGGATTAGCATTGTCGTCCTGATATATTCCACCACTATATGGAACCCAATCTTCCATTAATGGTTTAGCTTGTGGATGAAATAAGTACTCATTTCCAGTTTTGTAACCCTTTATAGTACCAAAGGGACTAATTCCATTCCAACCAAATGCTCCCCAGATCATTAACCCTTTACCTCCAGCCGGTATGATTGGTTGCATGCTAACTGGAAGAAGAGTTTCATCTTGTTCTCAGAGAATTCTTTGTCTTCCATTATTTGTAAAAAGTATAAAACGGCCCTCATCGGTACATATAACTTTTTTTCACTTTTCTACATCCCATATTTTGCATTCTTTCGATTTTTTCGATTAGAAGCTGAGAAACAGGGCTTTCGTGTTGGTTGTTGACTTTCAAGCCAAGATTTGTCTCTTTATTGTTCTGTGAAAGATCCTTGTTTACGAGTTTAAATCAAACTTCTTTGAATTTTCTAAAGTTTTCAATCGTCTGCTTCCTTATTTTTCTTCATAATCCTCTTCATAGAAACAATCTTCTCTTTTTTTAAACTTACTAACAGCTTTACTTAATTCAGTGCTTCTCAAACTTTCAACATTTGCGATCCAATTTTCAAACATAATTTTCCTCGCCCCCCCCCTATACAATAGCTATGTATTGAATGCAGTAATAATGTACTTTGATGTTAAAAAGCTACTGTACTACCTTAATTATGAGCCGTAAAAATTATCATAGTTATTACATTTTATATGTGTTTCTTTTAAGGATTATAATTTAAGTAAGTTATATCTTTAAGTAATAGGATACGTATTATGTTGCTTTTATTTCCTAACTTTTTAACTGCAATAGATAGCAAAAAAATTTTAATTAAATTAAGTATTTATTTCCTCAACCATCTATTTCTATTAGTACAAATGTCAATAGAAAAATAGTCTAGTCTCTGTTGCTCCCTATCTTACATCCATCACAACTAGCATTCCCGCGAACTTCGGTGCAACCGTCTGGGCAACCTATCAGACGTCTGGTGTGCAACGGTCTTCCTTTGAAAAAACTTTACTCTTCAAGACAAGCCCATGGGAGTCAGAGTAGTAATTATTAAAGCTGTTCTAATTTAGCACTGATAAATTAATTATCACATACATTGAGTAGTACTGATACATTTATAAGTGCAAAAGTCAGGGTAAACATGTATTTTATTTTTCGTTATGACAGAATTTTTTGTTTCGCTTTCTTAAATGAATAATTTTTTAAATAACCTTTTATTTCCGACTTTTCAATGGGCTTGCACCTCCCCCCCCCTTTTCACGTAGGGCTATCACCCCCCTCTAGGGAGGCACCCCCCACAGTTTGAGAAACGTTGTCTTAATGGCATCATAAAACAAATACGATTAGTTTTAAAAAATGCCAACAGAGTCAATTACTTTGACAGGTACTTGTTTTTGAGATATTAATGTATACTTTCTTCAGTAGCAATTTAAGGTAGAATAAAAATAAATATAAGTGGTAGGTGACAAATCATTTGGCCACTATGTTTATGTATATACGTAAATACGTATGTAAAGAAAAAAGATATATTACATTGTAGCATTTTTCCGACCTTAAAAAGACTTTTTTAAAGGACTATTAGTACTTAAATCATGAGTATCGTTTACAAGAATAAAATACTGGTTGCATTAAAAATTAAATTCATGCCCTACTGTGATAAAAAAAATTTGTTTCATTTCTTTTATTAGAAGAATAAATATTCTGAAAAATTAAAAATATAGAAGGATTTACACTTGCTATTATTCTACGAAGAAACACATCGTCCATCAAAATGATATTTTAACAATAATTAAATTTATTTTCTGGCACGCTTAATGGAAACATCTAATCATTACACATCTTAAATTGCTCAGAATTAGTTAAAACTTCTATACCCGAAAAATAACAAGTTAGAATTAATCCAGAGAGAATATTTTCCTCGCCATCAGGAAAATAAAAGACGTAATAAAAGTCATTTCATTAGGAGAAAGAAATTTTTCAGAATCCCAAAAGGTTCAAATCCATCTTATTTCAGTTACAAAAATAACGTACAAGCACTCTCTTTTTTTATAAAAATATATGTAACCACCTACCTTGATACAAATGAAATTTTTTTCAGAAATAAGCTTTAAAGAGAGAAAAAAAAACTATATTGTGTGTTCAAAAAAAGAAATGTGAGAAAAAATGAAGATTTGACACGAAGGCAGTAGAAGTTTAACATACGCCCATTTTGAGTCTAAGCCAAGAATTACACAAACCACTAGAAGTGTAGGAGAAAGTAGTTTTTTGTCCTCGCTTGACAACAGACGGGATGATATTAAAAAAAATTCCGTGATGTCATTTTGAGGCAAAAAATTAGATGCATACTAAACTATTTTTGCACTATTTTGTTTCTTGTTAGCAAGCGGTATAGCTTATAACTGAGAAGTTTAGAAAAATTCTTATTTATAAAAAATATTATTTATAAGGACATATTTAATTTTAATTTTGGGTACAAAGTTAAGCAAATTAAATCAAAATGTTCTAATGAAGCAAAACATTCTTCTCGATTAGAATCCCTTCAATTTCTGCCACCTTTTCTTAATTTTTATTTTAAGACTTTTTGTTACTTTAAAAAAAAATATTTCAACAGAGAAAACATTATTTAATTAATAAAAGATTTTCTATTATGTATTTCTTCATCCAGTTATATTATACCATAATTAGAGTAAGAAATTAATCTGAATGCTACTAGCGTAACATAATTTCCACATGCACAACAACAGGGCCGATTTAAACTCATTTCGGGCCCTGGGCGTAGAAGATCTGCAAGCTTCCTTGGCACTGGAGGATCGAAATTTATAAACAGAAAATCTGGTAAAAGGCAGCTTATACAGGGTCCGGAACTTTGGGTGACCACCCCAAGCGCCTAATGGAATAACTGGCACTGCACAACAACTTTATGTTTATCAAACAGAAATAGAAACACTAATAATGTGAGAAATGTAAAAAGATCAAATTTTTACACAAAATATAAATATCGCTCGTTAAATTCCAATTTATAACTTTGAATGTATTCAGCATTGCATGCACCGTCGATGCAGCAAAACTTTCCGCTCTTGATGTTAAAAATTATTAGTGATTCAGGAAACCGAATCTTCCAGTCAGTGATTTTTACTTTCTTCAGCGATACATTTAGTTTGATTTTCCATTTCAGTGACTTAACTCCTCTTTTTTTGTTATTGCTGTTGATCCAGAAATCGTTGTAGTAATTGTGCTTCTAGTTGTATACACAAGCTTTGAGCAGGGAAACAAATTTTGTTATTTAAACGATTAACTTCGAAAAAGTTGTTAATACAATTATGTCACCTTTCGATGCTTTTATTTGATTCTGAAAAGCCATCTTTTGTGTTTTGAAATTGATTCCATCCAGTATATTTTCGTGTTACCGGTAATTTCTACCATACATTTCTACCCATTCATGAGTATGATTCGCACTAAATGTTGTATGAACTTGTATTTTTTTGAAGCTATTGATATCAAAGTCTAAGCATTAGGTTTTCGAATGCATTAAAAATCTTTCTTATAGCACTCACTTCTTGATTTAAAAAAGACAGGAATTGAAGCTCTTACACATTAAGCTAACAAATGAAGCTCGAACATTTATCTTTTATGTCTCGTTAAATTCCATTCGGAGTCGATTTCCACAAAACATGCTCTTAATGGATCTTTTCTCAAAAAAAGAGATTACCAATTTTCAAATCTGCATATCTAATCATTTAAAAACGGAAATTTTACTACGTATAATTCCCCGGCACCCTTCCCTCCCCTCCCTTGGGAATCAACACTCGCAAGACTCGTTCTCAGCAGATCCTACCCAACTTACCTATATTCATAATTGTGGGTCTAATAGTTCAAAAACTGGATTTCTCTTTCAATTATAACCCCTTTTAAACTCCCTTGAAAGTCGATATCCGTAAAATCCTTTCTTCTGGATCTCTACTCAACAAAAGAAACATACTTGCCGAATTTCAAGTCAGTCGGTCGAATAGTTTCAGGTATCTCGTGATGAGTGGATCGTTTTTCTCCTCTTCATAAAACATAAAAAGATACAATACAAGAAATAATTCATACAGTTTAACGAACTTCACGTTACGGTCACTAACATGAGTTCTATGTTATATACTTTTTTTAGATTTAATGAATTTATTAGAAAATTACAGAACTGAGTTTTAAACTATTATCCAGTCAAAGTTCTTTAAGAAAGCCGTCCAAAACTTTTCACCATATTAACATCTCAGAAATTGCATTTACATAAATCCATTACTCTACTAAACCACAAGGACGTTCAATTTAACAAACTGACTTGCATCTTCCAATTTTATGTGTACATGCATTTACAGGGAAAAAAATTATTTTCTACGCTTTAGTTGAAAATATTATGATCGATGATAGTTCTACAGATCCTGACATATTGGCGGAGATAAAGCTTTACGCTGAAGGCCTCTGTTGATGATAAACTTCACTAGAATTGAGAAAGAAAAAAATGACTGAAAAGTACTCCACGTTATTTGACGGCACATAAAATTTAGAAATAGATTGGAAATAAACTATTCTGTATGTAGTCCAAATCTATAACCATAATATCGAACAATATTTTTTAAGAAGAAATAGAAATGTATTTGCTGAACTTTGTGCCAGATTTTAAATATAAATAAGGATAAGAAAAATTAATATAGAATCACAATTTCCTCCTTCTTTAAAGATTGTTTGTGAAATGCATTATCAATACTTCTGAAATAACATAATGCATAACACGAGATCTTTCAAATATTTCAAGTCATTTTATGAATTTCCAAATGTGTGTGTGGATTTGAGAGATTACACATAATTTATTTTAAATATGTTTCCAGAAAATAATTGAGGTTTAATGATGCAAAAAAATAAATAAAAGTAAACAGTATTTGTAATTTTTATCTTTTGGTCTGACTCTGATCCCATAAAGAATAACTATGTTTAATTCGATGAAATTACTTTTAAAAAATCCTTATTTTCAACAAACCTTCATTCGAGTCATAATTTAAGATCTTTTAAGAAAAGGATTCAGTCACTTTGTATTAAAGCAATTTAAATATATCATACAGTTTGTCTTTTAACTTACAATTATTTATTTCAAAATCCTTCAAATTACGATTGCTAACTTTGATGAAGTGGGTGTTGGAATAATGCGATAAATGCTGTCAGAAAGAAATTGGTTTCTGTCAAAATCTCAAGCAAGTAATCTACAAATATTTACAAAAAGTAATTACTTTCCGCAAACCGATGATATCTGCATTTTAATTTGATTTTCAAATGTGGGATAGCTTTCTACCGAAAAAATGTTTTGTTTTGTAATTTTTTTCTGAAAAAAAATGGAAATGAGTGGCTGTTTTTAACTGTTTTAAGTTACTCTTTTAACCTATATATGAGCCATTTTGGCTAAATAACAATAAAACTTTTTTAAATATACAGGGTGTCCAGCCTTAATGTGACTCAATATCTAATTCCCAAACCGTTCGGTTTAGATATGCACTTCCAATTTGAAAAATGTTTTAAAAAAGGTAAGGAATGTTTTTACGTGATTTTCGAACCAAAAAGCCTATTTAGAAAAAATTACAAAAATTAAATTTTTATAAGGTCCCCAGGTCCTATCACTTATATTTAGGAAAAGATGCAGTACACAAAAACAAAGTAAACACAAAAAGTTTCATTTTATTACGATAAAAACTGACCGAGTTATGCCTACATAAATTTGAAGCATCTGAGTTGCTCAAAAAAGGGGGCCGTGTATAAATTGAGTTTAGAGAACAGTAATTCACTATCTACAGAAACAGCAAAAGAAAAACATCATAGTAATATTAAAACATCGTAGTAAACATAATAGATTGACAATTTGTATTGCTGTTTGGCAAACAATAAAAATTAAATTAAAGAAATACAACTTGTACCGAAAAGATTAAAACAGCTTGTTTTAACAAATAGCAGCAAAATAATACAGGATTTGCCGTTCAAAATATAGCATAATGTGGAGTAATGCGCCAATCATAAATCAGGGGCTTTATTATATAAGAATGACCAAATTAACTTAAATAATGGTGAAGGCACGAGGTGTGGCACGAGACAAGAGGATACGTCTATGACAACTCCCAGTTTTATACAAGCGTTGAACAGCACGGGCAATTGTACAATAAGATGGATGTCTTCGAGTGGGGAATTTAATGCCATAAAGTCTTGCCGCCTCTCTCTTATTTCGATTACACTGCCCATAAAACAGTACCATTTCGCAGAATTCTTCATTTGTATACATCTCGTTCTCCCGTACTAGAATTTGCAATATTAGAATACGACTGTATGCAAATGCAAGCGACTACACAACAGATTTTTAACGTTCGTCATGATCAGCAAAAAAGCAGCAAATCAGACTGAAGCCGCAGCATATAAGTCTATTTTTTGGAACTGCTTTTGAAATGTTTTCTTCGTCCAAAATGTTTTATTTTTTCTATGCTTTACACGTACACAATTTAAATTTTATTTCTTAAGTACTCAATTATTGTATTATTAACGTATGCTTTCAACTTTAAAAACGATTTACATAAAACTGACGTGCAAGAGCGAAAGTTTCCTGGCAGAGTTCCAACTAATTTCACTTTGGAGACGGCCCCTTACTAGCTTCTTGAAAATACTGAGAAAATGGATAAAATATATGATTTTCAAAGTTCCATATCTCGGCCAGTTTTTGTCTTAATAAAATGAAACTTTTGGTGTTTACTTTGTTTTTGTGTACTGCATATTTTCCTAAATATAAGTGATAGGACCTAGAGACCGTATAAAAATTTAATTTTTGTAATTTTTTTCGAAATGGGTTTTTTGGTTCAAAAAGCACGTAAGAACATTCTTTACCTGTTTCAAAACATTTTTCAAATTGGAAGTGCATACCTAAACCAAACGGTTCGGGACTTAGCTATTGGGTCACATTAAGGCTGGATACCCTGTATATGTTATATATTAGAATTTCCCACACACAATACTCAAAACCAATGCACCACGAAATTATTTCCCTAAAACACATAAACTATCTCAAAAACTAATTTCTCTACAAAATAAGAATAAAACTAAACAAAAAAAGAATCTGAAGCCAGAAGTCGATGTGATAAGGACACTGTCCTTTTTACAAACGATACTCGATTTTTCAAATTGTACCATTTTTACTATACAACTAGAAATTCACTTCTAATCAACTCATTTCTAACATCAAAATTATTCTCAATATTTGAGGAACTACTTCATATTAAATAATTTTTCAGCCATAAATCCTGTTCAACAAATTCATAACTTTAGAAACATTGCTATAGCAAGGTGTAAATCGCATTAATATGCCACAAGCACCAGACTCAACTTAAATTGTAAAATTATTATTTTTCTTATAACTTTAATTAGTTACAGAAACCGTTACCAATTAAACATAATAGCAAATTATTAATATAAGTATATTTTCAAAAATAAATCTAATTTTATTACAAACAAACGATTTACAAAAAAAAAATTACTTATAAACTGAAATTAATTAAATTAGTCATCAAAACATCAGAAGCGATATTTCAAATCTTAAAATTATGAAAAAGAATAAAAAGCGCATGTCAATTTTAAAAAAAATGTCCGCAACACTTTTATTGCTATTTTCTAACAGTAATCCTCTTGACGATTTTTATAATTTGTGGGAAATAATTTATCATTTTGAAATTTTTCTGAATGCCAGTTCTTCCAGCCATAAAGACATACCACCGAATACAATAAACATAATATAACGTATCTGAGAGCAGAATGAAAAGATGTTAGAAATCTAAATATCCCTAATTTATCATTTTCCATCCACTAAAATTGAAAATTTATTTTATTTGGAAAAAAAAAATCAAAGGCTTATATTCGACAACGATGCAAGGAGTGATTTTTTTTAAAAATTTTGAATTATAAAGTAAGACAAAAAAATATTCTTTTTGAGAAATAATAAGAAAAATAGAAAATCTGGCACGCAAAAGATGAACAAATTTAAGATGCGCCTATTTTGAATTTTTGAATCTGGGCCAGTAATTGCATAAACTGTCACAGTAGAATAAATATATTTTTCCCCTTTGTGTCTGAAAACCAAATTTATTTCGTATGAAATAGCCACGAAAATGAAACTTGCTCTTAAAATTTCAAGATGTAACGCTTTCTCAGATTTCAGAATTTCTTATTGTCTCATTAAGTCTTCTCTCTCTTTCTCTCTCTTGTTTTCTTTTAGAGTATTATAGTTTTCGAATAAAAAATATTCCCGCAAAATAAATTTCATTGGTTTTATTTCTCTGATTTAATTAAAAAAATATAAACTCTTTGAACCAGGACATGACTATCGACCTCAAGAAAAACAAAATTCTAGAATATGTGACTCGAAACCATATCAATCTTCATCGACCTTTTTCTGTGATATGAAGAAGGATATTTATGTAATTGCTGGCAGACTGTCAAAGCTGCTAGATAAACACATCAGCTTTTTTTTTCTAGAAAATACGATGTACTGTTAGAATATCGGAAAAGATGTCATCAGCTATTTCCAGTAACAAGTTGTAGTCGTAAAGTAACACATAGTTACAATATATCAAAGGAATATTTCTCTTAGAGGAACCCAAACAGAAGAGAGAGAGAGAGAGACATTTTGTACACGAAGGATATTGAAAGGACGTAATACTCCGAAGAGAAATAGTTTGGAATAATTAATATATCGATTCTAACAACAAAACTAGAGTAAGCACTTTCCGCGTCAATATTTTTTTCCATTAGATAAGTAATTACATTGGTGTCATGTATCTATCTTTTAACAGCATCTCGTGATAAAATTTTCAAAGAGATTCATACATTATATGAAAAAATTAAATGTAATAAATATTTGGAGAGTGGCATCTTACTATATATTTATATATAATCGTTAAATTTCAAGAATATATTGAATTTATCAATGAGCAAACGGATTATTTCTATGTCACAGAATAGGTTTTAAAAGCTAAAAATATATTAATTACATGAGAAAACCAAACATTACATGTAAAACCAAGAATCCAGCACATATTTCTGAATTTATAAAGTATATTTCTTAGATCATTTTCCTAACAATTATTCTATTGTCGTTTGTAAATCTTGCAATTATGTCATTGTTTTTTGTATCAATACTTTTGCCAAAAATTCAAATAAACTAAATTCAGAAGCATACAAGATTGAATTATCTTACACTTTAATGTTTTATAAATCTCACAATTAATCATGTTTCAGTGTCTTGCATGTGATTTTTTTTATGCCCATTACATACGTCCTGAAAAGGAACAGTTTGCTCCTGTTTTATCAGATAACACTTTTCACCAATAACATTAACTGTATGATCAATAACAAATCATTTGAAATATGAGAATTAAATAATAGAAATAACGAAAATAAAGTTATAAAACCCTTGCTTCATGCATTACCAGCAAGCATTTTTGATGGCTTTTTGATAAGACATCAAGACTAACGTGGGGAAATAATCTTTGCGTAACTAAGACAATCTAGAAAGCCTTTTTAACTCGAATTATAAGGTATACATAGAAATCTGTAATACGAATACAATAATGAACGAAATGAAGAATATAAATGACACATAGCTTTTTAAGCAAAACAATATAATACAATTCAATATTTTGGAATAAAAAAAAAAAGATTTTGGAACTCATTTGAGAAAGAAAAAAAAATTAAAAATATTATTCACAAAAAGTATAGGAAAAATTTTAAAAATACGTAGAAAATAGATTTTTTGTTTTATCAATGAATAAAAGCATTCCTAATTTAATCAAATTGAAAATTGTATTGTTTCACCTGTAAAATTATTTTTTTCAAATTCCTGTCTCATTTAATAATTCTCTGCAATTTCGCAATTTTGTTGTTCATTGCACATTTAACATAAGTTTTCAGTACATGATCTCCACCAAGACCATAAAGGCGATCAAATATCCTAACGTTAAGAAAATTGTAAAAAATTATTTTTATTTATTCCGTATTAATTTAGCTCAGTTTCTTTAGCTGTATCTTTTATCGTCATAAACTCGACGAAAAGTAAAGAAAAATAAATTGTCAGAATCAATTTATCTACTTTAAACAATTCTAAATTTAGAAACAAGTGACTTAAGTGTTCTTTGCAAATTAAGCCCCATTATTACATATAGGCATTGTACTATAGCTTTACTTTTAGTTCTGTATAATAGCTCAAATGAATCAAAATCCTCGTATCATATGAGAACTGTAGTATTTCAAATAGAATTAAGGTCCTTGCTACTATAAATTTTAGAATATATGAAAAGTATTTTCAATCATCCAGAGAAAAGGTACCTAAGAAACAAGTTAGTATTATTTAAGACAATAGGGATTCTTAACAAATACAGCTTTTAAAATATTCAAAAGAGAAAAAGTCTGTATCAATCTCTTTTTTTAGAAAGAAAATAATGTTCTATTTCTACATTGAATTCTCTTTCATTGATTCTAACACTAAAGAATTTTACATCTATATTTAAAAATTTGAAATAATAATTGCGTATAATAACATTTTGTTAATTAGTTTAATAGTGGGATATATAATAACTATTTTGAGTTTCTTTTTACCTTTGAATAGTTCACTGAATTTTATCTCTTTCTAATTTCAATTTTTTTTAATATTTGCGCTATTTTTTTTTAACTTATTCGTTTCTTGATGTAAATTTTTAAGTTTAGAAATATGAAATTTTGAGATTTAAAATTTTTACATCATTTAGTTCTATTATTCATATTATTTAGTTGTGAATCATAGAATATTAAAATAGCTTGTGATCACTTATCGCTGTACTCATATAATTTTTCTGTAGCACCTATTTTCCAGGAAAGCTAAAAAAAAAAATTTAGAAAAATCTAATTTATTAAAATGTTTTCAATTTTAAATAAACATTAAAACAATTACATTAGCTATAACAGTTCATGTTAACTGTAACTCCACTAATGTCACCGCCACTCTTTGACCGCCCACGACAAGGAATTAAATATAGAAATTATGCATTGCAAAAATATTAAAATTCTCTTTAGAAGGAAATCTTGTATATTAAATATTTACTCGAAGTTAACTGAGTTTCATCATTTCCTTCAAAAAAAATTTAATACGTACATAAAAAAGGTTCTACTTAATTGCAATTTTTGTAAGTTATTTTATTTCTTAGCAATAATGTCTGAATAATTTCTTCGTAACTATTTCAGATTCCAAAAAATTGTAAATGGCTGAATTCCGTGATGGAAATGTAATCAAATATTGAATTAAATAAAACTTTCAGAATTCAATTCAGATATTCATAAAATATACCGAAATTACGGCTCATTCCTTATAATGAAATTAATATTTCGGCTTATTCATTAAAAGTCTTATCAATATGTTTTTTTTCTGTGTTTCTCGAAGGATATTAAAAAAAAATATAGCATAGTGAAAGTATGTGATAAAATTAAAGTAAAAGAAATTTAAGCGATTAAGTGTAAATCAAAAAGAAAGCAAGTAAAGCTAAAATTTGATTTCATGCCTTTATTAGTTTCTTTTTCAATTCTTTCGTTATTTTTATATTTTTTAGACATTTAAAATTGTTATCTGTGAAAAGAAAATAAAGGGATCTCTGACAAGATAGAAAACCTTTTAATAATCACTTGTTTACTCAGTTTGGGCAAAGAGATGTAGTAAAAAAAAAAGTTGTGCAGCCATTTTTGGAAATTTATGGATGTGTTTCATAATATTATTATAACGTCTTGTCTTACATATATAGTCTTTGTTGAAATATTATTATAGCTTCCATAAGTATTTTTTATCTATTTCCTTCCATTTATCAAGCACAAATCGTATTAATATTCATCTCATTCTTGTAGACTATCAATTTCTTAGCACTTTACGGTAAAATAAAATTATTTAAAGATAAAACTTAAATTTTAAAGCTGATAGTTGAAAGATATTTTATTTAAGCAACGAAGGCCGAAAATATTCATATTTTAGGAGAATTGGAAACTTAACAATTTCTGATCTATCTTTTTAAAGTTTATTTCTTGTTGTGACCTATATTAAAACATTATTCATAATTGAAAAGTAAATAACAATAACATAAAAGTTACCGATAAATGTAATTTTTTTAAAAAAATTATTATAATAAAAAAATTTAAAACCTCAAAAACCAATAAAATTAACATTAAATGCAGGATAAACAAAAATAGTAGCAAGCAGTCAGTCATTAATTTTTTATAGAAGATTATTCCCTTATTTTTAATGTATTATTTTCAGTTTTAATTAAAAGCAGATCTTGAACTGAAATGTATAATTACGAAAAACTTTGAAATTTTGAAGATCAATTCAAAAGAACTGAATTTTTGAGAAATCCGATTTGAAATTAATGAAAGTCAGTCATTACATTTACATTTGTAAAATTAGTATTTTTTTTTTCAAAAGTACCGGAGAAGTCGAAAATAAATTTAAATTATTCTCACACATTTTGTTGCTTTGCAGAGCAAAAAGTATAATCAAGGAGATATTTTTTTTCTAAATTTACTATAGTTTTCATCACGTGATACATTAAGAGAAATACAATAGAACGTCGTTTATCCGAACATTTATTATCCTGAGCGTCAAATATCCGGATCGTTTTTTTTCCCGTCAACTACATGTACGGTATATGAATACGTTTTCGAATAGTGCGATGTTCAACAATTGTTTCGCGTGAGGCCAAAAGTGAATGAAAAAATTGAAGGTGTACAATGGCACACCGAAAAATAAAATAAAGGTAAAATTGAGACATTTTGCACCTATTTTGCCTTTTCTTCAAGCACGTTTCCCGCATATGATGATTTTCAATATTCGTATAGTGTCCGGTTTCATATACTGCATGGATCGCATTCGGTTATCCGAACAATCGCGTATCCGAACGGTGTCCGGTCCCAATTGATTCGGATAAACGACGTTCTAATGTATTCAATAAGTAGAATTTTAAAAGACAGCCGAAAAGCTTAAAAATCATCCCCCCGAAAAATAACAAATTATAATTACGAATTTGAAAAGCAACTCACATTATCAAGAGTAATATAATAAAAATCAATACCGCAATAAGAAAAAAAATTACAAAACTCATGTAGCCTTATTCTATCATTTTATCTGCAAAGTATAGTGCTTCCCCTTTTTTTATTAGCAATATTATATCGAACATTAAATACTGACAGGAAAGACAAAAATTTTGTAAAGAAATGAATTGTTTAAAAAAAAGTGTTTTTTTAAGAAGTAAATGGACGAGGAAAAGGAGGATCTATGTAACAGGAAGCAACGAAAGTTTAACATATGCCCCTTTTGGGTCTCTGCCAGAAATCACAGAAACCACTCTGAGAGTGTAGGAAAAAGTAGTTTTTATTCACCTGCTTGCTTGATAATAGACGAAATGGCATTCATAAAAAGAAAAGTAGCATCGTAAAACGCGTGGCCGAAATTTTAAAGCAAAACTTTTTTTGTGTGAGATATCTCAAACTATTATTAGCACCACTTTGCTCCTTATTTGCTAGTTTTATCGTTTCCGAATGAGAAACTTTCAAAAACTTTATCTCACAAATTTAATTTTTTTTTTAAAAAAATGCATCGTCATTTTCATGTAATGTGTTAATCGTATATCTTGCATGAAATGAAGTTTATATTTAATTTTTTATCATATTAAGTTTGCGCGAATGGAATGTTCGATTATATAATGTGAATATAACAGCATATCTGTCTTCAAAAGTTGTTTATTCAAATGAAAATATGATGCGTTTGCTTCAATTATCCTATCTCAACGAGATTTTAGTGCATAGATACCTGTCTTGAAAAAAATTCTGATCTTTAGAGTCAATAAACTCTGATACTGAATTTTTCAGTCTGTCTTTATTTTCATACTGTTTAGATAGTAAAAATTGTTCCAAATGTTTGGAAATATGAAAGTCGCGGTTTGTGAAAGTTCCGGTAAGTACGCTGCGTGGAAAAAAACAATTTCACAATTGTTTTGTACCACGTATGCGGTTGAGCTTTGTTGTGAAGTATTCGGACAGTCCTTATTAGCAAGTGATAATCATATAATTTTTAAATCTTCCTGCATTTCATAAATTTACTAGCAGTTTTAATGGACTTAGGCAGAGACTTAGTTGAATCCGTATCCACAAAGTTTACGATAATTTCGGGTCTTCCATGAGGCTTATTTTGTAGAGAATAATCACCATATCAAAATGTTTCAAACCAAAGTCGCTTTCGGATCGTTAACAGGTTTCTGTACAAATGCATGGTTTACATTGCAAGCAGCTTTTGCAGCATTTTATTACCATTTATACTATTATAAAAAAAGTTACATAAGAATCGGTGGAATTCATATCCTTACAAAATTTAAAACAAATAGCTGAATGTAACACTTTTGAGAATATCTTCTTTGTTGAAATGTGATTTTGACAATAGACATTACAACTATAATTGAGGCTAAGCCAATAAACAAGAAGCATAACGAAACAAGAAGACAAACATTCAAATGTAAATTAAATACGACATTGCCTATGTACCAACCTGGTTCAATGATGATTATTGTAATGCATTATTTAATCATTTGTAAATCTAATATTAAATACATTCAGCTCCTAGCACTGTGATTTCATTTTGACATCACAATAGTCTGAAACAGCTACTAAACCATGCAACTGCATTACAACTAAAAGGATCATTATTAAATAATTATGCCAACATTTTTGCCTGCCAAACACAAAGTAATTAAATTAAAAGTTAATTATTTTTAACACAGATTATATTACACCAGTCATAATAAGAGGAATTTAACCAAGTATTGTTCAAATTAGGGCTTGCAATCCAATTAAAAACGAAACCGGTATTTTGCTGAAATTTACCTAATCATATTCAAATTCTTCTTAAAAACCGTAAATTAACTAAATATATTTTTTCAAGTGAAAAATAATTTTTTTTCTTCTGTCATTTCTGAAGTATTTATAGTTTCACATGTTAAATTCAAACGAAAAGAAAAATTATACATTGTATAAACGAACAAACAAAGTTGAAGAAGTACATAAGAAAATATTATATCGAACTGAACTGAAATGAACTCAATGCCACAACAGCCCATGAGGGCCAAGGCTTACTGTGCATATCTCAGTTTATGTGACCTCAGGTGATGGGGTTCATGTGCGGATCTTTCGGTCAAATGGTCAGTCTGACACCCAATCTTCAGTTCCCAAGCAAGCTTGGTACTCATTTATCGACCCACTCAAGGAATGAAAGGCTGAGTCGACCTTGCCCATCCCGGGATTTGAACCCCAGACGTGTGGCGTGAAGCGCAATATATCGAAGTAAGTATAATTTGAGTGTGAATAAATTTAAAGAGAGAAAAATGCAATATTGTTTTTACACCGTTGTTCAGATTTTGTGTTCTATCTCAACTGCGAAAATATTCTATTTCATTAAATAAATATCATATTAATTCTTCTTAAATGTTATTATCTTAAAAACCAAGGTTTATTATTTATGTTTTATGGTATTTTGTTATTCGTTCCATGTTACGAAATACTAATAATAAAGTTACGTTTCTTCTCTTTTCTTTTTATTTTATTTAATCCTAAAGTAAAAAAAATTTTAATTGCTTAATTTTGTGTTTTATATTTTTCTTTGCATCCTTTGTTTTATAGTTCCGCTACATTTAAAGTAATTTTTTTGTAAATTTAAAGTACTAATCTATTTACGAAGTAGGATTCACAAAAGATTCCGGACTAAGTCTATAACTTAAAAAATACTACGAATTAAAATATTCGACTACCCTAAAATGGTGGATTTTGCCAAAAATTGACAATTTCCTTTGTGATTTTATTTTACAGGACATTTTATTAGCTTTATAAAAATATCAAATTTATTATTTTTCCGTTCACTAGAACAAAAACTACAAGTGTTTTAGTAAAAGCAGATACCATTACTTAAAGCAAGATGTAATACTTAAAATGCATTTTTCTCGAAATGTGATTTTTTTTAAATGCTGGAACGGGGACAATGATTGCTCAAAGAGTTTCGAAAATAATTAACTGAATTTTTTTTTATGTTCTGTATAATAGTAGAAGTATTTTAACCTTCATATTTATCAATCCCTGTTTTGTTATCAAATTGACAGTACCTTATGTTAATATATTTACTGTTTTCTTAAGCAGTTTTATATAATAACTAAGATAAAGTGCTCTAGTTTTTGTGTGAAAATAAAAATATCTCTTATCCTGAAGGTAATTTCAAAAATGAATAACATAGCAACAGATCAGAATTGAAAAATTGAAAATTTGTCCATAAACTTTTGGTACAGAATGGGCCCCGTTTATGTTATTTTTTGTATATTTTTACCATTTTTTTCCCATTTTAGTAATAATAATTTCTTTTTCTCTTCTTAATTTTAGCATATTTTTCTTAAAATATACAAAAAAATCTAAAAACCACAAAAAAATCCCTATATTTCCATTTTAAAAAAAAAAGTTGTCGCAAGTAGTCGGATACCTTAAATTGATTAAACACACCCTCCTTCTAAATAAGACCCTTGAGCAACAATACACTTTTGCCATCGCTTGCAGAGGTCATCGAAACATTTGTGGAATCTGTTTCTAGACATGTCCTTTAATTCAGCCTTCGATGCACTTTTTACTTCATCTGCGGATTGAATTCGACGCCCCTGCAAGCGAAGTGTAAGTTCAGGAAACAGGCTGTATTCGCAGGGAAGGAGATCAGGGGAGTAAGGAGGATGTTGCAAAATATTTGTTTTCCTTTTTGGAGAGAAAGTCAGTGATGAGGTGGGATCGGTGTACAGGATCGTTGTTATGCAAAAGCATTATGACGTCTCAGTCCACAATTTTGGTCCTTTCTTTCGGATAGACTCACGAAAACGACGTAAGATTACTACATAGAGCTCTTTGTCCGCGGGGTATCCTTCAGGGATAAATTACAAATGCACAATGACCTGAATATTGAAGAAATCTTCCAGTATAACCTTCCTCTTAGAACGATCTTGGCAGAATTTCTTCTTGGTTCGAGATTAGGGTGATTTCCAAGTTGCCCATGATCTCTTGGATTGAGAGTCGCATATTACAAATTACGACGCCGTGGAGAGTCATCAACCACGTGTTTTGGGACGAACTTTTTTTAGAAAAGATGAAAAACATTATCACACTACTGCAAAAATTTTCACGTTATAGGCTCAGTCGTGGAACTTTTGAATCCTACTTAGTGTTTTTATACTTTGTAAAAACCGATTATACATAAACAACCAATTCACCAGCTTTTCACTTAATGAAAAGCTGAACATATTGAAAATGTTGTCAAGTTTTTGCAAGCACGTTCTCATCTTTACGTGAAATGCCAAGTTTTTAACAATAAATTAAATTATCGACTATTTAATTTTTTTATCACGTAATATAGCTGAAAATGTCTTAATAAGTAGTTCAAGTGAATTCATATTCATTAGAAATAAATAAATTCAAGATCCATCATCATCACAATTCATTTGAAACCTACGTTTTTGTAAAAACATATTAGCTCACTCACTATTTTGACCTTTGTTAACTAGTCACTCAGCAGGAACTGTGTTTGTTAATTTAAGATATTCTCTTTCGTTTCATTGCAGCTTTAGCATAGATGTGATTTTATATCTTTATGATGATATAATTGAGCACTTTTCTATTTAAAATAACAACATTTTTCTTCTTCCAAGTTATCCTATTTCGAATCCATATAGTTCAAATACCAAGTGAATGTTTAAATTCGATTCCAAGTATAACAGAAGTTGAACTTAAATATTCAATTGGTAATTATTGACTAATAATTACATCCAACTCTATTTTACACGGCATATAAGTTCCTCAAAAAAAGGTGCAAAGAAAAAAATTGTGTAAAAAAATAGATGCGAGCAACGGTACATTTGGGGATATGTTCCACGATTTTAAAAAATCATATAAGATGAAAAAACTCTAAACATTTTTCAAAAACTCGAAAAAAGTAGTAATGAAATCCGTTTACCTACATATTTATAAAACAAAAACAATACCTTTTTATTAAAAAATCAATTAAAATTATTGTGCAGTGAAAAGTTAGTCTATTCAACGCGTAAAAGTTCAAATTGAAAGTAGGATTAAAACTATTATCTAACAATTATTCACCACTACTTGATAACAAACGTACAGTTTTATTATGTACTGGATCAAAAATGCTATCATCAATAAATGTGTCTGATATGTCTAGCACAACTGTCATTTTGACTCAAAGAATTCCATTCGTTATTAACGGCCTCTGTTTTTTCCCCTCAAGTTGCTTATATAAATCTTGATATCGCGCGACTCAAAATTTATGATTACTTTCAAATTTTAATGCACGTTCTATGTCAGAATCATTAATAAGGAAATGTTGTTCTATACTTCTAGTAAATTTCAAGCCCTCGCGAATTTAATCAACTGTTAATAGCTGAACTTCAATCCGTCATTATTGACTTCTTTGTTATCATAACCTGTCATAAATTCAATCGAATCATCCTCATCCAAAAATTATCATCAAAATAAATTATTCTGGAATTTCACCATCGAATCAAAAAAAAAACTTTAATTTAAACATTAACATTCAGAACTTAGTAGAAATTATCTATAGCATCCTACGAACTCACTTTAACGCAAAATGCAATTATACTGTTAAGGTATCCGAATGGGTTCGGAGAGAATTTTCTAAAATATGACTTCAATAATTATTGAATTATTAATTTTTAAGTAGTATGTTGCAAGACTATAAAAATACAGCAAAAAGAATTTTTTGGAAAACTATTTTTCCAAATATTGTGAAATCTGAACCAAAATATTACAAAAACTTGCTCTTTTGCTAATAACTTTTAAAATATATATATTACAAAAACAAATAATATTTTTGCAAGAATACAATTCCTTAATGTTTAACTATGTTGCATACTAAAAAAACTGATGTTTTACTATAAAACTATGCTAAACAGGTGTTCGATATGAAAAAACCCATTTTTTTTAAAAAATACTTATTTTCATAAAAAATTACATTAATAAATAACTTAATTGAAAAATTACGATTAGCTTTTAGCACAAAACATTTATTTTAATACAAAAAACAAACTCAAAAAATTTCGTTTGTATATTTCAATTGCTTTAAGAGATACCACTGTTACCGTGAACCATTATGTACAAAAATAACATTCTTCAGAAAATGCAAAATAAAGTTTATATTTGCAATAAAAATTTTTAAAGATTTTGGAAGGTATTAAAACTCTTCAGGTTTGTACGTGGTGCCTTCCTGAATCTCATACTTCAAACTTTTGCATTTTTGAAGAGCGTCTCTTTTTTTACGAGACAGTTTCTTAACTGATTCACAATGCTTTGTTGAATCAATAATTCTCGTATTGCCAAGATACCAAAAGTATTCTTTGAAAAATATTCAGAAAACCCAGAATTAAAAAGTATTATTGAAATATAAATCCCTAGCCGGAGAGAATTATACTCCACACGACATTGTTAAAACTTTCATTGGAGTTCTGAGTTTTCCAGTGAAGACATTTTCTTAGGAGATTTTGATCGCAAAGATCCACATAACTCTTTTTAATAGAATTTATAACTGAATTTGGAAGATCAGTTGACTTTTCTTTCAACGTATCTCTAACAAATTCTGCTCTCTGAAAATCTCATCTTTTTTTGGCATCGCAGATCTTGTTTTTGGCATGATAACCCAGCTTCTTGAATAATTCACATATTTTGTCACTTCTCTTGATTGAACAATGCAACTTTATACTCAGTCTAATTAATATCGCCTGATACGGAGACATGAAAACAAAAACGTATACTGTTTTGCTGGGTCGGCGATCCTGGACATATAGTGGAGACAATTTTAAAAATTTCTAGTAATACCGAAAAACCCTGTATTTAAAATTGTGAATACCGGTATTACAAAACTGTACAAATAGCTTAAAATATCGGTATTCGATATTCCCGGTATTGCAATCCCTAGATCTAATTTTCCAACTCCCTCCACAACCGCCCTTACCTATCCGGAATTAAACTCGTTAAAAAAAATCTCATTATTTAGTGGAAAGGAGGGTGCCTCCCACTCATCATTGGTATGCGGGTAATAGACTCGGTCTAGCCCTACCCCTCAAGTGTGACAGATGCTCCCAGATTACACTCTCTCGTCTTGCTAGTGGTCACATCAAGGGCCAATCATTCTCACCGAACAAAAAGATCTTCTCCATCTGTGCAAGGTGTCAAAATCACCAGGTTTCCTCCAAACACATAATGCGTTGCATGGATCTCAGAAGCAAAGATATCTACACTGATCCCCTGCTTATGCTGGAATTTTTGAGAGTCAACAATTTAATTGATCATGTCTGACTTAGTCAGACCCTGGAGGATTAACAATAACAATAAAAGTCATTTCCGCAATAACAACTAATCAATTTAAGGCATTGTCTTAACTGTGTAATCTCGTTTGAAGGTATAGACCGATGAATAATTCGATTATTTTAAATTAAAATGAACATGTTTGTACGAATGAAAACTCTTGAAAATCGCTAACTAATGTACATAACTCTCTCACTCTCTCTCTCTCTCTCTCTTTCTGTCTTCGTAATTTCCTGAAATAGATTATACAATTTAAAACATCATACAAAATAATATATTTTTATGTTTATGATTTAATATTAATCCCCAAAATTACAAAGGGGAGTATCTATGAACCACAAAACATACTATATCCAGTTACAATAAGATAATACGCCTTTTTTGAAAGATTTTTTTTCTAAGAAAGGAATATTTTTATTATTCGGATGGTATTTATCAAGTACTATGCTTCAAAGAATCAAAAAAATATGATAAAAAAAGTCAACCAGTAAAACGTAACTTTCCTTTTCTCTGAAATCTTATAGCGTATTTTAAAAGTTAGAAAAACTGTTAAAATAAAACATTTTTCATCATATTATTGTACGTATCCTTCTACCTTTGTGTTGTTCGCTTCAATTTTAAAATTACATATCTTAAGATCATCTTTTTAAGGTAGCTCCAGCATATTTTGTCACTAATTTGTAGCATTTTTTACCCCAGTAATATATTTCTCCATAAATAAAAGATAAATATTCCTATTTTTCATGAGCCAAATAATTTTACTTATTGTACAATATATTACTTTCTCCAGTAAATTAAATTACATGAGGTTGTAATAGTCCATTACTGTAACTGAACTGCTAACGCCATCTGGTGTGTGGTACGGTTGTTAAGATGCCGGTTCCGTCTTCTATCTTTTTGGTCGTATGTGTGTGTGCGCGTGTGTAATATCTTTTATGTAGTTTTTCTGATTCCTGTGATGAGAGATGTCCGTCTGCTGTCCACCCAAAATAAAGAGTTCTTAACCTACCTCGATAAGAGTATCTTCATTCAAATACTCCAAAGTGTATTTCGTTCCCGCAAGTAAGGCGTTACAAGGTCCCTTTTTTCCCTTAGGACTCTATTTCGACATTGATTAACTTTTTCTTTAACTTTTGACAAATATAAATATATAGGTGTCAAATAGTTTTATTTAGTGCCCTTTTGTATACTTTAAAAAAATTAATTATAACAACAATTCTATGCATTAAGTTCTGCAAAGAACATTTGTAACCATCAACAAGATATGTATACAACTACCAATCAACATAGAAATAAATGCTTACGGTTTTAAAATTATTTTAAAAATTATATTGTTTCGTAAAAATTGGATGAAACGCGTGTAGCAATATATTTTGGATTTCCAACGAATAAATTAATTTTTTTTTTTTTTGCTCTGATAACATACAACAATTTACTACAATTATGTTTTGGTTGTATATTTAAAGTCATTGTTTTGCTTCAGAATTTGACGTTTATACGAAATCGGTGAATCAAGTGCCAAATTAATATATGGGTGTTTTCTGCAAATCATTTTCTCCAAATCCGTTGTCTTATGTAAAACTTTTCAGTGGACAAAATACACCAAGAAAAAAGCCAAATGACGAAGAAATAGTTTTCGAGATAAACAGGGCAGCCTCACAACTGTGAGTGGTGAAACTTTTAATAATTTAAATAATATTCAATCTTTTTTGAATTTCTAACTAAGTATAAATTACAATAACACATCAATGACATGATGAATTTTATTCATTGCATTTATTGTATAAATTTTACTTAAATTCAATACGAATTATAAAAAAACTTATCATTTTTATATTTTTAAGAAACAAGTTCATTACTGGGGAAAGTATTCATTTGAAAAGTAGTTAAGTATAATTTATTGGTAACTAAAACTATAGACCCTGGCGTGCTAATAAATAAAAATTCAACAACATTTTACATTGATATTGAAACCTTTTAAATTATTCAGACTAGAAAACACAAGTTCAGTTTTACAAAAGGATTGTTTTCTCTAATTTATTATTTCTTTTATCCACAAAAATAAGTAATTAACTCTAACGTATTTGGTTTCACTTAAATAATACAAAAACACCCACTTGATTTGGCGAGCAAAACAATTTTTTACCAAAATCACTTCATTTGTATTCGAAAGAAAATGAAAAGTTAAATGTCAAAGGTTATACAAAAGAAACTAAAGAATCTCTTCACCTTTTCAACGAAAATCGTGCAATTTTTCTACTAATTCTAATCTTGTTCATATCATAAAAAATATTGTCTTTTTTAAGAGGCAAACAAGAATGGTTGGTTGAATTTTTTCTGCAACTATTAACAATGGTACTTTACTTTATTCCAAACATTATCTTCATAGATTCTGAAAATCATCAAATACTGCGATTAGCACACAAAAAAATTGTCATTTCGTTGTTTCAAATGTAAAGGGAGTAACAATGTTTCCAGAATCATAACCACTTTTAATGTAAATGTCGGTAAAAGCAAATAAAGTTGATATGGAGATTCCTGAACTGATTAATACGCCAACCAAGTTCTTATCCTATAATGAATTACATATTATTAATTATGCACAGACTGAAATAAATTGTTGGCAGTATGCTGAAAATTAGAAATTCCTGCTTCAAACTGAAGAAAAGAAAATGAAATAATATCCCAAGTAATATTTCAATTTGTATTAATTGATAAATGTTATCTCGCTTAGCTTCAAAGTTATTCCAGGGACATTTTCAACGGAAGATACATGATAGGGGTTTATACGAATACTCAGTATAAAAATAACTCTAAATAACAAGAATCTGATTCAATGTATTGTCAAGCGCTTAGTATTATCATTTACTTAAATTGCACGCTTGCTTTTCTGTATTTTGTTAGATTGCCAGGAAGTAAGAAAATTGTGAGTTTACAACAATTTCTTTTATCCATAACTGATGACAAGAAATTTCACGAAGGCACTTTTACGGTAGATAATTTTAGAGATAAAAAATGTATCAAATGGGATTTTCATGAGCTGCGTCTTGAAACAAGAATGTTTAAATCGATTTTCTGACTGTTTAAAAGGGTAAGGTAGGATAATATACCAAACAGTTGAACTATAAGCATAAGCATCTAAAGTTCAAAAATTTTCATTTTAATTACATAACGAAAGCATTAGTCCCTAATATTTATTAAAATAAAGTCATTTTAATAAATATTAGGGACTAAATCAAACATCTTAAGCAGATCGACAGACAAAACCATGCGAAATAAGTCGAGAATTTAAAGTTTTCCATTGGCATTATAGTAGAGCTTTAAAATGTATCTTAATTTTACGATAATACTACTAGTAAGTAAAATAACCGTAAATAAACTAACAAGAGTTTTGATGGGTGCATAAATTGCCCGTGTGAATTAAAGTCCTTTTCTTGGAGATCACAGCATTCGAACGACGTTTCTGGAGGAAGATGTTGAGGACATAGTGTTCAATGATTAAAGTAAGAAATGTCTAAGAAACTTTCCCTGCTGAAATTAGGAAGAGAGGAGTGTATAGAATGTGTAAATGGGGGGGGGTTCTTTCAAATTGGCTGCATTTTTGGCACAATAGCCTTTGCAGACATGGCAAGTAACTAAGTGTGAGAGTAGTCATTGGGAGCACCCTCTAGTGGTGGCTCCCACAACCAAATTTTTGACGCTTAAATTTATTCAATTCAAGCTCTCGTTGGATGCTAAATGTTGCCTTGATTTATTTTGCTGGGAGTGCCAGATCCAAAGTGATACTCAAGGTATCTATTATCTTGTTTTGATTTAAATAATGTTCTTTTTCAAATGGGCCTGTGGATTGTGGTTGTTGGGTTGTCCAAGATGTGCAGATGGATAAAAAGGAAGCTTTAGATAGATTATAACCTCAACAGCTTTATCAGAGAAGATCAAATCTTCTGGGCTGATCTTGAAAAGTCTGGCTTGAATTGCTGGGCAGCTGAGGATATGTTGTGGAGACAGTTGAACATTAGGACAGTTTGGGCAATGATTTGTGGAACTTCTTTGTCAGTCAGTTGAGATTTTCATTCCTGTACGTGCTTTGTTCTAAGTCTGGTTATCATTGGTTACTACTTATGGAATATTTGAAATTATTGTTGATTAGTCTTCGGCTGGCAGCGGCCGTGGCGTCGATGAGGGTTGTGAAGTTAGAAAATTAGGGGCAAGCTCTGGATTCCTTGGCAAGTTCATGGGCTTTCTCATTACCGAGGATATTTACGTGGGCTGGTATCCATTGTAATGTGCAGGATTTCTTTTCTATAATGATTTTGTCGATGGAATGGACGATTTTGTAACTGATTTGGCACTTGCCTTGCGTATGACTTGCAGAGCGAACCTTGAGTCTGTGAAGATGACGATGCCGCTGGATTCTTGGAATCTTTTATAAAGGAAAATCTCCAACTCACACTTGATAGCAAGGAGTTCGCATGTGTAGTTGGATGCGATTTTCTCTACTTGAACGTTATGGTACGGGCCTGCGGATTGGTAATTACCATTGCAGACCAAGTTCATTCTCCGGGAGCTAGTACAACTTTTTAGTGTGACGCTAAAAAGTTGGGGAATATATATAGGGGAATATCAATTGCCACAATGTAATTTTTACGCACAGCTTCCTACTCAGGGGAAAGCACCTGAGCTCTGACGATAGGAAAATGAACAAGGAGTTTAATTTTGCCTGGAACACGCAAGCCAAACAGACACTCTAGAGATGTTTAACGTGCCGCATAATCATACAACAAGGACGCTGTCGATTGTTTCTGTCAAGAAAATCCACCGACTAGGGCCGAGTTCAAACCCGCAAACTTGGGCTTACAAGGTCAGCGCCTAACCGACTACGCTACCCAGGTAGCGATTTAGATAATGTATATAAAGACAGTATATATAAAAACCGTCCATTTCTATTTGAATCTATTCATTTTCTCCTGGGTATATATATATACTGTCTTTACTTGAAACGGAATGAATAAAATTAAAGTTAAGAATTGCGTGTTTCACTGTAAGTAATCTTTAAATACGCAAGAAATGGATACATGAGTTATAAACTCTCTAACTTGTATTAATATTGAAGGATTTTTAAAAGTGAAAGTGTGCTTCGAAATGGTAGCCTGTTTTGTAAAAATGAGGAAAGATAACGTTACTCCAAATATATATTTATGCAAATAAAATTATTTCTTATTAATTTTGTTCCTTGTAGAAACAATTTTATTTATCGAGTCCTCTTTTTATTATTTATTTCTATTTTCGAACTTTATGTTTAGATTATTTTCTGAGTGCCTTATATCATTAAAACTTACATTGATTGTTTTTCCATTCAATACTTAAGTTATTCACAATTGCATAAAGGGGCCATCTTCAGAATGTTTTTGTTTGTAAAAAATTTAACGTCTCAAATATAAAAACAAATCTGGGTCATAAAAAAATTGTTTCGTAACATTTTTTTTTTAATTTTGACACATTTTTATAAAAAAGGAAATATACTTAATCACATTCCTGCAGCAGTCATTTTTCAGGCAACTTTTTGCAATTTGTAGATGATTTACGATTTCGAAAATCTAACATGCGTGAATTCTTCAAACGATACATTAAATCGCGGCACTAAAAATAATAGATACGATAAAATATATTCTTAAAGTCAGAAGAAAGAGGATGCTCAGAATCAAAACTTATTTGTCTCATCATTTTTCAGCAATAAAAATAGAGCAGATCTGCTACATTTTTCAAAATCTCCAACGCTTACATTCAATAGACTATAAATGAGTTTTTCCCCTATTCTTAAAAAAATTTAGTATTAAAGAAGGAGTTAGAATTTTCTTTTTTAAGAAATAACAAGAGCATCATAAAAACTGGACACGAAGAATGAAAAATTCTAACATAGCCTACTTTGAGTCTAAGCCAGACATTGCAAAAATTATTACAAAGTAGTAGACATGTATTTATTTCTATTTCGTGTCTTAAAGCAGAAGATAGGATGTCAGTCATGAAAGAACAGCTTCGAAGAAGAAACGTGCTTGTAGAGTTCCAAGAGATAACGTTTTTTGAGATTTCAAAACTATTTTCAGAGCTCCATTTCACTTTTTTTTCTCAAAGAAATATCTCTAAAAATGAATTTTTTATTTTAAAATTTCTGAATTTTTTAGAGAAAATGCCAAAAAATATTTGTGAGTGATTTAAAACAAAATACACAGACACACAACCTTTTTTGATTGTTTGTAAATTGATGCCAATACGTAGATTCTAACTTGTGTAATGAAAGCATACATCTTTATATATAAAAATTACATGTCACAGTGTTTATCCGCGATGGACTCCGAAACTACTCAACCAATCATAATCTGATTTTGCATACTGGGTTTCATTTCGTCCAACATAAAACATAGGACACATTTTATTTCAATTAATACCGCTATAATTTTTTTTTATTGCCGGAAATGTGAAGAATCCGGAAAACAAGAATATTCGCAAATTGTCACAATGCTCATGTGTCTTTGAAAACAAATATTGTTTACCAAGATGAACGAAAAGTAAGTGTTGAGCGTATTTCGGAGCGTGGAATCCGATTTTCGAATCAATTTCCATAAATAACCATAATGCTGGTCGACGGTATTTTAGACACACCGCGGCAGGGGCTTACCTTAAGAGCCTTGGATAGTGAAAACTTGGTCATTGGCGTATTTTAAATAGGATAATTCGAATCTGATATCCAATCTGAGAAATAACTGTAACTTTGCCGGATAATTCAGTACGACCATCTATTGCACAAACCGTGGCAAGAGCTTACCCTTAATGTTTTGGTGCGGGAAAAGTGCATTTATGGGGTAATTTAGGATGGTGAACTAGAGTCTGAATTCGAATTATATAAATTCCTGTAACTTTACCAGATAATGCCGGACGGCCCTAATGCCCCTTCTAGGGACTGAACTTTCCGGCTAAGGGGCACCAAAAGTAATCTCCAAATGTATCTAGGGGCGGGAAACGATAATCTGAAATCAGATTTCAGAAACTCCACTAACCTTGCGGATATTGTCTGAATTAGATGAAAAGACATATCATTCGGGTCCCACGTCTAAATTTTCTATCCGCTTAACAACTGAACTTGCACGCGCTGGAGCATCAAAAGTCAGTGTGTTTTGCGGTGTGGAATGAGAATCTGAAATCGAATTTTAGGAGTTCCGATAACTTTGCCGGATAGTGCTGGTCGACGGTATTTTAGACATACTGCGGCAGGTCTTGCCTTAAAAGACATGGAGTGCGAAAACTTGGTCCCTGGCGTATTTCAAAACGGATAATCCGAATCTGTTATCCAATGTGAGAAATAACTGTAACTTTGCCGTATAATTCTGGACGACCGTCTATTCTACAAACCAGGGCAGGACTTACCCTTAAAGTCTCGGCGCGGAAAAAGTGCGTTCCTGGTGTTATTTGAGATGGTGAACGAGATTGTATTTAAGGAAAATATATTTCTCAATGTGTGAATGGGTTACAACAATAAATTAAACTTAGAATATTTAATGTGATTGCATTTAATATCAATAAATCTAGACTTCGACAGTTTGCGTGAAAAAGAGCAAGCATATATTCCTTTTACTAAATACAATGTCTCAGGTAGATGACACTTGGATCACAAATTAATATTTTTGTGAGTAAATTATATCAAAAAATTAGATGAGAGTTTTTAATAATAAACTCAAAACTTCTTTAATTGCCTTTACGTAAAGTACCTATAACAATTTATCTAAGTACGTATGTGGAATAGGGTTCTAAAAAACATTTTCTATTTCTAGGGGCTCCACGAGAACACCTTCAAGCTCTAGGAGTTTCGTGAGTTGAAAAAGTTTGAAGACCACAGCTTTAAGGTACCCAGATGCCACTTCTTAAAGTAAAATGTCATACTTTAAAAGGCGTTTTACTCGAAACGTGTTTTTTTTAAAATGCTTAAAAGGGGACAGTGATTGTTCAAAAAGTTCTCAACATAATTAACTTAACTTTTTTGTGGATGTTCTGTATAGTAGTAGAAGTTTTTTTAATATTCAGATGTATTAATTGCTGTTTTATTACAAATTTTACAGTCCCTTATATCAATACAGTCACTGTTTTTCCAAAGCAATTTCATATAATAACTAAGATAAAGTGTTCTAGTTTTTGTAAAATTTAAAATATCTCTTATCCTGCAGGTCATTTTAAAAACGAATGACAAAGCAACGCATCAAAATTGGAAAAATTGAGAATTTGTTCATAAACTTGTCAAGTGTCTATTCGAAATTTTCCAACTAACAATACTCTTGTGGAAAAATGGTCTTTAAATTTAATTTATTGAAAACCTTCCTGCGAAGAAGAAGATGTGGGTATGCAAATTAAGTCTTGTATATAAAGATTAAACTTTCGAGAGAAAGAGAGAGGTTATATATATATATATATATATATATATATACAGGGTGCCCAGCCTTAATGTGACCCAATAGCTAATTCCCGAACCGTTTGGTTTAGATAAACACTTCCAATTTGAAAAATGTTTTTTAAAAGGTAAAGAATGTTTTTACATGCTTTTCGAATAAAAAAACCCATTTAGAAAAAAATTACAAAAATTAAATTTTCATACGGTCTCCAGGTCCTATCACTTATATTTAGGAAAAGATGCAGTACACAAAAACAAAGTAAACACAAAAAGTTTCATTTTATTACAATAAAAATTGACCGAGTTATGCCTACATAAAATTGAAGCATCTGAATTGCTCAAAAAAGGGGGTCGTATATAAATTGAGTTTAGAGAACAGTAATTCACTATCTACAGAAAGAGCAAAAGAAAAACATCATAATAATATTGAAACATCGTAGTAAACATCATAGATTGACAATTTGTATTATTGTATGTCAAACAATAAAAGTTAAATTAAAAAATACAACTTGTACCGAAAAGATTAAAACAGCTTGTCTTAACAAATAGCAGCAAAATAATACAGGATTTGCCGTTCAAATTATAGCATAATGTGAAATGATGCACCAATCATGAATCAGGGGTTTTATTAAATCAGAATGACCAAATTAACTTAAATAATGGTGAAGGCACGAGACAGGGAATACGTCTATTGCAACTCCCAGTTTTATACAAGCGCTGAACAGCACGGGCAATTGTGCAATAAGACGGATGTCTTCGAGTGGGAAATTTAGTGGCATTAAGTCTTGCCGCCTCTCTGTTATTTCTATTACACTGCCCATAAAATAGTACCATTTCGCAGTATTCTTCATTTGCATACATATCGTTCCCCGTACTAGAATTCGTAATATTAGAATACGACTGTATGCAATTGCAAGCGACTACACAACAGATTTTAAACGTTCCTCATGATCAGCAAAAACGCAGCAAATCGGACTGAAGCCGCAGCATATAAATCTATTTTTTTGGAACTGTTTTTGAAATGTTTTCTTCGTCCCAAAATATTTTATTTTTTCTATGTTTACACGAACACAGAATAAACTTTATTTCTTAAGTACTCAATTATTGTATTATTAACGTATGCTTTTAAATGTAAAAACGATTTACATAAAAGTGACGTGCAAGAGCGTTCCCTTACTAGCTTCTTGAAAATAGCCGAGAAAATAGATAAATGTATGTTTTTTAAGTTCCATTACTCTGCCATTTTTTATCGTAATAAAATGAAACTTTTTGTGTTTACTTTGTTTTTGTGTACTGCATCTTTTCCTAAATATAAGTGATAGGACCTGGGGACCGTATAAAAATTAATTTTTGTAATTTTTTTTCTAAGTGGGTTTTTTGGTTCGAAAAGCACGTAAAAAATTCTTTACCTGTTTTAAAACATTTTTCAAATTGGAAGTGCATATCTAAACTGAACGGTTCGGGAATTAGCTATTGGGTCACATTAAGGCTGGACACCCTGTATATATATAATGAGAGAGAGAGACTGCTATGGCTAGCAGTGATTAATTAAACGTGACGTTAATACTTAGTAGCTGAATATTATAATATTAAAGTTAACGATTTGTCAAATAGAAATCAAATTTGATTAGGTCACTAAGAACTACGTATAAAGTATTGCTTAGACGTAAGTGATCTGTTTATTTATAGTCTTCTCGTATCTCGTCTGCTTCGCTATTGTTATTCATGCTTAGTATTCGGGTGCATCTCTTAACTTTGGTTAATAATTTGTCTTGTTGATCGTATCGAAAAATAAATTGAAGTTATATTGAAAATGGCTAATTTTTTCCTTCCAACCTCCCTACACTGAGGGAAGAGACAAACTCTCACAAACTTTTTGTGCAGAGTTTATGTAGTTTTTTTTTTTTTTTTTTTTTTTTTTTTTTTTGTATATACAGTGGTGGCATAAAGTCCTGAACACACTCATTTTTTAGCGCAATTTTTGTGTTTGACTTCATTTTCTTGTGAAATCATCTCACTATCTTAAATATTGTTATTGATTTTAATGTATTTTTTTATGCTGATTTCAAATCTACTACTAGTTTCTTAATGACTAAAATATTTTTTGTAATAAAGCTGCCTGAACACAATAATATGAAATATGTGCAGAATAAACAATATAGAATAACATAATATGAAAGAAAAATAACACGAAAATTGACAAATCGGTATATTTAATAAGCATTTGAAAATTACATTGTTGTCACATGTTAGAAAATCAATATTTTATGGGCCAGCCATTTGCTTTAATTACGGCTCTACATCTTTTTGGCATGGAATGCACCATTTCAAAAGAAGATCTTTCGTGACAATATGGTTGAAGGAAAATATTAAAGCTTCAATTAATTCACGTTTGTTTGAAGGTTTTTTCTTTGAAATTCATAACCAATTTTAAACCATAAGTTCTCTATCGGATAAGGTCGGGAGACTGTCCTGGCCAGTTCATTCTATTCACAGTATGGTCTTTCAACCATTTCTGGACTACCTTTGCACGATACAAGGGGCGTTATCGTCCTGAAAATCCATGACTGATTCCCAAAAAGATCTCTCGCAGTTGGTAGCAATTTATTTTGTAGTATTTCAATGTAATCCATGGCTTTCACTGTTCCGCTAACGATGTGAAGTCTTCCAACACCATGAGAAGACATGCAACCCCATACCATCTTTTTTGTCGGGTACTTTACTGTGGGCTTCAGACACTGAGGGCTGAACTCCTCATGAGTGCGTCGTCTTACATAGGCACTACTTTGGTTGCCAGAAATACAAAACTGACTCTCGTCACTAAATATTACCTTTTCCAGTCTTTAATAGTCCATAATGAATGTTCCCTTGCCCACGTCAATCGCCTCTTGCGTTGAAATTCAGTCAGTAATGGTTTTGGGCGTGCTTTACAGCTTCGTAACCCAATTTCCAGCAGTCTTCTTCTAACAGTTCTTGGGACACACTCACATTTGATGTCAAAGTCATTGTTTCAAAATTGCGAGAATTAAGCTTTCTGTTTGAAAGTGAAATTCTGTTCAATAACCTGTCTTCACTAAAGATGTTTTTCTTGGTCGTCCTGATCGCCCCCTGTCGCTATAAAATTTGTTTCAGAAAATCTTTTAAAGTTCTCGCAACAGTAGAAAGCCACATGGTACTTTAGCAGCAATTTGGCGTATGAATAACCTTCTTCCTTCAAATGTATATTTTGTACCTTTTATTCTAAGGCAGATATGAAAATTTAGCCATAATCCAATATTTTCCACAAACGCACTTCAAATTGCTTCAATACACTATTTTCCACAAGCACACAACTGCATTCAATACAATAAACCACGTTTCACCTTTTTCTTTCAACCCTTTATCGCTACTGCTCTCTGATTTTTGAAATAACGGAGCATTTCATTGGTGGAAAACACACTCACTCATTCTTACAGTGACCTTGTGCTTTCTTGTCAAGGTTTTTTCAACATATCAATAAAACTATTTATTTTAGATGAAATCTACAAACAGATTTGAAATCACCATGAAAACATACATTAAAATCGATAACAATATTTAAGATGGTGCGATAATTTCACAACGAAAAATGAAGTCAAACACAAAAATTACACTAAAAAATGAGTGTGTTCAGGACTTTTTGCCACCACTGTATATATATAAATTTTTACCAATTTGTTCCCATTTTAGTAATAATAATTTATTTTTCTCCTCTTAATTTTAGCATTTTTTTTTCTTAAAATGTACTAAATAAATCTAAAAACCACAAAAAAATCTCCATATCTCCATTTCCTTAAAAGAAAAGTTGTCACAAGTGGTCGGATGTGTAAATGTGTGCTGTAAAGTTCGTGAGCGTTATTTGTCTGTGATAATTTGACGTATTGATTTGATGTTTGCCAAGAATGCCTTTCAGAAGACGAAGAAGCCATTAGCAGCAGTACACCGAGTTGGAACGAGGTCGTGTAATAGGGCTACGAGAAGGTGGATTTTCTTGCCGCATTATTGCAGAAAGACTTTGTGACGGATCTATACGTGGTTACACTAATCCCTTCTTATATCTTTAAGGTAAATATTTATTTCAACCAACCTTCATCGAGTAAGGGAACGTGATTTATGTAAATGAGGTATATTGTATAAATTCGGTTTTCGCGAGTTGGCAGTAAGTGAGTTGTTGACACGCTGAAGTTGATTCGTTGGATGTGTGCAAGTAGGTGTTAATATAAAGTTTGATAATTAGTAGTTAGTTGAATATTGAAAAGGAGTGGATTTAGTTAAAGATTGCAGAGCGTGGAGCCAACGACATTGATCAAGTCGAAGAGATCACCTGCGAGTTTCCAGTGTAGGATCCGATGCATAAAAAGTTCAGGTACTGTGTGTTTGTTAAGTAGAAGCTAGTTATTAGTGTGTGACGTAGTTGTAATTGAGCGTATTTAAGCTGTTTTAGATTCAGTTGAGGGTCTGTAGTAGTATCCCCGTGTTATAGAATCTCACCTCCGCACTCTACTATATTTCAGCTACCTTAATTAGAATTGTATTGTGTCTGCTTGATAATTGTTAATAAAGATTAATACATTAATTAGATTGAAAATATGACTGTGGAGATTATTCTGTTTCTCCCACTGATCTAGCCGGGTTTACAGGTAGACAAGAGGGTTTCCAGATAAGAGGGAACCAAACGTTATCACAACTTGAGTGGAATGTATCCACTGTAGTCGATTACAAGGAGCAGTGGTCAAGGGTGGTACTGACTCAAGAAGAACGCGTTCCGCGAGGCCACGTGGCACTAATGAGAGGGAAGACAGCCGTATTTGGCGTACGGCTTTTCCCGTCAGTGTATTTTCAAATAATAATTAGTTCTGAAAATGCGTTGAGTTTAAACATTATTGCTTAATATGTGTAACAAACACATTAGCAAGTTCTTAAAATGATCTCGATAAAACTACCCAAATTGGAAAACCAATATAAAATCTGTAAATTTGACGTAGCAAAAGGTTTTGAAATAAAATCATCTAATTTTTGCACTAAAATATTCGTTAAAGAAATGACGGTTCACACACACAAGTAATTTAAAATATTCTTCATGTTTAAACTTTAAGAGTTCTTTACATTCCTTAATTTGGGAAGAAAAATTGAAAATGTAACATGCTTTTTGTATAGTATTTCTGAATAGCAAAGAGATATTTAAATAGCCACTTCCAGTAAGTGCTGAATTTTGTGATTTTACATAAAATTTTTAAATTACAATTTTTAGTTGATGTGAGGAAAGAAAAGAATTTCAAAAAAATTATGTGAAATTAAAAATGTACAAATCTGAAAATTACATAAATGAAAAATTTTTCAATCATTTCCTTCTTTAATAAAATAATAATAATAATAAAAATGCTCCTTTTTTCCATTTAAATATTTTTTAAATAATTTTTTAACATAACACTGATTTTTATAAATTTTTGCATTATATATTAACATAATCAATATTCAAAATATAAAAATGAAGAATTTCAGAAGTTATAAAATGATGAGGAATTAAAATCATAGATCTTTTAACTGCATACAAAACATACCATTTCTTCATTGTATTACTACTAATTTAAATTCAAACCATTTTATCGAGTTTTACAAAAATTTATAAGTGAAACATTTCTAAAAATGAATAAAATAAGCAAAACATTTTTAATCAAATGCAGTTTTGAGTATTAAAATGGATGCATGATGCACAACAAAAACAAAATTATTATTTTAAAACAAGAGAAAAAGGTGTAATTCTACCATAATTTTTACAGTTTTCATTCAATATTTTAAAGTTATATTTTGAAAATTGCATTTAGTTATATTATGAATGCTTTATATATTTCTTGCTACCTATATCTTTTTATCTTTTTGTCAGATGTTTTAGCATTTTTATTTCACGTTTACATCCCATTAAAGAACAACGTAAAATAAAAGCTTTGGCTAAATGGAGAGATTTAATTATTAACTAATTCGCTTTAACTCCGTTTCAAGAAAAAGATTTTGCTAGTGCATTAGGAAATTTTTATGATGCTTAAAATACTTTTTTAGTGTCAAAAAGCCTATGCTAAAGTGCTCTTTTATTTCCTTACGTTTATTTCCAATTTTGTTTATTTTCATAAATTATGAGATTCTGTGTAGCCTTCTTACCTTCGTTTACAAGTAGCTCCTAAGTAGAAATACATAAAATGGTAGTTAAATATTAAGTAGATAATTGAAAAGCGTAGTATCCGCGTGAAAGGAATATAAAAATAAAATGAACGCATTTTACGGCAGAAAAAAAAAGGAAATTTAACCTGTTAGGTATACACTAATATTTAGTGTGTGTGTTATTATTATTATGTCAATATGTGTTATTAGTACTCAATTTTCTGTTTGACGTTTTGATTCGAGCTATGCTACTATGTTTTTCATACTTTAATGAGAAACCGAAACGAAAAAATGTTCTTGTACAAAAAATATTTTAATATAGTTCTTGCAATTCATTGTAATAAAACTAACAAACATTTCAAACACAAACTAATAAAAAAAAAATTGCACACAAAAAGATATTTATTGGTTTTTTTAAAAAAAAATTTTTAAAAATTCAGTCCTCTTTTTTTTTAAATCTAAAACAATCTGAAAGTTTAGACTTGTAATTAATGTTATCTATTTTAATATTGTTTATCCTTTTTTAATCAAAAGGAACATGCAGCAAATTTTGAATGATTAAAATTCTTTCAGATTCGTCAACACATAAAGCTTTCCTCGTAGATTTTTATTTCAGTTCTTTATTCATTTTGTCTGTTAATGACTTTCCGGATTATTTTAAATGTATTTATTGATTTTATTCTTATATTGGTAATATATTCATGAAACATAAACTAATGTATTGAACTGAAGATTATTAGTTACTATTATGCAGGGTGTTTACAAATTAGTTGGACAATTTCGTAGATTAAGAACATCCGAAATATTAAATGAAATTATACCGTTTAAAGCAATGCTTCTCAAACTTTCAATTTTTGTTTCCCAGTTTTCACGGCACCCCCCTCATAAAATAATAATGCATTGAATTCATTAATAATGTACACTTAGACGCTAAAGCTACAAAATACGACTTTAATTATAAACTGTACAAATTTTTAGATAAGTATTAAATTTTGCATATAATTTTGTATAGGACAAGCCCATTGGGTCAATAGTAATTATTAAACTTGTTCTTAACTTAGTATTTGTTACGACTCGCATTTGCAGATGGCGTTAGTAGTCCTCGTTGCTTACATTTTGTCAATATGCATGTAGTCTAACCACGGAGCACGACGTACCTACCGTCTACTCAATAAACAAACATTTTAAAGAATTACAATCCACGCTCTTTGCTTTAATAGATGCGTTATACAAAACTCAAAGTCTGCTCATAAACTGTTTATTTATAGAACTATCACATCATTTGTGGCTATAGTTAAAGTTATCCTACCCCACCCAGTATTGATGAATTAATGCTCAAATACATTGCGCAGTACTGAAACATTTAAAATTAAATTATCTCATTGTAAATGTGTATTTTTTATTGTCTCAAAATGTATTTTGTTTTGATTCCTTTGAGTAAATTAATTATTTTTTAAAACTTTTATTTTTGACTTTTCGATATGCTTGCCTGGTAGGATTATCACGCCCACCTATGGGGGCACGCCCCACAGTTTGAAAACCGCTGGTTGAAAGTCAGACTAATAGTAATGTATCCTAAGTTTATTCATAGATATCTTTATATGTTGTAAATGATCCTATATTTTAGCGAGAGGTAATCATTCTTTGTTCGGCATTACTACAAAGGGGACGTACAATGGGGCTGAAAAAGCCAAATGCTGCCTTTGGTTTCATGAAAATCCTTCTGCTGTGCAAGTATGGAGAAAGTTTGTTCAAGATTACCAAAAAAAATTCTCGAAAAAAAGATGGTATTTTTCTGGACATGCTACAGATTTTCCTTATGCCAATCATCAAATAAAAAATGCCAGGAGGTTACATTTTTCAACATGATGACATGCCTTGTCACTACCTCAACAACGTTACATCTTGTTTCAATGCTGAACTACCAATTTGAGCTAATCGTAGAGGTATTGTTCAGTGTCGACCATGATCACCATATCTTTGACCGCTTTATTTTAGTGTATAGGGTTTGCAAAGAATCCAGTGTACACTCTGCCATTTCCTGCGCCCATTCCTGAACTAAAATCAAGAATCAGCACTGGAACTAAATTGATCGATGGAAACATGCTGACAAATGTGAGCTGGGCAAGAGCTGATTTTCCCTTGGGACGTTTGTAGAATAACAAAAGGAAGCCACATCAAACATCTGTGAGATGGTAAACTTGAACTGTTTCCCTATCTTACAACAACATGAACCTCAATTTTTTTCCTGTATATTACATGCAATAAATCATTCTTTTTGTCCAACTATTTTATAGACACCCTGTATAGCTGTATTTAAATATTCTAGTTTCATGGCTTGATAAAAACTTTTTTCAAAAAATGCTTTGTTGTCAAATACTTGAGTAGAAAATTGGTATCCGGACTCTTACATTTTTTTCCGTATAGTTAATCAGGATATCCAGACGTCTTGATACAATCGTTCATAAATTCCAAGAATTTCTTTGTCATTCGTACTTTCATTAGGCCTTACAAAGCTTTATTTAACAAAGAATGTGGAATCTCTTCATGAAGTTCACTCGTATGCCTTTGAGAAAATTTAGAAGAGGAATTTAAATTTTTCAATTTGCAATCAAAAATATTTCCGTACTCTCTCTATATTTCTGGTTGGTTTTCTACTTGAACTGCAAAGTTAATTTTTAACACTTTAAGTTGGATTGATTGCTCAGCATGACATTGTCTTTTTGCTACTGCCCTCTTTTCTTTCAAAATATCAAATAATGGATTTTATTTTCTTGAACTTTGTCAGGAAATAAATGTGTGATCCCTAATCAGTTTATTATGCCCCTTTTCAGCATAGTATTAATACCATATAATGTTATCCATAAAATTCTACAATTTAAAAAATGCCTTGCTTCACGTTTTAGTAATTTAGAGGCTTCA
>BMAO01018917.1:0-26567 GCA_019973975.1 Trichonephila clavata | reverse complement strand
TTCTACATCATACACACGCATGTCCTCATCTGACGTGTCCTGTAAAAGTAGTAACATCCCCAAAAGAGACCGTTAAGGAATTTCTGCACTTGACATTTAGGGATTCATTATACTGAATGGGCTAGCATAGCTCCACGTTTTTGACCGAGGTTCTGTATGCTGAGATCCCTGCTGTAAGGAGGTAATCCTTCTTCATGTGCATCGGTTCTGAGGTGATATTGAACAATACTTCCTTCTTATGGATGACAACGCACGGCCATACCGGGCTGTTGATGTTCAGCAGCTGCTGGGAAGTGGAAATATCACTCGAATGGTTTGTCTAGCGTTCCCCCAGCCCCGATTTAAATCCCATAGAACATGTGAGGAATGATTTAATGAGACCTCTTGTTTCACAATTGCACTCTCCGGGGAACACCCAAAAATGAAATAGATGCTCATTGAGGAATCAGCACTCTTAGTTCAAGAACTGTTGGACAATCTGGTGCTGAGTATTGAGGGACAGTGCGAAGCAACCATTGCAGTAAGGGAAGAACAAATCCCATACTAAAGAACATCTGCTTGTTGTTCATCTTTATCTTGTACAACGATGCTATGAGATCAATAAAGATATTTTTGTTTCATTCCATACTATAAGCATTGCATAGATTTTGGTGAAACTATACTTTCGTCACCGTTTAAGATCAAAATGCTGTCTCTCATTTATAAATTTCGTGTCTCTCAGATAATTTCACGTAGATTTATGGAGAAAAATTCATTTCTTGTTTAATTTTTTTACCACAAAGGTATTTTTACTTATTCTAAGACATTTTAATTATTAGATTTTAATAAACTAGTTTCTTTTCAATTTAAAAAAATGTAAACCTTTTAATTTTGAAAATTTAAAAATAAAATACTTTTTTATGAAATTTGATTGAATTAAGATATATAATAGAAAATGTATTCGGGCAGAAATTAATGAAACTTATTATTGAAATTTGTTTTATCTAAATATTACGGAAGCGGGTTTTTAACCATTCTACAGCATTTAAATGATAAAATCCATTCATAGTTATCAAATTTTAAAATTAAATATCCTACCTCAAAAACCAAATTTTAAAATATTTGTTTATAATTATAAAAATACAAAGTTATACAAACGTATTATTTTGCTTCACTAAAAATGATTCTGAAACTGGATTTCCATATTAACCATAAACACATCATATATTAGTTCTTATAATGTATGATACACGCAAATGATTAACATCATTCATGATACTATAAAATAATTCTGAATTTTATTTATGAATGAATGGATTTTAGTAATATTTTTACTTATATTTTTAAACAATAATAGACTTTCGATACTTCTAAACATGAAAACAAAACAGACAATGATGAAATTCACTCTAAATTTCAGTCATAATTATACAAAGTATGAAAACAAATGTAAATGTATATTTGAAATACAAATGGCCTATTAAATAAATAGATAAAATCGATTTTTCAATAAGGTAACCCAAAGGAGTTTTAAAAATAAAAGAGCTCTTCAAATTATGAGAAGGAAGTTTATAGGAATATTTATGTAGGCATCCACACAACGACGTGATGCACGACATTTACATATTGATCAAGAAGCAGTAATTAAGATCTCATCTTTAACTTGAAATGATAATTATCATTAGTGTATTACTTATTCATTGTTGGTGAAAATTTCCTCTCAACCAAATTACTATTTTTGTCCACTTGAGAATAAAAAAATTCACAAATAAATTAAATAATAAGTGACAAATGTGTTGAAGTATAAGATGTCACCTAGACACAATTATAAAATTACACCAATACTTTCCAATATACTTAACATCACATTAACCGAACGGGTTTAAAGTTCTAAAACGAAATCAGTTTTCCCTGAACAATTACATACAATTGTGTAGAGTAACGACAACACTCATCTCGATTGCGATGGTGATATATAAGCCACTTCAGAAATTGATTTCCATAAATGCATACGAATTAACTGTGCTAGCATCACTTTCAAGTGGACAGAATAAGTATTTTAAATCACCTCGTAAGACCTTGTCAGTTAAATTTTGTATTTTTAATTATGTTTTAGCTCTCGGTGCAATTACGCTTTCTACTAATAAGGAGCGTCTCTTTCTATGTCTTCTTCCACTTATTGGATTATTTCTTCGTATTTTATGCTGTGTTACACCTTTCACATCTCGAGAACGCTCTCATTAACTTCAGAGTCAAACCAACGTTAAATAAATTATACACATTTCTCATTTTCCTTCAATAAGACTATTCTTAAAGTTCTTTACTCGACAAATTGTTATTATTATCTATGCGTTTAGGCACTTTTGATGTGCAAAGATACTTAAAGGTAAGTAGGATTTTTTTTCTTTCAATTGACACTTTCTCAAAATAATTCTGCGCTTTTGTTTAAATAGACAGAATTTTAATGTTGAAGAATGCATTTGCATTTGACAATTTAACATAAAACGAACTAATTGACTTAAATGAGTATAGTTTGTACAAAATTGCTTACGAAGATGAAATGGCTCATTTTGAAAAGAAAAAGTACTTGACTTCAACCCACAATGATGATATTCATTCTAATAAATTGAAAAACAAGCATGTACTAGCCACTCAAGCCAGTGTTTACAAAAAGCAAAACTAGGAAATATGTAGATGGAAATTGAGTGCCGTTTGAATGTGCTTCAAGCCCAATCATATAATTTATATGTTTGGGCTTGTTATATGTTGCTATATCCTGTCCAAAATTAAGATCACAAATATAAAATCTGCGAAAACTGATAACCATCCAGTGCATTGCAACGAAATTAGTCACAGAGACAAGTTTCAATGCGAGAAAGAATATAGCAACGTAACGATATAGAAAATATTTTAATTTTGAATTAAAATAAAAGTTTGATCAAAAAAGAGAAAATCATGAATTAAGAGATAAAGCATTTAACTCGGGTAAAATCTATTTTATATGAAGTATGACTACTGTGAACTGCTATATAATCCTGACAACGAGCTGTTATATTGTTTATGAAGGTAACAATAGGTATCTGTCGCAACAAAGCCTATTCTTACAAAAGTGGGACTTTTACACCTGGGAATCCTGGGAGGAGAGCTAAGCAGAGAAATGACTTGTCCTATACAATCACAAACATATTCAATAGAATTGTAATCCGGAGACCTCGAGGGTCAATCCATACAGTGAATATCAGCTACTTCATGAAATTCATTTACAATGTGAGCTCTGTGTGGCCACGCATTATGGTCCATAAAAGTGTAGTCCGGGTTAAGATCAATAAATATTTGTGATTTATGTTATTAATCTTCAATAATTCAATGGAAATAGTGATGCACATTTTTTGTATTTTAGTGTAAAGTATTTTAATATGTAAAATTTATTGCATTGAAAATTTAGCTGCTTCCCACGTTCAATACAAAAAGATTTTAGCCAATTGTTGATCAAGCATGAATCTTGAGTATGCAATAAAATCATGAACTTTCTTCATAGTAAAACGATGGGTGGATGATGATTTTTTTAAATCAATTGAATAATAATTTGCCTTTTATTTCAGAATTTAATTACATATCAAAAACAAATTTATATTCAAATAAATCATTTTATGATTCCTCTAATTATGAAATTCGAAAGATTTAACTTAAAATAGATACCACAGACATGTTATCTTTGATTTTATATCTATCCACGCTTAAAATACTAATGAATTAAAACATGTCCATATATAAATACTCGTGTGCATTACATACAACTTATTTAAGTTTATAAAAGCATTATATACTTATTTATGTTTTATACTTAATAAAATAATATTTAAAGATTCTAACACATTTTTTTATATATAATGTGGTGTATACATTCTTAAAACACTAACAAACCATATTCAACATGAAAAAAAATATATGAATTTAAGGAAATATATGTATAGAGCAATCATTCGTTAGAATATATAATTAGTGCATGATCAAAAATATAAATACTTTCTGAAGTTCCAGAATTTTAGTATTTAGCGAAGTATATATGGAGCATATTTTAAATCTTTAGAGTCTAGACTAAAGTTCTCTGAAGGCTTTCATTTAAGTTTCCAGAATAATTTTAAGTTATAATTACCTCTATTGTTCTCTAAACTAGTAAAGTAATCATTGATCCTATCTTTACCACACCAGACAATTCGAAGGCACTAAATCTAAATATTTCCATTACATTATTTGAAAAAGTCTGACAAAAGATTAGATTGGAAATCTATCTTTAATCATTTAGGAAAAAAATTATTTCAGTATTTGAAATTTTAATTAACAAAACGTGTAAAACCAATGTTATATATTTTTGGAATGTGGGAAATATATGAACAATAGATATAATTATTTTATAGGTTATTTTTTCCAGGTAAATTTACATCTTGGTTTGAGCATAATACTAGAATTTCACAAAATATTTTGATGTTTATTTTTATTATTAAAAACAAAAAAGCATTTCATCCATTATTACAATATATTTCAGGATTAACCATTTAAGAGCTTTAGAGAATGGAAAACCTTTTCAGCAACATCTTCTTAGAAAGTACTTTGAAAATCGCTTAACATGAAATTGAGGATCTGACATAAATTTTTTGAGTTAAAATAATTTCATGTTAAAAGATATTGCAAAAAAGACATATATTCAACAAAATTAAGGTTATTAGAGTAAATTTTATTTATGTATATATGTATGTATGCATTTACTTAATAAAAATCAGTGAAACAAAATCATTTACAAAAACTGAATGAAATTTAAATAAAATTTTGAAGTTTTTGAAAAACAAAACATTTATTGAGTTTTGGGGAAATAATCTGATATTTTAGTTCCATTGTCTTATAAGCATCAAATTTACAAAAAAATATTCGATTTTGTCTATTTTGTTATTCATTTCACGATTGAAATGTACATCTAAACTACTCAGCATACTTTCCATATGTTCCTTATTTCGGATGATAAGGGAACAGGAGTTACATTATTCATTTCCTTTTCATCGTCACAATCTGAATTAATGGTACCTTTTGAGCTTTGAGCAAACTCCAAAATGTCTTTGCTTGCCATAATTGAGGCCGCTCACACATCATTATCTACTGCAAAGAATCCTTCCAATGATACAGTTGAACAGTGCAATAATATAGAAACTTTCTCAAACATTTTATTAAATCTCGCATCAGTTTCAGTATCCTCCTTCTTCAGTAGAGAAATTTTTGGTCTTCAGAGAACAAAATGCATGGAGATACATATAATAGTGTGTCGGAAACATTGTTTTATTTCGTGTTAACCATATTTCGTGATAAGTATATTTTACTGTACTACAAAACCTGGATATCTAATTAGCTTTATAAAAATACTCTTTGGAAATATATATCAACGGAGTACAACCAACATAAAGCAGTTTAACCTTTTATAGGCTATATAATGTATAATCTCCATCAAATTAATTAATCTTTGAGTGCCTATGAGTAGTTATTTGACTAAGATTAGAGCAGCTAGCAATTTGGATAGTATGCCATCTGATTTATCGAAGTCATACAGCGCAAAGGATGACCGCTGAATAGCAAGAAAACTGTTCCAGATGACTGAAGTTTAACTGCATATGTCAACTTTACAGAAAAACATAAACGTTGCCATTTGAGCTCTACTAAAGCTTATACGATAATAAGATATGTTGTGTAGCTTACAAAGTTCTATTATGTGAGGATCTCTGATTTCAAAAAAATTCATTGAAAGTAATAAATATAAATTCTTAAATTTTTGAAAACGAAATATATTTAATTTACAATTCCTTTCTTAAATTTTAGAATGCGTGATTATATTTTATAAATATCAAGCAATGAGAGATGTAAAAAAAAGTGTAAATCATAAGATGTTCTACCTTTGAATAGCTCCCAGAGGGCAGTGGGACAAACTAAAAAAAATCTTGAATATCAAATTAAGTTTAGGAATTAGGCTAAATCATTATATAAGTAAATCAACTTCAATATCAAAAAATTTGAACAAAAATTTTTAGGAAAAAAATGGTCCAATGAGAGGTTAAGTCATTGCTGAATAAGTGAAAATATTTCAATACTTAGTTCATGACTTTTATTCGATCTTACCGTAAAAATTCTCTCCGAAACTGTTTTTGTAAGCTTGTAATATATCCAGATGTGCTTTATTAAATATCAAAATAAAATCGAAGTAGGTAATTCAGATAGAAAATAGTATGATTACAAATGCTTGTCCTTTTAACTTCAGCATACAGAATAAAGAAAGCAAATATTTATTTCCAAGTAATTACGAGCAAATAGAAGTATACGATTTCCCTAATGTAATAGCATTGGACGTTGCTAAGCTTATCAAAGCAATACGTTTTAATGAATACCGTACAAAATTGCAGAATAGTATCAGTGTTCCGGAAACATTAAGAAAAGTCAGTAGGGTAAACACCTTCGGGAAATCGATTTTGAGTTTTTGATATTTCTAAAATCCCCAAATCAGGACCTTTCCAATGATGTAACATACTTGCCATTTTACTGTATAAAAGTATGTTAAAATGATTTTTAAAAATATTCAGCTGATGAGCCACGCCCCCTTTGACAGATAAAAATGTAAACATTGACCTTTTACATCTGGGAAGCTTTTCCAAAGCCACTCTCTGTTTTATTTATTCATACGCAATTAACTGTAGTAAGTATTACAAACATAAAAAGTCTTCTGGTTGCTGTTGAAGTAGCAATGCGTTCTATATTTAGATATCTTTCCCATCCTGATTTGTTGACATAATGTTTGTATCGAAAAACACAAAACCCGAATGAAAGTTTTCATAATGTCATTTTATCACGGGTTCCCAAAACAATATTTGTGCACATTGAAACACTACTGTTTTCTATAAATTATATTTTTTTAAATTGTGTTCTTTTTTTCTTTAAATTATTGTGTGTTCTTACTTTTTTTCTGTATTCATGAACTCGAAATTTTTATTTTATATTTCCTATATATTCTTGTGTATAGTGAAGTGAAATTTTAGAAATATTCCTCAGACATTTAGCTAAAAAACATATGTTGTAACACAGAAAAGAAAAATTTTTATTAAATTCATTATTGTACTCTGCAAAAATAATATTTTTAATCAGGCTGATCAATTTTTTTAAAAAAAAGATTTCACTTTTGTATAAAAATAAATGTTTATTTAATGCACAAACAAATTTTTAAGCTTTAGTGTTCAATAGTAAAAAGTACATAAATATATCTCAAAATGCGTTGCATAAAACTTGTTATATACAAAAAAAAATCATAAATTTCATGTTTAAAAACATAAAAATAGTTGTTTGTTTAGTAAAATAGTTGTTGTTAGTGTAGTAATAGTTGTAAGTTTAGTGTTAGTTGTTAGTTTGTTTAGTAAAAATAGTTAAACCTTGTTGTTTTGGATACTATTTATGTAATATTTATAGAAACTTTTTAATTCTTATATTTAAAGAAATTGTGTTTACATGTGAATATATAAACACTAATGAAACTTTTCGAAATGCCATATAATCATGTATTACTGCCATATAAAAATTATATTTTTTAATTTGTGTCTTCTTTCTCTATAAATTAATTGTATGCATGAGCTGGAAATTTTTATTTTATATTGCATATATATTGTATATACTGAAGTGAAATTTTTGAGATATTCATAAGGCATTTAGCTAAAAAGCAGATGTCGTAACATAGAAAAGGAAAATTTTTATTAAATTCATTATTGTACTCTGCAAAAATTACATTTTTAAACATGATGATCAATTTTTTTTAAAAAAAAATAACTTCTGTATAAAGATAAATGTTTTTTTAATGCACACACAAATTTTTAAGTTTTGATTTTTCAATAGTTTCTTAGTAAAAGGAACATAAATATATCCCAAAATGCAATGCCCTTTTTTCATTGCACAAAACTTGTTACATACAAAAAATACGCAAATTTCATGTTTAAAAACATAAAATTAATTTTCTTGTGGTTGTTTTGGATACTATTTATGTAATATTTTAAGAATCCTTTTAATTCTGATACTTTAAGAAATTGTGTTTACATGTGAATTTATAAAACACTAATGAAACTTTTCGAAATGTCGTATAATGATGTATTACCAAAGCCATATTTTCATCTATTGACACATTTTTACATGGTATTTATGATGATTTATAATCAACTTGGTGGACAATAATATATCAAAACAGAAAACTATTTAAAAATTGATGCATATTTTGAGAAAAATGATGCAAATGCTATAAAAAATCTCGATAGATTAAAAGTGAAAAATACTATATATGCATTTTCTGAGAAATCTAAATAAAAGAAATAAGTAAAAAGTCTTAAAGGTTATTGAGAATGAGCTAACATTTAAAAAAAATAGTGCAAATACAGATTGTAATTCATAATTTTTTTGATGAAGTGACATTTTATAATAAAAATGCAATTATCTCAAAACGGTGTTTTTAAAAACGCGTGTACCTTTTTCTCAGTACCTATTCAACGGAAGCACTTGCAATCTTCGCTGAATATTACTGATATTTAACTATATATATTGAACTGAGATTTTATTAATATTCCTATAATGTTTTTGTAAATGTCAGTTATCGTGAAAAAAAATGACATTTTTAAAAAAATTCATAGTGATACTGTTGCGATGAATGTTTTTGAAAAAAACTAAACAATATATTTGAAAAAGCTTCTGATCAGCTTAAATAAAAAAGTCTATTTAATACACAGAAAAAATTTTAAGTCTGTTTATTTAATAGTTTATGAGAAAAGGTACATAAAAATGTTTAATTTAACATTAGCGGGATAGGGGTACCGACAACTCTTAATTTTATTCAGATCTGATATAAAAAAAGTGCCACAATGACTTATATAGAAGAATATGAAAACAGTCATTTTATTTTCTGAAATACCTAACCATAACTATAATTATCCATTCGAAATTATTATTTGTCATGCCCCGCTTGGGAGATATGTTCCTTCGTGAGACAATTTAACCGCGAATCCGAAAGTGTTCTACTGGGACAATTTGTGAAATGACGTGGAGAAGTGATGTTGGACATGTGAGCCATGTACTGCAAGTAAAGGTCCGGTAAAATGTAGTACAGGAAGACTGCAGCTGTATAATGTGAGAACATGCATCGAACAAATAACTTTTGACACCTAGGCTCACTTCAGAGAACATCAGATGGCAACAACAACATACTGGTTGCCATGGACTACTTCACTAAGTGTCTTGGAGCCCATACTACTCCCGACCAAGAGCTCCCTATTGTTGCAAAGGTTTTAGTTCAACACTGGAACTCAAGATACGGAGTTCCTCTAAATCTGCACTACGATCAAGGGAGGAACTTTGATTCTGCAATTATCTGTGAGATACTCAATATTGACAAAACCCGAACAACAGCTTTACGTTCTCAGTCTGACTACATGGTTGAGAGGTCCAATCGGGCCATCCTGAACAGCCTTTCTCTCCTAGTATTCAGTAATCAACAGGAATGGGACAAGAAATTGCCTCTTTTTTTCCTACTGGAACACTATTTACGAGACCACCGGTTATTCCTCATCTCAGATGCTGTGTGGACGTGATCTTCGTCTGTCTGCTGATCTCTGGTTCAGCCGGCTACCAGATACTCCCTTAACGCCCGAGAATTACATCAAGTACCTCCAGACACGGACGGAGGACATGCATCAACTGTTTAGGGATAGAATTGGCATGGCTTCAGAGAAGATGAAGACATGATACGAAGCAAGAGCAATTGGGCATGACTTTTACGAAGGAGACAAAATGGAATCCGAAAAGTCGCAAAAGACTCTCTCTGAAGCTTCAGATCAACTGAGAAGGTCCTTATACAGTCCTAAAAAGACTGAATTACACCTTGATACGGAAAAAGAAATCACCACACCCAAACCATTACAATAGACTAGCCCCTTATCTAGACCAATGAGATTAAGATCCTTAAGTTCAGACCATGGTCGCTAATTATTTTGTAAATAATGTAAATTTTATTTCTCTTTTCTAACTTCTTAGTTTTATTTTAGTGTTGAAATTTATTTTTGTGTTTGTTCATGTATTTTGAATTTTTTGTACTGCCCGGGACGTGCAATCTTTGAGGAGGAGGCAGAGATACAAATTTTGTAAAAAAAATAATGTGAATAATTTATATGTGAGTGTGTAATACATTTATATTTCTCTATGTTGTACTTATTTTATATTAAAAATTGTCATATTCACAAGCAACTCCGTTCCTTACGTTATAATGAAGATTCAATGGGAACTTGGTGATGGAGACAAGTTGGTATCATTTTTGGCGACCAAGTGGTGACTTGGTGACCATGTTAGCGAGATTGAGACCTTATGGATTATTCTAGAAATTAGTGGAGAAATTTACTAATTTCACGATCTATGACACTAGTGGATCTTTCTCAAAGGACCCACGCGACCTAAAATTAGGAAGACGCTCACCGAAACTAAGTTTATACTGTTTTGACTAGCGATTAGTAGACTTTCCTTGACCGTTGAAGAAATAAACTGCGAGTAGCGATTAGCTCGGCTGTTGAGTGGGATGAGCGGTGCTTGTGAATGATTTTTCGCATATGTAAACTTGTATTTTAGACACTAATAATTGTGTCTGAGCGCTGTTGAATGTGTGAAGGCATTCTGATATTTATTCTATGAATTTCGCTACTGAATCCGTATTTTAAGGATTATTTTATCGACAATAAATTTCCATCGCTCTTTAATAATTGTTATGTTCTTTGCGAATGATTTGCAGAAAATCCTCGAACTCCGATCAGCGTCACATATGTACAATTTATAATTTTTTTCAATTTTGCTGAAAAAATAGTTATATTTTATGCCGCTTAACTTTATGTTAAGAAATATTTTTAAATGAGGCAAAATTAATGTATAATAAAACCTATGTCTATACTATTGGCCTCTTTTTTCTAGCATGTACCTCGGGAATCGAATTGTTTCAAAAATGTCCTACTAAGGGGCATTTTTGAATCATATTGTTAGATCGGTTTGGCTCGCCAAAACTAACCCTTCCTTTATAGAAGTTACGAGAGAACAGTGAGAAAATTTTAAGTGCCTTCTCATCGCTTATCTAGAATTTCAAATTATAATGTCTATCATTAAGACAATATCCTTTTCCCTTTTGCTTCAAAGAATAGCAAACAAATACAATTCATTTTACAAGATGATGTCTGAACTTAATCGTATATGAGATCTTTTTATGTTAGCTTATAATATTTTAATACGAAAAAATAATTACTGGCAAGCTCATTTAAGGTATCCGAACACGTTCGGAGTACTTTTTAACAAAATAGCATACTAAACATTATAAATGCTCTTTTAGGACTCAAATACCAATAAATATTATTATATATATTTAACTATCAAAATTTAAAATAAATTACCTGAATTTTACAAAAATCACAATTATAAGTGAAATTTTATCAATATTTTTGAAAAATTTCAAAGCAGTTACAGGAAAAGTAATGCTTATATATTAGTAAAAGTATTACTAAAACAAATTAGATGCAATTATCTAGAAAATGTACTAACATTTTAATCTTTTATTGAAATTTGAATATTTTAGAGCTGATTGAGAAAACATTATAAGAAATGTTACATTTTTTATGAGACCATTATTTAAATAACAAGCCATAACTCAAAAAGTATTCGTACAATAAGAAATATTTTAGTAAATACTCTAAAAATAACATAAAAGTTCAAAAAGTTTTATAGAAATACATTCATAATATTTTGAGATAAAAGACTCGCCAATTTAAATGCCCACTTCTGGTAGATCAAAAACCCACTTCCGGTTTTTCTAACTTTATTAAATTTATTGTAGTTGGCCTCTAGGTAGCGTAGAAACAAAGCAAAGTATGTTTCGTAAAGTCAAAAGATAGCTCTATTCAATAAAATAAAAAACAAAAATATCTGTCATGACTGAATTGAGTCATTTCAACGTGTTCGGATATCTTAACATGTTTTTGTATTTTGTTCGAATACATCTTTCATCTGTTTTATCCCGTTATTATAAATAGCTCTAAACTTTGTTTCTAATAAACGTGTTACGTATTTCATATAAAACGATTCAATATGATTATTTTATTTAGGAGTTCAATTTCCAATAAATGTACATTGTGTTACAATGTTTTGAAATTGTGAGTAATTTAGGTATTTTTGCAAGTTTTTGTAGTCTTTTTTTAAATTCTTATCTCGTCCTACAACTTCTGCCTTTTAATTGCATACTTAACTAATTTCTATAAAAAAAGCTCAAAGTACTAATTTACTTATTAAAATCAATTTTAAAATAAATAAATAAATAATAATAATTCCTTATCACTTCCTAAAAAAATAATTTTTTCTAGACTGATAAACTGTTTATTATAAACTACTTTTTATCTCTCATCTCTTTCACTATATATAAAATATTTTGTGATGTTATAATAATTCATTACGTGCTATCAGTACAATGCCAAAGTGAAAATTACTCGCCAAGTTGACAATAACGATTTCGGAGTGATTGTAAGCGTTGAATTGACAACCATGTGCTTTGTTTCATATAATGTCGCCAATATGGTTATGACAGTACATCATTGCAAGCTCTATCAAAAAATATTGCAGGGAGAAGTACTCTTTAATTGTCGAGTGAGAAGAAAAGTGTTGTGAAGCCAGGACTTATTAAACATCAAAGGAAATAAATACTAAACTTTCCTGGAAACTGCTAGAGCTGCAGGTTTTTAATCAAAATCTGAGGACTTATTCAATAAAATGTTGGACCATGCAGCTTCAATGATGAATTTAACTGAAACCAGGAACGAGAATTTGGCGGGAAAAAAGAAATAAATAGAACTATATAATGCACATGTAAATTATAGTTTTACAATTAGAGCCATGAGTATGAGCAAATGTATAATTTGTACAATGGGGATTTTAACACCGTTATATAAATAGGGGGTACACTTATAGATATTTTTTTTTAAATTTTCAACTTTTGTTAAGAGAAACAAAAAAAAAACAAAAAAAAAACACATATTTTAACAAATTAGTTAATTCGAATGTGAACCCAGATGCCTGAAAATATAAATCAATTTAGTCATTTACTTTGCTTTTGACAAATATTCAGTTTCATAAGATTTATGTAATATTTATTTCAATAAATCTTGCATATTGCATGTATTTGGCACATTTATTTACCTTCTGAAGTAAGGTCTCACAAATAAAATTAAAATCAATAGAAATTAACTCTCCTAAAGTACCTACGATGAAATTTTGAATAAATAACTACTTGAATAAATAATCATTCAATCTTTATTAGAGAAATGGTATATTGTCTAATTTGATAAAGAAAATAGTTGAATTAAAAGTGAAGTGAGAGTTAATAAAACTTTGTTTAGATGATTATTCATTTAAATTCACTCTAAATCTTAGCATCAATCATATTCACGTAACATTAATTTGGATTCATAAATAGGATTTAAGCGTAAAATATATTTAATTATGATAAACCATCAGCTTCCTTTCCATAATTTGAATACCATTAAATGTTTTAAACTCTCATGTATAATCATATTAAAAATAGTATTTCAAAAGATATCATATTAATCAGTGGCGTAACGGAGAAAATTAGGGCACCCCTGCAAAGTCAGGGTTTGGGCCCGAAGCCGGATTATATAAACGGTTAGTACTTGGCGTCAGTCAGGCTTAGGACTCACTAGAACCCTGTCCCCCCACCGATGCGGGGGTGGAGGGATGTACGTTATGACACTGATGTTAATTATTCAGTATCACATATTTAGAATAGCATTGTTGGCAAAACTAAAATAATCGTTTATTCTGTAAATCAGTTTTTGCTTATAAACTTTTAAGTTCATATATTTTTGTTTCAATTTGGTCTGTTGATGAAATAACGCTTTCAAATATAATTTATTATCTCAGGGGTTCTGAGGCAAGTTTTGACACGTTAAATTTTACCAAAACAGTATCTTCTGTGTTTTATTTCGTTTATCCAATACGCTATTTGATGGAAAAATTGCATCTCAAGGATGTTAACTGATAATATATATTAGAATGTATCATATGTGAGTGATATATGAGTTGAGTCCGAGAACTTTCTTTCGGGAGAAGTAGAGCTCTCTTCTCTACAATGTAGCTTGAATCCTTAGGAAGGTTTCTCCAGGGTGTATTTCCACTTCAACTTAAGCTTACCCGTCATTAAAAAAAATTTCGTCTCTAGATATCTCATACATTTAGCACTAGAGATCATTAATAGCATCCCCAATGATACAATCAAAATTTATGCTGATTGTAGTAGAATATCTAACCAAAACAATAGTGGTATCTATATCGAAACGCCTTAGGGAAATTTGTCCCTGAAAAATCGCTATCCAGATTTCTGCTCAGTTTTCAGAAGTGAACTAAGAGCCATTGACACGGGACTTGAGGTCATTCTATCTAACCAGAATTAAGGTGATCTTTGGATTCTCTCCGATAGTCATAGTTCCCTTCAACACCTTTACAAATGGTCTATTGCTTGCGACAAAACCAGTGTCTCCATCTTACATCTTATACAAACTGAAACATATATCGCTACACCATGCTATTCATTTTCAGTGGATCCCATCTCACGTCGAACTTTATGGCAACTAAATGGCGAACAAACTAGCAAAGGAGGGCTGTGATCTTCCAACTCCCTCTACATCCATTTTTACCTATCTAGAATTATACTCGTTAAAAAATCCCAAATTTGATAGAGTGGAGGGCGTTTCCTACTCATCATTGGTATGCGGGTAATAGACCCGGACTGGCTCTAGACCTCAAGTGTGACAGATGCTCCCAGACTACACTTTCTCGTCTTGCTAGTGGTCACATCAAGTGCCTTTCATTCTTTGCGAACAAGAAGATCTGCTCCATCTGTGTAAGGTGTCAAAATCACCATGCTTCCCTGGAGCACGTAATGTGTTGTATGGATCTCACAAGCAACGATATCTACACGGATCTCCTTCTTGTGCTGGATTTCTTGAGAGTCAACGATTTAATTGATCTTGTCTGACTTCGTCAGACCCTGGAGGATTAGCAACAACAACAACAACAGAATATATTTTAGTAAGTGTTAACTTGGAGATTATATATCATACAGATCTCTAGACAAGAACGAAAAAAATTGGTAGTACAGCAATGAAATCCAAGGAAAAATTGTGAATTCCCGAATCAAATGCTGTGAATTATTTTTCTTACAATCAGATATCTAAACTACACTTGTTTCAAAAGCCAATCCACGTACCTTGTTTCAATCGAAAGTCAATCAGTAAAAATATTTTAAAACATAATAAAATTTACAAAACAAACACTCTTTCATTTTTTTTATATTTGGACTTCTATAAGTAATGAAATTTCGTAAATATATAATTCAAAAGCATATCCCATTTTAAATACAGTAAAACCTGTTTTGGGGCGGTAAATAGGGACTGCACAAAAAAATTTTCGAAGATTTCATAAACTCTTACATACAACAAACAATTTCAACGAAATAGTACTTGCAGAACGATGCAGGAATTACACAAAACGGATGAAATTTATACCAAGACGTTAAAAAGTTTTTGAGGATGCTAAAGAATGTCCTGTTTAGAACTAAATTAAGAAAAAATACAATAGAAACCTATGTTGAAATTTTTTTAAAGTGTGCAAAGACTATTGTGGTATATTTTTTAGTAATTTTTTGATTATTAATTTTTCAAAAGAGCAGTTATAATACGTTTTAAAGAAGCATTACTGCATTCCAATAAGAACAAATTGCAGGTATTAAAAAAATACAATTCCGATATATTGATTTTTATAAGTCGAAAACATTAATTTTTGTAGAAAATTTAAAGTGTACGAACGCAATTTCGTGGTCCACTGTATTTTTTTTAAAGTATTTTAAGTAATAATAAGAATTTTTAAAGATGTTCTTAGGATTTGAGATTTGAAAGATTGTGTGATTCCATGGCAGGTAACAGAAAAGAGATCGATATATTATTTGTAGGAAAATCTTCATAGAACTTAAGAAAATAGAAAGTGTTTAAAGAAATAGCTGAAACTCTTAATAGTAGACATTCTTTGATTCAAAAAGTGATCAGAAACTGCAAATCAACAAAAGTTTTAACATCCAAGCCAAGATTCTGCCGTCCACCTGCAGTGTCACCTCGAGAACCTCTTTGTAATACGCTCCATAAAAATTCTCTTCTGAGCTTCATGAACAGCTAAAAGGGTTGCTGAGAGAATGCAAAAAAGAGTGACTTTAACTACAATCCTAAGACATTTGAAAAAGGATGACTGTCATGCCCATGTTGCACTTAAAAACCCATTAATTTCTCAAGGGAACTAAGCTAAGAGAAGGACCTTTGCCAAAAAAATATCCAAATAAAGGATTTGATTATTGGGAAAATGTAATGTATTCAATTGAAAGTAATTTTTGTACTTCTACATTAATAAATTATAATTTAAAAAAACTAAAGAACACGCTTTTATACTGAATCGAACTAAAAAGTCAAAAAATAATTCTTAATATAAGAATAAAATGATGAACGAGAAAAATAATGTCATTGGGGTAAAAGCTATACAAATGTGTTCTATAAATATATCAATTGTTATAGTTTCTAATTTCTTTCAATTCCGAAATAGCACCCCACGCTTTTACCCCAATGACATCAATTTTCTCGTTCATCATTTTATTCTTATATTAAGAATTATTTTTTTTTTTACATTTTAGTTCGATTCAGTATAAAAGCGTGTTCTTTAGTTTTTTTAAATTATAATTTATTTTTCATTTTTTAGTTCGATCTACTATAAAAGCGTGTTGTTTAGTTTTTTAAGCTGTCATTTATTCATTGTTGAATTTATCCTTGAGTTTGATATTTGGAGCCAGAATTATACGTGACTGCTGGAATAAGTCTTGCTCTTCATTGGATTTTAATTAAAAGGTATGAAGTGTATTTATTCTCTCTGTTTACGGGGCCTCGAATGAGTCCCATATCGTTATATTAGATTCCGTCTCAAAAGAACAGGTCAAACAAATAAAATGTGTGGTAAGAAGAAAAAAAGTTCGAATTAAAAAAAAATTAATGTACCCTGTTTTTATAACGGACTAAAAAGTATAAAAAATTCCTCCTTTTCGTTTTTTTCCCCTTCTTTTTTCACATTTTCATGCATTGTCATCCACTCTGAGATATGGTCCAAATTTCAAGTCTCTAGCTCATCGGAAAGTCACACAGTTTAAAATCAATTACAAAATTCCACCCGGACAGACATTAAAGAAAGCGAGTTAATAAAAACATGGTAATATTATGTATCAATCGTATTCTCACCTTTTAAACGTATTGCTATAATGTTAATTTGTATCATCACTTCTAAACGTATTGCTTTTTAAAAATAAAAAAATATTTAGCAACTAGAACATAAATTATTTTTTTCATATCACAAGCCTTTTTTTTATTTTCATTCTTAGGAAAATGTTTATATTATGGTAAGAAATTGATAACACACACCCACCCTCCACTTTCTCACATACAGAACACTTTTTTTGTTGGTTTTGTTTTTATAAACCACAAGTATATTAATTAAAAACACTCGCTGTAAGGTTACACCTTTTCTCTTAGTCGCTTAATCTGAAATTAGTCGCCAAATGAGAAAATCATACTATATCGAATTAGTCGCCAAATCAGAAAATTGTATGTGCAATAAGTTGGCAAATCTGGAAGTGTTCTATGGAATTTTCGCCAAATCTGATTATCGTGATTTCTGGCGATCCTGATGAGGACAATGGAACAAAATTATGAAATTATTGTATTGTCATCGGTCCTTGACAAGTGTGCAAAATTTCGAATTAATCTAACCTTTTAAAATGGGTGAAAATCGAGTTCCAAGATTCCGTTACATGCAAGTGAAACTTATAAAAGCGTGTTAAAAAGGACAAAAATATGCTTGCAAAAATTACTGCACCAAATAATATTTTTTCGACTATTAAATATGGAGGGGGAGGTATAATGTAGGGGGTGCATAGAAAGCCTTTGGTTGTTAATCTGGATTTTATTGAATGAACAATGTACAAATATGATTACTTGAATTTATTTATGTAAAATATCAGGACGAGTGCCGAGAAACCTGCGACGTGTGAAGATTTTTACTTTTGACAGGACAATGATACCAAGCAAATGGCTTACATTGTGAAGCCATGGCTGTTCTACTATGTCTCAAATCAATTCTTTAAGCCATCCCAGTCCCCAGTCCTAAGCACAATAAAAAGTTTGTGAGATTTACTTGAGTGAATAATCCAGGGAGAACGTAATAACATCCAAGGAAATGCTCAAATTTGTCACAGTAGAAAAATGGAACAAAATAACCACATATGAGATAATTAAACTAGTTAAATCCGTGCTAAATATATTAAAAGAGTTATAGAAAGAACGAAATAGGCTTTAAAAGTATTAACTTTTAGTTACAATCCGTTATCTTAAAGGTTTTCTCCTATGTACGCAGACTTCTGACGTGCACGATTTGTGTCCTTCTCATGTTATAATTATTTGTATTATTTATGTAATAATCAGATGATTTTTGCTTATTCTATTTGAATTTATGCCTTAAGAGAAATCTATAAAAAGTAGTATTGATTCAGAAATACTTCATTTAATTGGTGATCTTTGCATGAATATGAAAGATAATCGCCTGTACTCAGACTTTCTGAGGCAATTGCATCTAGCTAATACAAACTGCACAAATATATATATATATATATATATATATATATATATATATTAAGCATTTTTATTACATTTGCATTACATTTTGAGTAAAGATAAATTATATGAATAGCTATGATATTAAATAAAGTGCGAAAATATAAATAATAATGAAAAGTTATTAAAACATGCCGAAAAATAACCTATTTCTAAACTTTTATACATAATAATTGGCGCCATACTAAAACAAGACTATTTTAAAAAGGCATTTAATAAAATATTTAAAAAAAACTTGCATGTGATTTTTAAAGGTAAATATTATTAAATGCTATTATCATGGAATCATTATAAAGACAATTAATTATTAGTTAAAATATTATTAAGAGGAAAGCAACGATACGGAATTGCAAAGTAACTTCATTTTTTGTGGTCAAAATATTTATTTAAATTTTATATGTGTGCTTATGTATAAGTATCAAATATAAATAGTAAATTTGTAATACATATGTTGAAAAAAAAGTTAAAATGCCTGAGCTCTTTTTTATATAGTACAATGACAAAGTTTCTATTTATATTATGTTTCAATTGTTTCTTAGGATTTCTGGAAAACTGGGGGTTTTCTTTTTAATCGTAAAAATTTCTTTTACATTAATTGTTTTTAATATTTCTTTTTTGCGTTTTTTTTAGTTTGCATAAAGTATGAATACGTAGCTTTTGAACTGCCAATGTCTAAAAAAAAATCCTCCCTTGTATAGCCTATAAACACTTACATATTTGTTTGATGCTTATTTTCAAGTAATGACGCTATTATTTTAATGGGGCTAATGGAACATGTATTTTTCAAAAAATGATGCCATTTCAAAAACTATTTAAAATTACTAGTAAAATTTCTACTCTTCTAAAATATGAAAATTGCAAAATTTAATTTAAATTATAAAGCGTTTTGACTTTTTAAGCTCAACAATCAATATTAAATACATAATATATATTCCGTAGGTACCAATGACCCATACTGCTGCTATAATATTTGTTTCTTTCCTTAAAAATTATTTTCAAATATGCTTTAAGGATCATGATGTGGTAAGATTTTTTTTATCTTTTTGAAATTAAACTGAGAGTTTCTCATTTAATTATTTTTCAAAAAGTTCCTATCTTTCTCTGAACAGTAATATATAGCAAAAAAAGGACTGTTATATATATATATATATATATATTAACAATAGAGTTAAATCTTAAGCTCGAACGTGTTCGGTTAAATATTTGGCTGTCTTTTGTTTTGGTTTATCCTTACAAAAGATTTCTCAATTACTTAATTATACATGTTCTTAAATCACATCTTCCACTATGTATGAAGTTGTAATAAATGTTATACTTCTACACCAAACTAATTAGAATGATATTTTAATGTTTATATTTTTTAATACGCATTCCTTACTAAGTCCAATAAATAGTATCAATTTGATTCAGAAATATAATAAAATTCTCAACATCTCATGGGGTAATCGATTATGTTTATTTTGCTTCCGGTCGCTTAAACAAGCATAATATCATTTATTTATGAAGAATGCGAATTCAGCCAAAACAGAGGGAAATTTCAGAATATCCCTGAGGAAAAGCAAGAGGAAATAAATTCTAAATAACGGAGCTTCAGAATGGAAGCGGGCAATTTTCTTGCATAGATGGGAAATTACGCTTTAAATTTATGTAACAAGAGTAGTCCACACGGAGCAGCAACGTAGTTTATTTTAGTAGCTTATCTGTTACAGAATATGTATTACACACTGGAGAAATTGCGTTGAACGAACCATATGATTTTATGAACATTTTTAGATCTATGTATAACCACTGGATCCTTGGGATCAATTTGCGTATTATTTCAGTAAATATAAAATTTATTTATTATTTGATTGATTATATACAAATAGTATTATATACAAACTATTTTATATGTTGTTTTTATATAAGAAAATTCAGAGTTTTGCTCCAAGCTGCTATTATATCTTTGTAATACATTTTTTGAAAGCAGCTATGACGTCAAAAGAATAGCCGAGTAGAAAACAAACATATTTTACGTATTTCATCGTTTTGCATCCATTTTCTGTAAGTAAAATTCCAAAAAGAGATCAAATTCCCAATTTGTTTCAGTTAGAGAATAGCATTGGAGATAATAATATGGATGGTATAATAATATGAAAAAATCAAGATATAGCATATAGATTTTTTTTAAATTTCTTAAGAAGAGAAATGCTTATTGCCAGTCAAACAGTGATTAAATCAAGTGAAAGATGTTAATGAATTATTTTTCTAGAAATAGGAAATAAATGTAAAACAAAGGATGTGACGGACTCTTCAAAGAGTTTTCAACAAATATCTAGAGAAAACTTTTTTTATATAACACTTGTGATTGAAAAAATCTTCTTGTGAGTGATAAGAAGTGTTTACGAAGGAATTTCTTATTTCAGAGAATCTGTTTATTTATTCCGTCCCCCCCCCCCTTAATCCATCACACACGCGGGCCTACGTGGGAAACGGTGACACTGTGGAGCGAATCTCGTATTTTCCAATCAGCAGAAAAGGGATTAATTACAAACCGTACAAATTATCAAGATAAGTGTTAATTTTTGTATATAATTTTAGATATGACAAATCCAAAGGACCAATGGTAATTATTACTGATAAATTAATTATAGAATACATTTACAAGTATTATATTAATGTAAATGTGAATTTATTTCTTATTATATCAGAATGTATTTTGTTGTTTACTTTCAGTAAATTAATAAATTTTTAAATAATCTTTGTTTTCGAATCTTCAATATGATCGCGCCTCCCTCGTAGAGTTATCACGCCCACCTAGGGGATGCGCCTCAAAGTTTCAGAAACGCTAGAGCCCTTTTCCTTCCAGTTTCAAGCCCTTCCTTGTTTCAACTGTACTACATTTGGACACTGCGTTCAGTCCCGTGCTGATTTGCCATATTGGCAATCTTGCTTCTCTACCATTTGTGTTGTTTTTTTCACTCGTATTTTTTCTATTTTTAACATCAAATTAGTCTTATAGATGGCGTTAATAAATCGATTTCTATTGTGTTTTCTCTTTTGATTTGTTCTCATTGGGGCGCTTTTTTCTCACACTTTGTATGTGAGGAATTTTTATTTCCCCGTGGTTAGCGGTTTCGTTGAATTTTCGTAAAATACGAGGTACAACGTGCCCTTTTAACGCAAAAAATTTGGTCGAGATATGTGGGTGTGCGTTATACACCGGGTATAATACCGAGAGCTTTAAGAAGAAAATAAGGATGAGGGCAGAAAAAAATTAGACCCCTGCATAGATCGAAATACTATTTATTTAAAATAAATGACACTCCTTATGAACTTAATAGTCTTATGACAGATCTAGTACTAATCCTCTTGAGGAAACTTTGGAGCCAGCATTCGCGTTAATTCACATCCTCTCAAGAAGAAACCTTGATATTTAAATTAGTTTGACTATATAAAGTCAAGGTTTTGTAAATGTAAGATAGAAGGAGCAAGAGAGCTGTTGGGGTTATTAGTAGGCTAGAATATTTTATTGTGTACAAATTATTAGCACAATTCGAGTAAAGGAATGATTTGCTGAGATAATAAATTAGTGGATTAAGGATCTAAGATAGATTGAATCAGATTTAGTTAAACAGATTACTGGAGCTTGTTCACTTAGAGTTGCTCACGTAGAATTGATTGCTCTCTTGATATATCACTCCTAGGGTTTCCTTTCGTAGTTTCAATTGTGATTAATTAAGTGTGTTTGAACAGTAATAAAATAGTTATTATGAAAGTTTCTGGTGATGCTCTGTCCCCCCCCCCCACAAATCCTTGGGTAGGCAAGACGGTGGAGGAGTGGTGCCAAATAGGCCGCACTCACAGTCTGTAGTTCTATAAGTATACTACTTTTTCTAAAGCTGAATAAATTACTTCAAAACATAAGAACAATGGTTATGCACATTTCAAGTTTCTTCGTAAAAAAAGGGGATGCGTGTTATACGACGAAAGTACCTAAATATCAAAAAATACAGCTTGAAAGAATAGGGGCGTACGGTGGTGCGGGAGTTATACGCCAGATTTTACAGTTTATCATTGAATGGATTTTTTACTTTAAAATAATGGTCAATTTAAAGCGTCTATGGGTAATTTCTAGTTATTCGGAGGGTGTGATTCGGCATTAAAATCTGCATTATCTGTAAGCAAACCTGATAGCAATAAGAGTTCACTAAATGACTTCAATAGTAATGACTCTGATAGTAGCAATCAAGCAAGGATGAATAATTATATTGCAATTGAAACAGAACTGTAAAGTAATTGTACCTTTTTATATTTAATAATGTAAATGTACAACTTCCCAGTTACGCATGCATGTAAGAAAAATGACAACTTACAGATATAGACACTATTAATTTCATTAAAGTAAAATTATCAAAAGATGCTTTGACATTAATAGAAATGTTAATAATTATAATATTTTCATTTTTAAAATAGATAAATTAAGTAAACAATGCAATGAAAAATATGGTACTATTTGATCAGATTCTGAAAAAAAATTAAACTGTTACTAAAGCATTAAATAAAATTGTTGAATTTTACAATGTGTCTTGATTTGTTCACATTAATACGAATTTTGATTTGTATTAATGATTAAATACTTTTATCAAAGTAAATAATACTGGTGTTTTAGTAAAGAAGTATGAAATTCAGATTTAAAGAAAAAAATATCTAAAATACAAATTTAAATTAGTATTAAATGAGATTGTTATATATATATATATATATATATATATATTACATCTTTATTAAAAGAAGCAAACACTGATTTTTAAGAGTAAAACTACTTTTAATTAAGACTAAGAAATCCTGAATTGAATACATAATGGGGAACCAATTGTTGCCTTTTATACAGTAGAACGTCGTTTATCCGAATATATTGGGATCAGATACCGTTCGGATACGCGATTGTTCGAATAACCGAAAACCGAATGCGATCCAAGCAGTATATGAAACCAGACTCTATACGAATATTGAAAATCATCACATGCGGGAAATGTGCTTGAAGAAAAAGCAAAATAGGTGCAAATGTCGCAATTTTACCTTTATTGTGGAAAATAATCGCTTATTTTTCGCTGTACCATTGTACACTGTTGTTTTTTCACTGCTAGGTCTCTGATTCTCTTGATCAGCAGTAGTTAAGTAGGACAGCACTCTGATTGTTGTTCGTACCACTCCATGGCTGTCTCTAACACAGAAACGCGTCAGCAATTTGATGGACACTTGCTACTTTCGTTGTTTTTGTTATTTTCCCCATCTTCATCTGTTTCATCGTCGACCGGGTCGGATTTTTCCTGCACGGAAGTCACAATCTCGTCATCATTTAGCATTTGAAATCCACAGTCTTCTGTATCGCATGCCATCTAGGTTTCAACATCATCAAAACTCAAGAAAATATTATATACACACTTGGAAAAAACTCCTAATATTCCGCGCAGATGTTTACCAAGTCAACAACTGAAGTTCCCCAATATCCCTCACTTCGGGTTTTCCCGTTACTTTTGGCATCACGCGAAACAACTGTTGAGCATTGCACTGTTCGAAAACGTATCCGGACTTTGATTCGGATATTTGACGCTCCGGATAACAAATGTTCGGATAAACGACGTTCTACTGTACAATTAGAAATGTGTAAATGAATTGCCCATCATATTTTACTTTGCCTAATTTGGCTCTCGTGCCATAAAATCAAACAACAATTGATCCCCATTTTATTACCAATATGGTGATACTTATGTTGTGATAAGTCATCATTTAGTATACGCATATTATTTACTTATAGAACCTATAGGCATTACATATTTAAAGAAAAACTGCAGTGATAAGAAAGGAAGGAGATATGAATTGAGATGGAAAATTTACTTGTAAAAAAAAACATCGCATTTGTTATAAAATTTGTTATGGGGTTTTTAAACACAGCCATAAATTAGCATTTTTTTTTATATCACAAGCATTACGATACCAGACATGCAATTCAATAATACCTAGGTGAAATAGTTTCTGAAATTACAAATTAAGTTTGGTTTAAATGCATAGTATTTTGCACCGGTAATATGTATATATAGTTAAACTAAATCAATAGCTTACTTCCAGAAGCACATGTTCATTTGTATAGTTACCTTTTCCCTTTTTAGTTAAACGCTTTAAAATTTTATTACGCAATTATATCACAATTAATTGTTACCTATTTTATCATATTCATTTTGATGAACAACCGATAATTCAACTAGACATCTGCTTAATATAATACATTAGGAATTTTAAAGTACTCAATTTGCTATTGTAACATTTATTTTATGCGAAATTTTATTTATGGAATTTATATTTCATAGTTAGTTTTAACCTGAATTCAGCCAAGAGTGAAGATACTTATTCTCATTTTTCATTTTATGTAGTGGAATTTCCCCCAAAAAGTAAGAAAAACATGAAATCACGAAATTGTATGATTGTATGAAAAGTATGAAAAAGTAACCCCTACAGTAATTAAGAGTGAATTCGAACAATATGTTTCTCTTTTGAAGTCGTTTGATATTGTAAGCAGCGAAGACGTAATAAGTCAGTTCAATAAAACTATCCATAAATACAAAAGAAAATTCTAATAATTCCTTTAAAAACAGTTTCAATTATTTATTACTGCCGTCCATTATATGGCTTTCATAAAGCTGCAACAGTCATAAAACATTCTTCTAAAAATGATTCTATGTGAAAAGCATTCAGATTAACGGAAATGTTATGGAGAAATAAAGAAAAAATGTCAAAGAAATTAAAAATTAACGAATTTTTAAAAATGAATATACAGTGCTTGATCTATTATCAGTTTTTCTGAAACCACAAATCACTTTATCTTTTCGTAAATGTATCTCGTATTAAGAACATTTCCTATTTTGTGGGAAAAAATATTACTCATTCTTTTTTGTTTGTTTTGTAATTAACCCGGGAGTGGTGGCGGGGCATAGAGTCACACCAAGTTCAGAAATCTTTAATTGTGAGAAAAATTTTAGTTCTTACCACTGAATTTGTCTGTGTCTTCCTATATGACACTCTTTATGCGAATTAAAATGCATTTGTCACATATCTCCCTCTTTTTTGAGAGGGGCAAACTTTTTTCTTACAATCATAAGACAATTGAGGTGACTGATATCCAAGCGTGACCATTTTTGTTTTAAAATATTTTTCTATGAACAGGCTACATTTTCCCTGGGAACGACTTAGTTACTTTGATTATTCAATTGTACGACTCATTATGATTTATAAATGCAAATGAGCAGAATACGAAAAAGAAATCGGTACTTGCAATCTCTATTAAAAAACTGAAACAGATCAAGCAAGAGAAGAACTTGATTAAATAATGGATTTAATCACGTTAGTGGAAGTGAATTTGAAAAAAAAAATGAAAACTAGAAGCTTATGAGTTTATAAAGAAATTTTTTTAAATGCTACCCAAAAAAACTCCATGTAAAAGATATGAAGCCACAAACACTGCCCCCTGTCAAAAAACACATGCAAGAAAGAGTAAAGCATTCTATTTGTCTATCATCAAAGGACAATAAATCTACAGTAGCCTGAACAAAGTAAAACAGTTTTGCCTTCAAATATCATTCTTATAATGTTAGTGAAAAACATATGTGTTTTGTGTCCTTTATTAAAGTCACCCACATATGAAACATTTTATTTCAGTTTGATTGATTTTTGTCTCAATGTATGAAAGAAAAATTGAAA
>BMAO01018916.1:0-161291 GCA_019973975.1 Trichonephila clavata | reverse complement strand
TCTGTCTGTTTCTGTCTCCAGTTTCTATTATCGTTAACTTTTAATTGACGTATTTTGCGATCTTATTTTCTTACATTTCGTATCAGCATTGTTAGTCCTGATAAGTTTTATGATACAAAATGAAACAAAAATGTTTCATTAGTAGTATTCATGAAAAACAAAATCGAAAACTAATTTAGCTAAAAAAAATTACATTACCTTAGTTAAATTATTTTATAAATCAAGAAATAAATCCTTTAGAACAGAGAGATGTTATTTACAACCTTTAGTTAACTGTACAAAATATATTGCCAATAATCAGCCTGTTACAAAAAAACACAATAATATAAAAAATATATTTTATTGATGAGTCCGATTTTTTTATAATAATCTTGTAAAAATATTAGTATTTTTCCGTTCTCAGGCGCAAAATCTCCCCAAGTTGAGGTTATTGGCGACAACACACAATATATATATACAGATAAAAAATATTCATAAATATTAGTTTTCATTTGTTTTTTCATCCATTGTTTATGTACTTTGAAAAAATGTTACCGTTAAGAAAAGACCATGTGACTTGTTTAAAAATGTGGTGGTAAGAAGTTACCAGTAGAAATATTCCATTTAGTGTCGCGGTTTTATGATTTTGGCGACTGAACCTCTTGAACTGGCAAATGGAATATAAGTGCCAAATTATATTTTACCACATTTCATTTAATAAAGTTTTATCCACAGTTTTCTGTCCTGCCCTTGATGTGTTTTAGTTATTGTAAGTACATTAGAATAGAGGCCTTAGGATCTTTTTTCTGTTCAGCTGCATTAAATGATTTTTGTATGCTAATAATTTCGCATTCATTATCTGTATTCAGAGACTACTTTTGAAAAATTGTAATTAACATGTACTTTACATTTTGTTCCGTCTACACCAAAGTTCTTAGGTCCAAAATTTTGGTCATATGGTACCACAGAAATGTGGAACCAAAAAAAGTGATAATTTAGTGGAATTTTGGGACAATTAAAGTTTATCGTGGCTTTTGTGAATTTAATACAGGGTGTATTTACTAAATTTGCATAGGACACAGAGATACTTTTTTTTAAATTTATTTAATTTGATTTGAAGGAATTGTAAATAAAATGTCGTCAGCATTCTCAATATTTTTTGCCTTTTACGAGGCTTTGCTTTTTCAACAAGTTAAATTGAATTTCAAGAAGTGGTAATGATTACTGTGCCGAAAGGATATGGTGCGGCCATTGGTAATGTTTTTCTTTAGATTGATTATATTTTAGATGTGGTTGATGTTGCTTAGTGATGTTATTGAAGAGGAACCAGCCTCTTTTGTAGTTTGGTATAATCCCGTTTATTGTACATCTTAAACACAAAACAAATATGGACGGCACAACAATGAAATAGACAGACACGAACTGCAGCTGGCTACATGGCAAAGAACAAATGAAAAAGGCGGAATTTCCAGAACTCTCAGTTTATATACTGAGCGGGAAATGAATATTCAGATCACATGATATGTGAGGTGGATAGATGTAGTTCAAAAGATTCCCGTCAGGTGGGTAGCTAGTTATATTTATGCGCGTGTCCTAATGGTTAGGACCAATACAAATTAAAAACAGGTTCAAGATTAAATCACTGGGAATTATTACACGCGGAATTATTATACGAGGGTTGGGGCACAAGTCATGGCAACTATTTTTTTCTTGTAGATATGTGAACAAATTACAAACGTATATGAGTCGTGTGGAAGATCTGCAGGCGTAGTGTGTATACAGAAGAACAGATGGCTCTGTGATAGCTGGTAGTAGCGGAGTGAGGGCTGTGAAATCAGTCAGTTGGTGAATGTCGTGTAAGATGGAAGTAACCCGTGTTGAGCAGCGCGCTTTACATCAAAATAGCCGTTCTTCGAGGGAGAAATATATGGAATGTCACAGTGAATTTGTGGAAGCCCTTGGAATAATGCCCTACCATACTGTACAGTAGCACGGTTGGTAGGAAAGTTTCAGTAAGGACGTGTGTCAACCAGTGATGAGCAACGTTCGGGACGACCGCTCAGTGTGCGGACCGACTTGGCACGTGGCGTCATCGAGCAGCTCATGGATGAAGACAGACGATCGAAACAAACAGACAGATCGAGAAACGCACAACAAACGCATCGTCATGTCAATTTTATGTGTACTGTGTTGTAATTTTTTTGCATTGTAAAGGCCATATTGCCCTGTATACTGCCGTAATAAATTAGTGTGTTGCTATATTTCAGTGCTGTTCATGCCCACACATGTAATTAACACCTTGTCTTTTCGTCTGTATATGTCACATTTTCCAACCGGACTGGTATCTTCAAGAAAAAAATAGTTGCCATGTGACTTTTGCCCCAGCTCTCGTATATATTGGTTTAATAAAGTTTAAAATAAACTACAATCAAACGAAAAACTTTAGCTTTTGATATTTACATTCGACAATAAAATAAATACATAAAGCAAAAGTTTAATTTTTACTTATAACATATTTATTTTTTTTCAGAATGCTTGTGATGCTCCAAGCAATTTATGATATTTTGAGACATGAGTGTATACACACACATGCCACTCTCTTTCAAACATAGTTTCCAGTATATATTTACGGTGTATTTATCACATTTCTCTGATCTATTTTATCCAAATAAGTTAATTTTAGATTCTTTCATTAGAATTCTAGAAGTATTCAAATCATTGTTCGAATTAAAATGTAGCACAAACATTTCTGTTGCCACCTTTGAAAACTTGACTGCATATCTCGTTATTTCGAATCTTTTCGAAAGTAAAACATCTTTAAAACAAAGAAGGCAGAAACATTTCCAAAGGTATCATTATTATCAGAGTTAAGATATTATTTTTATTTCTTTCGTAACTATCTTGCAACGCAGGAGAATTGTCACTAATGAAAACGCTTCTTTTATGCATTATTGCATCGCCTACTTTATTTACAGGCAGAGCTCTGAAATGAATTGTTAACTTTTCTCGAGATTTAGTTGTTCGGAGAAAGTCATGAATATTAAAACAAAATGCTTCTTTATTCTCATGATATAGTTCCAAATTCTTCAAAAAATAGTTCTTTTGATATGAAGGATAGTAAATGTACGCTTTCTTTCTTCTTTATTTTATAAATAAGTTCAAATGAGCATATTTTTACCATGTTATGTTTGTTAATTCACACTTAAAAAACTAGTTACCACAGATTTATATGAAAAAATATGTTAAATTTCAGTGGATTGAGGTCCTTGAAATATAAAAGTAATTTATGAAATTAAAAAATTCCACTCATAGATTTGATTATAAAAAATAATTACTGTGTATTTTTTTATTTCTTTCTTTGTTATTCATGTTTTACAAAATTTGCATCTTTTTTGGAGAATAAGGAAGGAGAGAGGGCATTTCAAATATCGATTTCTACAAAGAGCGGTAACACTGAATCCTCATTGTGTAAAGTAGTTCATGCAGTGGTCCCCAAACCCTGAACCTCAGACCGGTACTGGTCCGTGGAGAAAATGATACTGAATCGCACAAGGAACATTAAATTATTTTAATTTTATTTATTGTGATTTATTTCTCGTGAGTTTGCTTGACTTTTCCTTTAAATTCATTTTTTGGTGTAACTGTATTTTATTTTGAAGTCATGTTTAAGTACAAAGGGGTCGATTCATCATCAGATGACGCTGCGATCGTTTAGCGATTGTCACGTGATTATCAAATAAGCAATAACAGTTAATTGTATTACACTTGTGTGCTAACTGTCGATTTCGCTTACATTCAAATTTTATATTTTTTAAATTGTTTTAGTACTTTAAATATTTTTAATATATTTGCTAGTCTTTTGCTTTTTGTATAGTTTATCAAATATATACATGGTTTAGTTAAAAGTATTAGATTTAAAGTTAGTTTATACTTCTATTCTTTGACCACATGTCTTGTGTTTTTGTATACGTTTAGGTTAGTAATTAGTTTGCCAGCCACATTATGTTCAAAAAGTTATGGATCGTTCAATTGAACAAAATCCTTTACACTTAAAAATTGAATGTTAAAGTGTAAACAGGATGGGAGGGGAGCGCGATGTCAATTTTCTGGTGACCGAAATCGGTCGCCAAGCAACTTAATTTAGAGATAGGTGTTCCAAAAATGTACAAATTGTAATTTCGCAATAAAAATTAAAGAAATATTAATGTGAAATTAAAAAGAAATATTTATAAAGCTATCAGTAATGCAATAAAAATAAAAATTATATAGATATTTTTTTAAGTTAAAGGAAAGAAAGGACTTTTCATTTTGTTATATGATAGTAGATGCAAATCTGGAAATTCGCCAAAATACTCAGTCTAATGAAACACGTGGGAATTTGTTAAGCGTATTGTCATTGATTATGAAGTCAGATGAACGAGACCATTAAATTTAAAATGAAATTAAAGCAATGTCAAATATAAACAATCCCCGTCCTCCTCCCCTTCTTCAAAGGGCGACGAGAAAATTATCAAACGCTGACCTGCCTGTGGCGATAAAAAGGTTCAGGATCACTGGGTTAATGCACGTTAAACCTATCGAGTCTCAAATGCCTCATGTTGGTGTGGTGTAGAAATCTGATGAGTCGGGTGTCAGCTCATCTTTCCTTTTAACCAAGGTTTAAAATTACAAGATCCGTTGCCAGTAGCCATCGTGCAACTGCAATATGCAACGTTAATAAAAATTAAATCAAATCAAATTTGCACAGAGTGAAATATTGCCAAAACACACGATGAAAATTAGTGTTAACTATTTCAGAATTACTAGTGTAGCAGTATCATCTCTATAAGCCAGTAACAACCTCCGGATTAAAGTGATCATTTTGGTCCAGTGGTATGTTATGTGCTTACGGAACCAAAGGTACCGGGTTCTGTCCTCTAGATAAATGTGCCACTGCATTGGTGATCCTGGCTGAATTTACAAAAGCAATTTCCTGATCTGTAGTGGAGCCATCTACCTGCAAAAAGAGCAACCAAACACTCCCAGACTTACTTGGCGCAGCAAAACAAAGTCGTCGAACTCACTTGACGCAACTCCTCCAATGAATAGCAACAACTGCTCTCGCAAGACGCTCGCCATAAAACTATATCGTTCGTTCGTCTATCCGCCGATTCACTGGTGGGGAGTGTATAGCGGTATCATCTATATAAGCCAGTAACAACCTCCGGATTAAAGTGATCTTTTGGTTTAGTGGTTAAATTACTCGGCTTCAGATCCGAAGGTCGCGGGTTATTGTCCTCCGGATGCGCGCCACTTCACTAGTTATCTACGTAAAGTTTTATTGTTGCGGTCATCAAACAGGTAAAATCAAACTGATCTTAAATTTTAATAGGTAGAATTTAAACAACTCTTATCAATGCATACCATAATAAAAACAAATTAATTAAAGTTAGTTGCATCTCTTTGAATATTTCGATGAAAAGCTGTTTTAATGAACTTCTGTGCAACACTTCAAACATTTATTCGGATCGTGTGATGTAGCAGTCTTTCACATAACAAATTTACTTCGTCTGATAATCAGAGGAAAGCATGTATAGACATTGCAAGTGGCGTCCAAATTCGAAATGCTGCAGTTTCAATTTTATGGTCAAAAAGATGTGTACTATGTGGAGTACCGTGTTGTTTTTTTTAAGTTGGAAAACATTTTTTTTTCGGAAAGACACAACTCACCCTCACTCAGTAAGGAATGTCCTCTTTCTCCTGGTAAACAAAAGAAGATATCCTCTGTGAATGAATTACTGACAGATACACAAAGTGTGTCAATTTCTTCGAATTATGATACTCATTGTTATTAAATAAATGGATAACTTTCAATAAGAAGTTTCTTTTACTAGGTATTATTAATGTTTATTCACATATATATCATTTAACAAAGACCATTTTACAGCTACTTTTTCCTTTCATTCCCGATCGTTGCATCTCTTGTTTTGATTTGCAAAGCTCCAGTGGTTGCCACTCACTTCAAACAAAATTCCACAAAAAGAATAATAATAACTCGTTTATCATAGATGGCGCAACAAAGTATTTGTTTGTATGTAGGGTTGATATTTAAACAATAGCATCACAGTTAGATTTATCGCCAAAAGTATCAAAGCATCACAACATTGGATAGATGATTTCCTGTGACGATATGAAGTCTGATGAGTTGATTAGATGGCTCCGGGATGTGGTACACATAAACAAATATATTAAGAATTTTAAGGTATCCGACTACTTGCGACAACTTTTTTTTAAAAAAAATGGAGATATGGGGATTTTTTTTTTTTTTTTTTTTTTTTTTTAGATTGCTTAGACATGTTAAGGAAATTATGCTAAAATTAAAAAGAGAAAATGAAACTATATTATCTACTTAAAATGGGTAAAAATTTTACAAAAAATACATAAACCGCTCCCATTCTGTACCAATAGTTTATGAATAAATTTTCAATTGTGATGTGTTGCTATGTCATTCATTTTTTAATGACCTTCTGGATAAGAGGTATTTTAATTTTTACAAAAACTACAGCACTTTATCTTAGTTTATATATGAAAATGCTTTAAAAAAACCCTGATTTTATTCACATAAGGACTGTAAATTTTTAATAAAACGGTGATTGATAAATCTGATGGTTAAAATACTTCTACTATATACAGAACATACACAAAAAAATTTTAATTAATTATTTTCAAAACTTTTTTAGCAATCGCTGTCCCCGTTTGAGTATTTTCAAAAAAACACAAAACGCATTTTAAAGTAATTGGCTTCTGCTTTTACTAAAAACACTTGTAGTTTTTGTTTCTAGTGAAAGGAAAATAACAAACTTGGTATTTTTATAAAGCTAATACGATGATCTATAAAATAAAATCATAAAAAAATTGTCAATTTTTGGCAAAATTACAATTTTAGGGTAATCGAATACCTTAAATCTGTCTGCAATTTTGGAGTGGGGAATCTACGGAATGCGAACTCATAAATTGAACTTTTTTTAGCTACTTATCGCTAAATGCGCATTTTTATTTCTCATCAATTCTTTCATTCAAAATTTTAATTTATATATCGTTATTAATAATCTTAATCTAATGAAGTGAGAAAATATAAGTCGCACATTAGCAAACGAGGCTTTTGGCGACGTCCGTAATTTTGAACCATGTCAAGTGACGCGACGACAACTAGCTGCACACCCTCTCCTAACTACCACACCACACCACTGGAGGACGTTTGCTCTCGACAGATTAACATGCATCGCTCCCTACATGCGGTCTTAAGTGTACTAGGACAACTCATGACATGCTAGCATGATCGATGCTAGACACTCGGCCCCGCCTAATTTAATCTAACTATACACTAAGTTTTACAGGTATATCATAATTTTCTTTAAACTAAATTCAGAATGATTTGAATTTCGAATGAAAATATGAAATAAAAGTATGTTAAAATTTTTTGCCTTTATATTCTTGATTAGATTATAATATGCGTTCCCATGTCCCAATAATTATATTCGCTAGCGTACTTTTTAATTATTTGTTAAATTAGGCTGCTTGCTTTTTTCAATGTTGATAAAAAATCCGAAAAAATGTAGTTCTATAAATGAGTTATCAGTACATTATAAAAGATTATATTAGGAAGTATATAATTTTTGAATAATGTATAATCTTGAATAAAATATAATTTTATATTACAAATAATATGCATGTTTTTTATATTTATGTACTTGTACATTTTAAAGTACAATTTTCATAATTATTTGCATACATGTTGTGCATGGTTTTATTGTGTTATTCAATTATACAATAAATATTTGATAAAGATCTATGAAATTTTCAAATACCGTAAAATACGGCGTATAACGCGCACCCATGTTTTATACGGCAATTTTTAATTTTAAGATACATTCGCCGTATAACGCGCTCCCCCTTTTTTTTTACGAAGAAACTTGAAATGCACATATGCAATGCTCGTATGTTTTGAAGTCATTTATTCGAGGTATTATTGCAGGCTTTTGAAAAAAAATAGTATATTTCTAGAAATATAACCTTTTAAATTCATAAAAAAATGTCATTTCTTTTATAAAGAAAAGAAAAGAGTGCTTTGATATATGTAGAAGTTTTATTCTTTTTTCTAATGCCCGTCTTTTTTCATTTTTCAAGCTCTCATTTTTATACCCGGGGTATAACGCTCACCCGTAAATTTCGATCTTATTTTATGTGTTAAGAGTGCGTGTTATACGCAGGATTTTACGGTGCTTTAAGAAAAAACTTAAGAATAACAACATCAAATTCTATAATTTTTTTAAATGACAACTACAAATTCTGCTTTTAAAAGATTTAAGAAAATCTCATCGGTTCAAAAAAAATGTCTTAGAAGTTAGACCAATAATTTATCTTCTATCAATCTCTGTCATTTCATGTTATGCTATTTTCACTCCCATTTTCTACAAATATTCTTTAAAACTTTTGACAACATGTTTTCAAGAGCAGAGCTCTAAACGAATTTATTTTCTCTACGCAAACTAAAAATTTCAAATGGTCTTCTGCTTCAGATGGAAATTATGGGTTTAATAAATTTAATAACATATGTGTTTACAGAGCAGATGTCATTAATCCAAATCGTGATCATAAATCATTTGGTAGATAGATAAATAAACGTTCAAAAAAAACTTTTTAAAAAAACTTTTTAAGAATTTTTTTTTAATTATACATATAATTTGACATAAATAAATATTGGTACTTACGTACCATCGCAACAATGCCAACGTTCACGATAACTCGCCAAGTTGGAAACCCCAATTTTGCATGTGTCATACGTTCTGATTTGGCAACCATGTGCCTGATTTGGCTACAATGTCGCCTACACGGTTTCGATAATACGTAAGTACAGTAGAACGTCGTTTATCGGAATCAATTGGGACCAGACACCGTTCGGATACCGATGTTCTATAACCGAAAGCAATGCATGCAGTATATGATACTGGACAATATACAAATATTGAAAATCATCACATGTGGGAAACGTGCTTGAAGAAAAAGCAAAATAGGTGCAAAATGTCGCAATTTTACCTTGATTGGGGAAAATAATTACTTATTTTTCGCTGTACCATTATACACCTATGTTTTTTCAATGCAAGGTCTCGGATTCTCTTCAACAGTAGAGTTCAGTAGGACAGCTCTCTGATTGCTGTTCGTACCTCTCCATAGCTGTCTCTAACGCAGAAAAACGCGTCAGTATTTGATGGACCTTTGCTACTTTCGTTGTTGTTGTCCTCGTCTTCATCCGTTTCATCGTCCACAGGATCGGATTCTTCTTGCTCGGAAGTCACAATCTCGTCATCATTTAGCATTTTAAATCCCCAGTCTTCTGCATCGCCTGCCATCCAGGCTTCTACATCAACTAAATTCAACAAAAGATCCGTATACACCCTCTCACTTGAAACAAACTGACCTAATATTCCGCGCAGATGTTTACCAATCACACAGCTGAAATTCCCCAAATATCCCTCACCTTAGGTTTTCCCTCACTTTTGGCCTCACATGAAACAACTGTTGAGCATTGCAGTGTTCGAAAACGTATCCGGACTTTGGTTCGGATATTTGACGCTCCGGATAATAAACGTTCGGATAAACGACGCTCTACTCTACCTAAATATTTTGTGCAAGATCACTTTTATTTAATTAGGAATGCAACAAAAACTAATTTATATTTGTCCTTAATTCTATTTTACTTGATTAGTACTGGGCAACAGTTTCCTGTTTACAAGCAAAAGAAAGATATTTTTTATAAAAAAGAAACATAACGCACAGTCTTTTTTTCTTTTATATTCTATATTAATAAATACCTTCCAACTGTTTTGAAACAAAACCTGTTTAGTCTCCTTGCTAAGTGTTTTTTCTTCTACAGAATATAATCCTTCTTGCTTACGTACCTGAGAAGCACATCTGTGAAGTTTCATGAAATTTGATGAGTTCTATATTTATCTTCATGAATTAAGGATAGCTTCAGTAGAAGATACTCTTGTAGATATTTATCGATCAAAGCTGGGCTGAGTAACGAGCAGTAAAGTTACTGAAAATCTGGAAAAATAAGTTAGACGAAACTAAGCTGCATTAATGGTTTAGTTAGTTATCTTTCTAGAATCTAGTTCAAATAAATCAAAAATGTTTACCTACTAGAAGAAACTAAATAAAACTTCGTTCAACTTATTGGAAATATCAGTCTTGTCAAATAAAATTATTTTTTCTTTTCCTTATGAAATTACTCAAATTAATTATTTGTGTCAAATATTCCGTATAAAATTATAATTAATATATATTAAATAACAAAGATTTACTTTGAATAATTAAAGTATCTAATACCTACTTTTTTTATATTGATATATCGGGAGAAATCTTTTCTACAGAAACTGATTATGCTTCAAGATTTCTGAATCTTTTTAATTTCCTGGAATCGATTTACTACACAGAATGGTGAAAATATTCGAAATTTCAATTAAGATTATCAGCAGTGTAATGTTAATATTGCCTTCATAACTGCATAACTTATTTAACGTTTTTTCTACACTTTTGTACACGTTTAATGTGTTTATCTTCCAAAATTGTAGTATTGTGATCGATAATATTGTATTCCTTTATCAGATAGAATTGATGAACATTTCTGTAATAATATTATGCTTTCAATTTAATAAATTTTCAAACATTAAAGAAAATTGCGGAATTTTCAAATGCTTAGAAATTTATTTCATATAAATTCTTAATTTTTGGCACAACTTTTTATAATTTATAATTTACTAATAACTATGTGTATGCATAGTTAATTTCAACTAATTTACTATGTGTATTGCATACATTTAAGTACATTAAATTTATTCTTTTTCAAAAAGAAAATTATCACACACACACACAGATTAAAATCTGATTCAAACAGCTAGGTATAAAAAGTAACTATCCATTTTTTGTACACTGCTAGCCACCTAAAATGCAACACCAAGAAAATGACGAGATATACCAAAGCCAAATTTATTACGAAGACAAAGCACGGAGTGTCGTTATTGCTATTAATGCCACCTGATCGACAGTGCCAGATCGAGGCTCACGAAATTCAACGTGCCAAGGGGCTAGTTTTTACGCCTGTTATTATCCATAGCTTTGAGCACCATGCGGATGACAGTACGATTTGACTCGCTTCCCTAGGAGGTGGCCCTAGGAGGTGGTCAAGGGGCCTTCCATCAACCACACGAGAAGACTTGTGCTCGACAAATATTTAAAGTGCCCTCATGCCGCACACAGGCATTATACATTTACAAACATCCATACCTTCTTCGGGATTCGAACCCAGGCCCTACGGCACAGCAGTAAGCGTCACTAACCTCTATACCAGATGGGTGATTGTTCTCAGAACAAAAATGAAATGTTTTAAATACGACCATCTGCAAATGAAGAAAACGATGAAATCAACTTTCGTTGTGGCCACCACTACTGGCAATAACCGCTGTCCCCCCCCTCGGTATTAGCCAATTAGTGTACCAATTAAATTGTGTACCAATTAATTTAGTGTACCAATTAATTTAGTGTACCAATTAAAAATGAATAAAATCTTTTAAATTTCGATAGAATTACATTTTTTGTTTATGATAGAATTATATTTTAGTGCTAATAAGAATATACGTAAAATAAAATTATTCATTTGGAACTGAACCGAAAACCATTATTTTTGGCGAAGTGAAAACTGGAACTGAACCGATATATTTTTTTTAGTTGAACCTGAAAGAAAACCAGAACGAAAAAAATTACGGTTCGAAGCTCTGCATTTAGTGGTTAGTGGCGTAGATCGAGATGGCCACTAGAAAACAAGTAAAGGGAGGGGGGGAAAGAACTTTACGTTTTCTGAAGGCTCCCATCCCTCGGCCATTTTAAATATTAATATAATGTTAATGCTTTGAAAATTCTACTCTCCTTCTCAGATTAATGTTTTGATTTGAATGCTATAAAATACATCCTGAAGAGCAAAAAACTACGACAGTTTATGTGGAATTGTATTTTTCTTCTATATCTAAAATAATAGTAACGGTGACAGTATTTCGTAATGTCTTTTTATTTGTTGAAATTGGTCGATTTCTAAATATTTCTGTAAGGATAAGAAAATTCACAAACGAATCCTTAAAGGATTTAAATGTATAAAGAATTTACGTCCCTTCTCCCTGTGACCCGGCTACAGGTGCGGGAGGAACTAAATGATCAGACGACATGATGAACTTCACTTATTTTATATATTTATCACTATATTCAACTCAGACACAACAACACTTAAGCAAGATAAATTTAATCAGCAATAGAATGGGAGTGAGATGAGATTACGTTGGGGAGAATATATTCAATCATGCAGCTGTACCTTTAAGATAACTTTATACAGAGCTTACGTATTTAATGACTATTAGACTTATTACACTATTAGACTTATACTACTTTATAAACATCGACTTGATTTAAGATCACAGTACCTGAACTCTTGCAGTTTTCCATTTCTTACACGTTAACTTTAACATCTCTCCAATAGTTAAACTGAGCCCTTTCTTAATATTCCAACTTCTGGCTTCCTACACTGTTTACGTATACGTTTCACGGCCTATTTACTTCACTTCCAATCTTTTCCCAATTCACTAACTCCCAAACTCGTGAATAAAGAATATATATTACTCTTAATTTGTATATCATGCTTTCTGCCCTTCGGAGAAGGTTGGTTAAAAAATGCTGGCCCAAAAGAATTCCCCAGTGGTTAATGGAAGGACGCGTATAGATCCGTCACAAATGGTAAAATATTTTCCGAGAAATCGGAGAAAATTGTAATTTTAGAGAAACCATCATTATTTTTGCTCTTTAAATCGATACTCCGTTCTAGATTTAATGAGAAAAGTGGAAATTCGTTATATGATTAACATCACATTCGCGAATTCTAAATAGCCGGTTGACAGAAACCTTAAACTATCACCGACCAATTCACTTCAGTTCACTTCTTAAGTAGCTTATCAAAAATAAATTTTATACTCACAGTCACGGTTAGCTCGAAAATTAAATAACATCATCATTAATCAGCACGATAACTTATCTGGAAAACTGACAAACAGAAGTTTATAAAAGAAGAAAGATGGATTGTAAAATATAGTCACAACTCAATTTCCTCTGCTTTAACTTAAAAGATTTTTAGCATCAAAACCATTAATTTTAAATATCAAGAGACATTTTTAAACACCTTTCTGCTATCTTCTTAAGCCATTTTTATTACTTCCATCTTTCTCTCGAGTTTTGAAAAAAACTCTAATAATTCACTTCGAACATTTTTATTAAGTTTTCTACATACCGCCATGTATTTATTATACACATAAGAAGAGTATTCGAAGTTCTAAGGAAATTTTTACAATCAAATTTATTTCTTATTGGACCAAATTACTTAAATTATCAAAAACATGCTTATTATTTTTGATGTATGTTCCAAAATAGTAAATATAGAAATTTTAAAAAATAAATGTATTCGGACATTTTTTTTTCTTTCGCGATTTTTTTTAATAGCTTAGTATTTATTATCTGGTAACATTTTATGGTACTTGTAAAACTATACAGTCGACCTATTTCGCCAAATAAAATGACGTCGCCAAAAGAGCCAAGTAAAAAAACCCGCCCAATGCTGTTATCATAATTGTTTTGGAAAGCTTGACTACTATTGGTTGGATATCGCAGCATTTGGTTTGAGAAAATTGGTTAGTAGTGTAATATTTTTAAGAAACGCCCATTTCATTCTGTATTTTTAAAAAAATTTCCCATCATGTGGTGTGTGTTGTGGGAATAACCTTAGATCTTAATCAAACATGCCCTTAAAAAGAAATTCTAACGGCTGTCAAAATGCTTACAATTATGCGAAAAAAATCCAAACATTATGTTAAAAAAAAGAATATTTTATTTCAATTTTTTGTGAAAGTGCTTATGTGTTTATACAAATTGAATATTTTGTTATAAATCGCATTATTTGAAAGTCAAACAGTCAAAATTCACATAGATTTCTGTATTTTGTTATTGTTAGTAATAAGTTACGTCAAAAAAAAGTATATGCATACATATGTGAGTATACATATCATCGTTTTGCTTAAAGGAATTGTTTTTATTTTTTTTATTTTTAATAAAGTATATCCTGCATTTTTACATAAAAATTTAACGCTTTCTCTCTGTCTCTCTCTCAATCATACTTTTAATTATTACTCTTAAAAAGATTTCTTATACACCTATAGGGCCGCTTGTCCGCTTAGGCACACTAGGCATGTGCCTAAGTCGCAAAAAATTAAAAGTGCGAAAAAAAAGAGACAAAAATTAAATTACAATGGACGTACCACCACCTAGCGAGTCATGAGAGAAGCTTTTTGCCCTTTAGAGAGTAAGGACTGAAATGAGATCTACTATGGAAAATAAAAACCGAACAGTTTTATGTTGCTATGCACTGAAAAAGATATTACGAAGGAGATTGATGTTATTAATGCTTTTGCAATGATCAAAGCTCAAGAAAACCTTTTTGGTATCAGTACAATGGAAGTGATTCAACAAAGAATAAGGATGTCTAAAAGTAAAAATAGTAAAGCGATAAGCGATGATAATTAACAAGTTGAAAATAGTTCATACAATAATATATTTCCTATACTGTAATTGCAAACGATTTCTTTAATTTACTGTACTTACAGGGTGCGGCAAAAAAATCGGACAAATTTCCTGCCTCCTAAAATAGTTAACGAATTTATTTTTAATTGGTATTTCCATGCTTCTTTATCTACTACTTTCGTAATAAAATATTTTTTAATATATTTCATAGTTTGACTTAGATTTATGTGTTTTTGATAATGTCGAGCAAAAGGGCTGCTATTTTTAGAGTTGTTTCAGCAAAGGAAACGGCAGTGTGAAATCATTCGTTTGCTTAATGTTCCTCGGTAGGCAGTGTCTGATGCAATCTGCCGTTACAAAGAGCTTGGCAATGATGGTCGACCTCCAGGAAGTGGGTGAAAACGCACTGTAAACACTTCAAGGAATCGTAAGGCCATCGAAAAGCGAGTCGGAAAAAAAATCAAGGGTTTCCACGAGAAAATCGCTCGTGACATGGGAATAAATGTCAGATCGGTGAGGCGAATAGCAAAAACGGAGCTTGGACTGAAGCCTTACAAGTTGCGAAAATTTCAGCTCCTCACTGAAAGAAACAAACTCGTACGACTCCGAAGATGCCGAACACTTTTAAAACGGGCCGCAAGTCAGCGATGGGAGAGATTTGATCGGTCTTGGTCTGGGGCGGAATTTGCGCATGTGGCAAAACTCCTTTAGTTTTTGTGGAAGAGGACGTTAAAATCAATCAAAAAGTGTGTCAGAGGGACATTCTTGAAGCTGTAGTACTTCCGTGGGCCCAAAAGCATTTCGGAAATGCAAAGTGGACGCTTCAACAAAACTCTCTACCAGCTCACAAGGCCAAAAAAGACACAAGAGTGGTGCAAGGCAAATTTTCCAGACATGATATCATGTGAAGAATAGCTACCCTACTCGCCAGATCTCAATCTCATGGATTATAGTGTATGGTCCATTTCGGAGTCCACTGCCTACACTAAACCATACAAAACTTTAGACTCTTTAAAGCAATTTTTTCTGTGGGAATAGGATAGATTAAAAGTAAAAGACTTGAGGTCCATCGTTGAAAATTTCTGCAAGCGCTTGCGCCTCTGCATTGATACAAACGGCGGCACTTTGAAACCATTTAGATTTATTTATTTTTACGAGTGTACTCTTATTATTATTTGTTATATTTTGTTAATTTCTTAATTTTTTATAAAGTTGTTTAAAAAATTGTTTGTCCGTGTTTTTTTCCCGCGCCCTGTATTTACAAAAGTATGGCTGGAGGGGTAGTCCATGATGTCGTAAGGTAAGAAATTATCAAGAGTAGCCAAAACATGCCACTGTTCCGTCCGGGACACTGCATGTCCATAGTAGTGGCTAATGGTAAAACTCTCCAAACAGCAACACAAAGAAAGGGAACCCTCCCGACCAAAAACTGGTAAGGTGAGAACTGAAGGAGTGAATTGTTTTGGAAATAGTGAGAAGGGAAAGTGCAATAATTTGAAGTGGCTAGGGTGCTGGAGAGGTAAAACACGGCCCTGTACACTTATTTTTGAAGATTTTGGTCCAAAAATTAAGTATGCGAAATTATTGCTTTTTCTATTCAAGAAGTATAAATCTTATAGCTCAGAATAGCAATTAAATAATTGTAAGAAATTGCATTCGATTAGGCTGTGCACTAAATATTCTATCTTTTCAATTAACAAAATATGGATTGTTAAATTAAATGCACGCATATAAACAATACAAAAAATTTCAATACAAACGCTAAAATGTTGTGCCCATTATATTTTTCTTACGACACTTTAGCTGGTATAAAAATAAATTGCGTCATCACTCAAGAGTTTTCTAAAGGCTCATAGGAGCCTGACAACACAGAATATTAGCTTAATGGCTACAGTTTCCAATTTGAGTCTTTATTCCGCTTAAAATCAATCATTTGGAACAATAGCGGCTATTGTATCTTAAATCCAGCTTAAGTCTTAGAATTATGGAAGCCGGGAAAAAGTTCCTCGGATGTCATTCAACGTTATCTAATAGGGATTCATGAATGTTTCGAGTGTCACCTATGACTCGATGGATCTTCCTGGTTTTACTTAAAAAATATATCGAATCGGGAATTCGAATTTCTGAATATTATCTTTAAATATTCGATATTTTAGGATAGCTATAGAGTCTCTACCTTCTAAATTATTAATGCGAAGGAAATTGCTGATATTTTCTTTTAAATGTTTCCTAGTATTTTATTTAATTTGATTCCCCTTCCCCCTAAATATTCCTGATAATCAGTGGAACTACTTATTGCGTAGTGGCGATAGCTAGTGACGAAGACTGAAAAATCTTTGTTTTTTTCGGTTCTTTTTTCAAAAGTTCGAATGGTAGACTCGTAAAACGAAAGGTTAAATTGAATCTAAATTTATGGGAGGATATATTTTAATTCAATCTATATTTAAACTTGAGCCTACGATTAAAAAACACATGCTCGAGAAAATTATAATACTGCAGGACATATTGAAACACGCCACCTGTGTTGTTTTCCTGCAGTAGTGCTCACCTTGTAGTAAGATTGGGTTTTACAGGCAAAATTTGCTTCCCAGAAGGAACTTAAGAAAATAAGGTTATAGTAACGATATATGTGACCAGGGTTGCAATATTGTCGACTAATCGCTTTTGGTGACAAATATGGCGAAAATTACGATATCACCAAGGGATCATCGAGAAGGCTCTAGAAGCGATCGTTCTAAGGAATTTCTTTGAGGTTATGCAAAGGACTTTTGAAACAAACTTCGAGTCAGTTCAGCCGTGAGCATTGAGTCGATTTGCACTATTGTAAATAATTTGTTAAAATATTTATTTGTGTATACGTCGATTTTTCTTCGTATAGTCATCTGTTCGTCCTTGTCGTTTAAAAAATCTGTTATTATTCGAGTAATTGGAATCTTCGGCTGTTTTTCTCCCTACGCAAATTTGCAAGGATATGAGATATTCCTTTTCTGATATTATATTAAATATTTAGATAATTTTAGTGGAAACTTCTGGGATAAAAACAGTTAAAGAGCGTTTAATAGAATTTGGAAATCATATATTCTTCAAAACTTCATAACATTGCTATACTTTAAACATTATGCTATACAGAACATTACTCTTAACTTTTTCCAGCGTACTGAAAAATAATTCAAGGATTATACGAGAATTTTCTCTGACCTGAAATCCAATTTGAATTGCGAATCATTCTTCATTCGAAAACTTGCTTCATCACGTAGTTTAAGACAAAATAAAAAAAAAACATCTCAATCTTCTCCCATACATTGGGAATTCGTTATAAAAGATCAATCATTTCTCCATTTAACTTTTCTTTTCATGAATACAAATTAAACTCATTTCGGTGACTGTCTAAAAAGGTACCACTTAAAACGTACCTAACTTCATTGAAAATTTAATAGTATGTGAAAGATATTTTAAAACATACTAGAGGTAGGATTCAAAAGTTCCCGCAGACTGTACCAATTAAATTACTGAAACACATCCTCCTTTGAAATAAGATTCTTAAGCAACAACACACTTATTCCATTGTATGTAAATATTATTGAAACATTTCTGGATTCCATTTTTAGCCATGTCCTTTAATTCAGCCTGTGATGCACTCATAATTTCATCTGCAGATTGGAATCGACGACCTTGAAGGGGAAGTGCTACTTCTGGAAATATTCTGAAGTCACAGGAGATTAAATCAGGGGAGTAAGGTGGATGTGTTAAAACGGTTGTTGTTGTTTTTTTCCCTTTTCACTCCGTCGTTATTTGAAGCATGTTCTTAGGTTCCACCTCAGAAACCTTTTCAAGGTTTTCAGGAGTGTGAGAAGTCTGAGGACATCCAGAGCATTCGTCGTTTTTGACACTTTCCCTGCCTTCCCTGAAAAGTCGAGGACACTCAAAAGCTTGAGTTTTCGATAATGTATCCCTGCTATGCTTCAACATTTCGTCAGTCTCTGCTGCGTTCTACAAATTTGATATTCATCCTCTGCTCTACAAGCGTTATTTCTTTCAGATGCCATGGTGAGCCACCGACCACTTGATTTAGGAAAAATCACTTTTAGATATGGAGAAGAATGCAGTAACACAGAAACGTAGTCATCGTACTGCATAAATTTTTCACGACATAGGCTCAGTCCGGGAACTTTTGAATCTTACCTTTTATATATATATGTTATGATTATGGATATAGTGGGTTTATTTTTTTCTTGTTAGACAGTAAAGATTAAGAGCTGACAAACAAAACTGTTTACTTTAATAGTATCAACGAAAAGGGACAATTACACAAATATTATTCTAAGTTAAACATATAAACACGCGTCGTTGCCAAGTGACTAAAGTTCGTCTTAAGTATTCTTTCACTTGGTTTTCCGTTCTCTGTCTCAGCTGGATCTGGAAATCGCCACTCCCTTCCCTGCGAAGCAAGCTGAGTCACGTGTCAGGGCGTATTCAGTGCTGCCCTCCCTGGACCCTTCACATATATTATCACGTAAATTGTGTATGCTATATTTACAAATATAGCATACACAATAAATATTATGCTACATGTATAAATAATTTATTTTTTTTTACTTTCTAGTATGAGTTTTTGAAATCCAATCAGAAGTCATTATAAAAGAAAAATTTAGTATCCATTTTCTTCTTCTGAATATCAAGAAAAAAGTCAAGTTAAAATTAATGTGCTTAAATATTTTGAGGTCCAGTTAACAAAAAAATGGTAATTTTTTACTGTTGTATTTCATTTGATACAGGATATGGTGAGGGCTTTCTTGCAATTCAGTATAAATGAAGATACTGTACCGATAGACAAATTTTAAAATATTGTGTAGCGGTTGCATCTTTTATTGGTTGGCAACACATCAACTGAAAATATTGTAAATATCGTATTTTTTGAAATGGCAACGGTGGAAATTAAGAATTGTATGAAACGAGTAAATAAATGTCGAATATATTTTAACCTACTAATGGATTCCTCCATATTCATTTAAGGGAACCAGGACATGCTCGGAAGTGTAAAATGTCAAAATTAAGACCCTTTGTTTATGAGACATATTTTTTTAAATTTCCATTAGAGCTTAGATATTTTACGTTCTTAATAAAGATGATTTAATTATTCTGTAGAACTACAAAAATAACTTTTTAGTTCAAAAGTTTTATTTTCCTACTTAATTTAAGTAATACATAATTTTTGAGAACTCATAATACATATTTATGTTTAGGTACCATTTTTTTTAAAAAAGTATCTTCTTTTTATGCAAAATATTTTTATACATATATAAAACAATACACAAAAGACAGTGAACCTATTTTTTTCCGTGGAAATTTAGTATAGTTTCTTTAAAAAAATTATGAAACTTTGAAATTTGGAAAAAAATTTTATGCATAAAACCATTTTTAAAAAATTAGGCACTATTTTAATAGAAAAAAATTAGGTTCACTATATGCATAGGCATCTTGTATAGAAGTATAAAAAATCTGAAATCTTATAGTGCGATAGTTTTTTTTTAAAAAATGTACCTAAATGCAAAAAGTGCCTTTGAGAAAAAGTGAAAAAATTAAGGGTCAAAAGGGGCGTGGTCATTTTTGTTTACATTTTTATTTTTCATATTTTAGGGCTATCTTATCAACAAACATATAAGTATGAAACATTTTTAGGTTCAGAAAAATATGCACTATTACTTAGAACTAAAATTTTAAAAAAAAAACGATTTTTTTAAAGTATATGATGTCCTGGTTCCCTTAATAATGTTGCTGAAACAGTTGTAAGAGAGAAATTTAATTACGCTTGAGTTATGTATATATATATATATATATATAAATGTAATATTAATTTTACTTCAATGTATCAAAAAATTTTCTATTTCCCGAACAGCAGAGTTTTAAATGTTGAGAGCTTTCTTCCTTAAGGATAACGTTATTGAAAGTTATTGCACATTTTCACTGAGTTGATCTTTCAACAAACCCATTATATTATCTGCTTCTTATTGTCAAATATTTAGTTCCATTTAAATTTATTTTCTTTATTTTGAACTAATTTTCAATTGACGATTTAAATTATAGATATCGTTCAAGTGGAAAATTCTCTTCCATATTATTATCATCTGCTTTAATTCAATAATTCATTTAACTTAATTTTATATGGCTCAATTGTAGTATACGGCCTTAGGTTTTGGCGATTTTTATATAGATATTATGTTGAGATAACAAATTCTTTCTGGCTTCCGGACACATATTGCTAAGTGAAGTAGCTTGGCGATTGATTTTGGTCGCCAAAAGAAATTGAAATCGCCAAGGGCGCCCCTATACTACACTTTAACCAATTTATATAATTACTTCCTTTATTTGTTCATATATAACCGTTTGGTGTTAAAGTTTTGTTGCTTCAGTTGGCAGCTTTTGTAATTATTCTAGATTTTTGTTAGTTTAATTGGAGAAAAATTTGTAATGCGTAATCTACGCAGGTTAAATTTAATAGGTAATTAATTTTTGAAAATTTTCGAGATACTATCACTTATCTGTAGATCTTTTTGATCCTTTGAGAAATTATAAAAGGCTTGCTTCTGTGTAGAATAAACATTGGATACTATTATTCACATTATCTATTATAATCATTATATGAACCGTTCTCCGTTTTCTTTGAAAGTGTTATAAGTTCATTTTATATTATAATGGAGATATTTACCACTTTCAAAGTAATTAAATTTGTGATTTCATTATTTGTATGTAAATTTATATTGACAAAATGATGAAAATTTTGAAAGATTTTTTTGGGAACTGTTCATAGATAAAAATCTCATAGCAGATTTCATTCAATGTTATAGTTAACTAACTTTTTGTCAAAAATAGATTTACACCACTTTCAAAGAAAATGGCTAATTTATTTCCTTCCTTTTGTATGTTGTATCTATGTACAATGTAAGCATATTGAATTCCTGATGTTTAAACTGCGCACTTTGCTTAAGAATCACATAAAATATTTAATTTTACGTTTTGGTAAAAGAATTGTTTGTTATTTTCCACCCTTTTTTGTCTATTATTTATTCATCACTCTATTTAAAACAAATTTTTTGTTTTCTTAATGAAGAGTTGAATTTAAATGCTTCAATAAAATTTTAATCACCTGTTGTATTCTATCGAATAAAACATTCTATAATAAATTTTATATAAAGTGTAAGAGAATTTCGTTACGTGGAAAATCCACGGAAGTGAAAAATCCAAATTTCAAGCAACTTCGACTCGTTTCGTGCGTAAATGGCGCTAAATTATTCATATGTATATTCTAAAAGATTTAAAATCGTACCCTTAAGAAAAAAAAATTCTTAATTAATATGCAGCAAAGAAATACTCAATAAATGGTAAAATATCCTTTTTCTCCTAGATTTTTGCATTACTTTTACATTAATTTTTAAAATATAAAGTTTTCAAATTTTACAAAATTGCAACTACTTTTCAGTATTTTCCAAAACATTTGCATTTGCCATTTACTTTAATACGTTAACCCCTTAATATCGGTTTGTCCGTACAACGTAAGAGTTATAAAAAGCTACCGAGCCATACAGCGTACGGTTTACCCGCACGCTGTACTGGCACTGGTATTTTCTTCTTTTTATCTTTTATTTGTGCATATTTATAATTCTTATAGTGAGATTATTAGTGCTAGTGTTTTTAACAGATGCAGTTTGTCCATGGTACTCCAATTCATTTTCAAAACAAAAAAAGGGCGTAGAGAAAATATGACTAGCATATACAGAGTACAAGATAACAAACGAATGGAAAAAATGTGTCAGCTTCAGACTGAGCTACGAGAAATAAAGTTATTCTCGTCTGGCGTTTTACTTTACACTAATTTGATTACAAAATATTCTACCCATTTGGCAACATTTTCACCCTCGTGGTGACATGACTGATAGTTACAAGATTTTTTTCTTCTTTTCAATTCGGTTTACACATGGGTTTCGAATTTGAGGTAATTTTTTAATCCTTTAACGGTTTGCCCGTGCGCTGTACTGCCACTGATATTTTCTTCTATCTTTGATTAGCACATATTTTTAATTCTTATAATGAGATTTTTAGTTCTAGATGCAGTTTGCCCGTACTGAAATGTTCCCATCCAGAATTCTCTTTAGGGTGAAGTCGGGAATTTTTTATTGGAAACAGGAATTTAGATTCTTGAAAATATTCGATAAAGAACAGGGATTGGAAAGGCAATGTGCAGTTTGTTGTTGCTTGAAAAAAAAGTAAAATGGAAAGATAATCCAAAAAGCCGATATTATCTCTGCTCCCATTGCAATGCAAGACACAGTATTATACCATGCTTCAAATTGCGTGCGCATATATATATGCACACACACACAAAATCCTCAACCGTTTGAAAAAAGGTTGGACAGGAAATTTTTTGCAAGTATGAGAGAAATTATTTAAGAAATATGAATCATTCTTCGTAGCATACAACACTGTTCTTATAAAAATCAAACATTTAGGTCACAATTATAAAACAAAAACTTTAAAATGTAAAATTAAAATATCTTTCTTCTATTTTCGTATTCTGTTAAGTATTGTGGTTAGTTATATTCAATGAAAAATGGTTCCAAAAAAAATGTAGCATTGACTTTTGAAATTGACTTTTTAAGTGTTAAATCTATTGAGGCTCATAGCTTAATACTTAATACATCTTTCTGTGAATGTGATTATAGCTATTTGTACATATTGTGATATTTTTACTGTGTAAGAAAGAAGATTAAAGAACTGTGACTTTTTAAAACAAAAGTGATTTGTCATTTTCAAAAGACTTTAAAAAGATGTTCAGATACTAATCCAGGGGTGGTCAACCCAAATGACCTTGCAGGCCACTTCGGAAAAACATTATAATCCCGTAGGCCACAAATAAAAATATATATATTTACATTAGATTTGTATATCCATTACATTTATTGGAGTGAAAATTTAAAACACATTGACATATTATAATTGTTTCATTGTTTTTTCATGTATACAAACAAGATCACATAATAATAGTAATACAATTATTAAATAATGATTAATTTGTTTAATTAGTGAGATATTTGTTTCTCATTTCTTTCAATCTCTTCAACTCTTTGCAAGTCGATCTCAATGTCTGTATTTACGCATGTAATTGATGTGTGTTGCAGATTTTCGTCCTCTTAGTTTGATCGCGATTTATGTTGGATAAATTTCATTTTCGAAAGGAAAGTACGATTGTCATTAACAGAAACAACGTGATAAAATAGAAGCAGTTATGGAATTTATTTGTTGAAATAAGCAATAAAAACAAAAGTATCATACAAAATAGTCGTATTTTGTAAAGTTGTAATGAATCTCACGGACCGCAAAATTATTCAAAGTGGGCCATGTGAGGGCCCCGAGCTGCGGGTCGGCCACCGTTGTCCTAATCCAATGAAGGAAAACTGTAATCTAAAAAATAAGAAACCAAGAATAAATTTTTGTAAAAGTTATCAAGAAAAAATACCTAATTTTGTACTTATGTCTACAATAGTTTTCAACCAAAGTTTGTAACAAGTTATAGTATTATTACTGTGCAGATATAGCAGTAAACTATTAATTATATATATAAACCTTCATTTACAAGATAGTCAATCTCTGCAAAGCCGCAAAGATTTAAGAAAACGATGAAAAACATTCAAAAATAGTTGCAATTGTGTGACAAAACACACATTTATAAATTTATATACTTTCAATTAATTTAACTCTCAAATAGAATAACCAGGATGTTGTTTTGAAGACAAAATTCTAATACAAAACTCTTATAAAAAAAAGATGACGCCTGACAGAATTCAAACATGCGGGTCGGAAACACATTACGCACACATAAATTATTTGCAACATTTTTGTTTGAATAAAAAGTGTACATTACAAAATAATATTATTTTAAAAAATCTCTGATTTCGTTTGTAGGCTACATTAAGAACTTATATTCCTATAACTTATATATCTTAATTTATACTGATTTGCATTATTTGAAAATTCTCCCAAAATGTATCACCGAAGAGAATTATTTTTCTTTAAAAATTAAAATATAAATTATTATGAGTAAATATTTTTCTTACTCCTTTTACAAAATAACGTAAAATGTTTTTAGTTTCATGACAGTTCATATATCAATGTTACAGTGTTTTATTTCAGAATAATCCTGCTTCTTGGACACTATTGCGAAAATAAAAACAATTTAAATTACCCCAATCTTACAGCAACATAAATTTCTCAAAAAGATTTGTTACAATTTATTAATCAAGCTGAAATTACAGACTTTTATAAATTTGAGATTCATTTTTTTTTAAAAAAAGAGTTATCATTTTTGGGATGAAACCAAAGCTATGCGCATTGTATTTCTTTATGGTCAGTTTAGCTACTAATCATTAATACTTAAGGAAATAAATGCTGATTTTTTTTTTTTTAATTTCACGACAAAAATATAAATGAAGATTAATTTTTTACTGAGGATATATAAAATGGTTCGGCTAATATTACAATACCAACAAAAAACTGCTTCTTAATGTGATTGATATTAAGAAGGAAAATATTTTTTCCTCTCTAAACACAATTTTTCCCCTGTTAGGTAATTCTTCGTAAGATGTTATGAAATATCTTAAAGCTAGCAATATAATAAGAATTCTCAGAAAAATAGCTGACAAATTTTTATGCTTGTTAAAATTTATGAATAAATCCAAAGGTATTTTTAAAAGTTGTAAAAAATTACAATTCGTTTGTATAAAACACACTTTGTAGAAATTAATACAATACAAGTGTTTTGAAGCTACACGCCAAACAAATTTGATTGTTAACGTCTTATTATGCAGCAACTTGAAAGTTATTGGCGACTGACTTCGTAATTTTTAACCACAGTCAAGCGTCGAGGACGACTCCCAAACTCTGAAACTCCCTCTCCAAACTTCTACACCGTGCCAAAGAGCGTTGAGATACAACATTTATCAGCCCTTCTACTCGGTGGGTTGAAGGTACTAGGTCACGACTCGACAACACCGGTGGTCATGAGTTCGCGACCATGACCACTCGGTTACCATGGATACATACAACATACACTGGTGTCCAAAACTAAGGTTACAAACACACACAAAAAATAATATCTTTGCGCATAATCTTTTTATTTGTGAAATTTGTGTACATACATTCCTTATGCTCTGAGAATAATTATGCTAACACTTACAAGATGTAATCCCCGTTAAGATTTTAGTAAACAAATTAGTTCAAAAATTATCAAAACACGCTGTGTAATAATTAAAAACTGAATGTCTAATTTTAGGTACTTGGTCATCCCTTGCTGCTATACAGGCTGCACAAAGAGCTCTCGTTCTACGAAATAGGTTGCTAATTTAATCTTGTGACAACAATCTCCCCGCTTCTGTAAACGCAGATTTTAACGTCTGGCACGCGTTTGGAGGGTAATGACGTCGCACAATGGCTTTTCTTAAGGCATTCCAAACATGCTCGATAGGATTCAGGTCAGGAGATTTTCTTCAGGCCATTCTATTCGGCAAATACACTCTTCCTCAAGAAAGCCTTCGACGAGATAAGCTATGAGTGGGCTCGCATTATCGCCCATAAAAATAAAATATTAACCAGTTGCTCTTCCGAACAGTCTTACATGAGGTTCAAGAACTTCATCTTTAGATCCCCGTGTAGTAACAGAACCCACATCAAAAATGGGTAGCGATGTACTGCCGTCTAACATAAGGCCTCCCCAAACAAGAATTTCACATCCATCAAATCGATTGGATTCTCTTACCGTCCCAGGCTCTCTCCGAATGAAAACTCGACGAGAATCACTATTAGTACTGAACTTGGACTCATCAGTGAAAAGTACATGGTTCAACTCTTAATTTTCTCAAGACACATGTTCTTGGTTCCGTAACAGACGGGCTACCTTCTTCGATGCATTAAGAGGGACATATACCACTAGCATTTGGGCATAAAGGGCCCTCTCAACTAAGCGTTTGTAAGCAGTTCGGCTAGGAATTGTCTTTCCAATAGCAACTGATAAGTCCTGAACAAGCTCCTTAGCTGCCATGTCTCTATGACGATGTGCATTTATTATCAAATATAGATCTTCCGTAGGTGTTATAGCTTTTGGTCGACCTTGCCCAGGTCTTCCAACAAAAGCACCCGTTGTTTGAAATTGTTTCCACAATCTGGATACCTACATTTGAGAAACATTTGTTTTGGGCTACTTCTGCTTGAGACATGCCACCCCCAATCTACCCAACGGTTCTCCATCTCAAATCATCATCTAAACGATTGTGGGAACTCATTTTAACAAAATTAACACAATCTGTGCTTATTATAGTCTAATGCACACAAAAAATTCAAATTCAAATCTCTACTGTGAACACGATTTTAGCGCGTTGAGACAATTATTATTCAACTCGTTGCCAACTAATGGCTGCACAAGCCAAGTGAGTTAATAAACAAACAAAAATGTAATAAAATTATAGAACATTATATATATTTTGACAAGCGATTAATAAACAAACAAAAATGTAATAAAATTATAGAACATTATATATTTCGAAAAGTAATTAATAAACAAACAAAATGTAATAAAATTATAGAACATTATATTTTGAAAAGTAATTAATAAACAAACAAAAATGTAATAAAATTATAGAACATTATATATTTTGAAAAGTAATTAATAAACAAACAGAAATGTAATAAAATTATAGAACATTATATTTTGAAAAGTAATTAATAAACAAACAGAAATGTAATAAAATTATAGAACATTATATTTTGAAAAGTAATTAATAAACAAACAGAAATGTAATAAAATTATAGATCATTATATTTTTAAAAGTAATTAATAAACAAACAGAAATGTAATAAAATTATAGAACATTATATATTTTGAAAAGTAATTATTAAACAAACAGAAATGTAATAAAATTATAGAACATTGTATTTTGAAAAGTAATTAATAAACAAACAGAAAAGTAATAAAATTATAGAACATTATCTCTCATTTGAAAAATAATTAATTTTTAAGACGATTTTCATAATTTTATATTTAGGCATTTGTAATTTACCATATTTTGTATTTTATGTAAACTAACTGTATTTATATTAATACGTGTAAATCTGGAAACAATTTCTTTGTAACCTTCTTCAGTTTATCAGATTGGCAACAGTCCGTATTTTGGCATCAGACTAGTTGCAACGTTTTGATGTTAGCGCAGCTAAGCCTAAAAAGAATAAAAGTTCGAATTCTTTAAAGCAATTTTCTATACTTTAACATTATAGGACAAACGTTCATAACAAGCGTTTTCCACTCAAAACTCTCATGAAAATTCTTTTTATCAGTCAAAACTCACAAAATTAGGATATGATTCTTGCTTTTGCTCACTTTATAGATAACTTTTAAGAAAATAGTGTGGATTTTTTGAAATAGTTAAATATTTATATTTGTGACGTTAATTTTGGACACCAGTGAACTAAATAGATTATTATGAATTTATACAGAAATAATATATATCATACTAACGACGTCAGAATCTACACGAAATCAATAAAAATAATCAAACTTTAAAGTTTTTATTGTAAAAACTTATAAAGTATAGTAAATTTATAAAGTGTATATAAAGTACAGGAATAATCCAAACTTTGATTTGAAAGTTTTATTTTTGCAAAAAAAGGGCAAATATATATAAAAGAAATTGTTCTTTGAAATGGTTGCTATAGCCACAGAAATTATGGATGCTTTTACCCTTTGATCAATAGAATTAATTAATTTCTGTTATTCGTAACTCAGTGAAAATACATCTGCAGGCATCAGTATCATGAACTTCGAATTTCTGTTACAAAACATCGAATCATGAGGACTTTCTCATTAAATATATGTATTTTTCTATTTATATACTCGTAAACAATACTCACGTAATTAATGTTTCATACAAAAACATTTCACCGAAAAAATGGAAGAAATTGTCTACTCGATCTCCATCTAACGGGTATAAAAAACATTTCAGAAATTGCTACTAGAATAAAGTTGCAACATTTTGAATATAGTTAAAATGTTAGGTAAAACCACCTGAGGGTATGAGACTCTTGAAATAATAATCTCTGAGAATGCTGTAGAATAATATTTAAGATAGTCTCGCAATGTTAAAATCAATTAAGACAGTTATTTTTCTAGACTTTGCAGTCGACATTTTAAAAATGTTAATACAATATTTAAAAAAAAAATTTACAATAACATTCAGATCAAAACGAATACATTTAAGAAAATTAAGTTCTAAAAATAATTAAACGGAAAAATTATATGAAATCAATTTCTATTTCTTAAAAGGTTAAAAACTGTTATTTTTACAATTAATTTGTAGTTTTTATCGATGCATACTGATGCGTTTATTGCTATAGATTAAGTTAAAGTACAACCATGTGTTTTCAGTATCATTTTAATTTAAAGTATTTATTCATGATATATTACTACGAAAATACACAATATTCGCACCAAGAAATACATTATACATACATTCTTTAATTGGAAAAAATTTACATGTTTTGGTGCTTTTTTCTTAGTAAGAAAAATGAAAAAAGGAACAACAAACTATTTATTATTAATAATGTTTTTAATTCATTTCAAAATTAGTCTTAATTAGATTTTATTGGTATTTTTAAATTTATTCAAGTTTTCATAAAATTCGAACGCATTTTAAAAATAAATAATTTAATTTTATAAACCTATACTTTTTTAAAATATTGATTCCAAACAAATACAAAATCTTTTTTCAGTTTATATCTATTGAACTTTTATTTAAAAGCTATCTAAATATGAACCATGTTTGAAAAACTTCGATTATAATATATAAATTCGAAAACCTCATTGGGGCAAAATTCTTGCCAAAAATTCCAATTTCTCTTTTCTAAGCAATCTTTTATGTAAAGCGCGGACGATGAAACTGATCCTTCATAATTACTTATCAATGTTGCCAAATGACTTCATTTGTGTCGCTGAAGAGGGTTCTTTTTTCCCCTTTTTTTCCTTTTTCCTTCAAAGAATAATCACTTCTGGAGTTTTGTGTTCTGTAAGCATAGCATGTCTCATGTTTTTCTCATCCTTTCCACTTCATTGATTTCCTTACTTGTTTGGGTTGACCTTTAGATCGCAAATGACTTCGTGATCTTTTCCTTGAGCTTCAACCGAAAACGTTATTTAGAACGATGTTTAGTTTTTAAAATGGCGCTCTACAGAAATGGCTTTTATCGAACACAATAACATTTTCTTTTACTTCTTTTGAACTGTAAAGACCTTTCTAAAATATTTTATATTTTATAAATATTTACATCTTTTTTTCTTTTGTCCTGGGAAAAACTCATCTTTTGAACAGTAAAGACCTTTCCAAAATATTTTATATTTTACAAATATTTACATCTTTTTTCTTTTGTCCTTGAAAAAAACTCATTATAATTTTTGAATTTTTTATAATATACGCTACAAAAATTCAGAATGCATATCCATGTGAATATTTAGATTTAATTCTTTATCAGACATACTTATGCCAAAAACAGACTTGTTAATGAGTTTATCAAATTGATTTCCAGAAATAGAAGCCTTGACAAACACATTAATATACTTGACGATATTTTGAATTTAAATTCAAAGCTATAAATTGCATTCAAAATTTTTGACTGAGTCCTTTTATTTTCATAAACGAAATAATGAATATTAATTTCTGAAAATTGAAAGAAAGTAACTTATATAGTATAAATCATTTGTAGTTTGAATTATTATAAAAGAAGGAATTATACACATGGCACACAAAAATTTGAAAATATTATTTATAACTTTTACACCCTATATTTTCATGGAATTATTATTCCACCTATTTAAAAAAATGGCCATCAAAATAAGTAACTATTGAAGCTGTAAAACTGTCAAACTGGTTTAAACTTTTATGGTACAAAATAAATAACTTTTATACAAAATAGTAGTTCATTTTTAATATAGAAACTATGGTATTTACTAGAGAAGTTTTAACAATTTATTTTTTATCAAAAATATAACTTTCTTTTTTAGGGTTAATATTTCATTGTGTGTTCGAACATTTTTGCTATTCTATGTCTATTCTCTGATTCTAGTGCATGAGTTGGCTGCTTCAGAACAGAATATCATTAAAAAGACATTATTCTGATACATTGTACTAGATAAAATTGACCAATCAGAAAAGACATTTTGAGTATTGGAAGTTATCCAGAAGGAAAACAAAACGAATGAAAGAAATTCCGACTGAGGATAATGTCCACGCACAATTTTAATATCCAAAAAATAAATAAAAACTTATTTAAAATAATAGTTTTTGCATCAAAACTCTTTGAAAAATAGTTTGAAAAAAAATTGAGGGAATAAATTGTATTTGAAATAAGGAATATTGAGAATCTTATTTTTGTTCTCGTTTTAAATATTGAGTAAAATATTTTCAAGCTATCCATATTATATATTAAATTCGAAACGATCTATAATTCTGTTTCTGCATCAGACGTAAAAAGCATATTCTAAACAAAAATAAGAACTGATGCTTCTTAGAAGAAATGAATTAATTTTATTTAATAATCAGGAATTTTTAAAAAGCTGAATAAGAATTTGATTTTCTTTCCTGTTTAATGAAATATTGTTTGACTTTTTTGTTCTACTTCCTCATTCACTTGCTAATTAAAACTAGTGAATTTTGATTTAAATGTGATGTATAGGCGCATTTAAAACACGATTTGTATCAATTTTTACGTAATATACTTTTTATGTGCCAATCAGCATGAACAGTTGTTTTTCAAAAAGTAAGCTGTATTCACTTCCAATGAAGATTCGAATTCTATTTAAGAATTTGATAAATAATTAAATGATGCACATAAACATTTCTAAGAAAATCGATATTTTGATGTTTATATAAATAATTAACTAAATTATGAAAAAATAATTGCATTATTTATTATCACAGATTGTGGTGTACATACTGATTTTGCAATGCAAGAAATGCACTGATATGAAAAAGTTATTTTAATAAAACTTATATGCAATTATTACTTTTTTTGCGATCAAAAAAAAATATGAAAAATTTATGTAAAACTTGGCAAAAAACCGAATTTTTAGCATTTGTGATGTTAAAAATAAGAATTGAAATTTGTATTCAGAATTCTGTTAGCTACTTGTGGCAATGATTTTTTCATCTTTTCGAATTAATTTAAAAGTTCTAAACATAGAGTTTTCAAAAATACGATGAGAAAAATAAATCGCATAAATTAATAATCTAATTCTTATGATTAATCTATAAGTAAATATATCCATCCGATTAAAAATTTACCAAGAATCTCTTTTATTGATGGCAATGTTCTTTAGGACGCTCTAGTTTAATTTCATCTCATTTATCTGAAAAAGACCTTAGTGAACCGAGTCGTATTCATTTATGTATTAATGTTACAAAGACTTGGGAAATCAGCGAAACTTCAATATTTAAACATATGAACTGCTTGGATTGGTATTTATCTGTAATAAATAGAGTTTCTTTGTATTTGCTACGCATCATCAGCTCCTTCAGAAAATGTTCCTATTGTAAGTTGTTCAAACAGTGCCTTAATATTAAATGTTGAATTAAATTATTCTTCACTGTTTGGCAATAGCAATAAAAATACTACACTAAAAAGGAAAGCAAATAACAGAAATATACAATACGATGGGATGAAGACACGATTAAGTTATTTGTGACAGTTTCTCGTCAACACATGCTGAGATGTAATCAATAGAAAGTGCTAGTCAAGTCAAATACCTCCTTCTTAACACAAGCAAATCTTTTTTCTTTCTTATCCCTCTAGTCTGAATTAGATTAAATTCATGAGTTCGTTCACTTAAAAAATCTAAAACCAAAATAGGCCTCTGCAAAAGGTCCTTTCGTACCAAGTCAACACAATCAAGTAAACGTTGCATCATTACACTTGGTGGAAAAGTCTTGGCACCATGGGAGAATCTGAGGGACTTTAAATGCCCGTAGACAGTCGAGCAAAAGTAGTTTGATCTCTCCTGTCACTTTTAAAACTGATTGACGCTCCAGGGCACTGACTAAGATACCCTAGATGCGGTGGCAGTTGTTTCCAGGAGATGTTTATGGAGACTTTACATTTCGAGTATAGTTCAAGGTACGTCAGAGGTTCCTCAGTCATTGAAGTACCACCCTTTGCAAGGTCATCAGCAATGTCATTATATTTCAGATTCACATGGGACGGAATCTACTGCAGATGAATCACGACAGAACCAGACAGGGTCCTGAATTTATCAATAATATTTATTCCCTTGTGGTCTCCAATTGTTTAAATATTGAATAGCATCTCGAGACTGCCAGAAAAAATCCAGATTTCGCCTGTCAAATAAGCAAATGCATCCTGCGTTGCTTTGCTGAAAAGTACGGTTACGGATACCGCGAAAACTAAATCTTAATATGCCAAAAAGGTCTGGCTGTTTAAAATACCGACTATGTGAACAAGAAAGGCCCATCATGTGTATTTTTAATGACACACCCTATTGTGTCACACCCTACACTTGTTTAATGACACACCATTGTCCTATGACATTGTCATAGGACAATGACGAATACAAGCTGGAAACGTTCGTTGCCCTCTATATTTCCATACACGGATACATCCAGCATGATGTTGTCTACAGAACCGCCTAAAAAGACGGCGTGGTATGCAGGAATGTTTTGTGTCATAGACTTGGGCCTAGGGCTTCGACGCCTGGGAGGGAGATCGCCTTGTTCTCAATTCGACCATACTAAGATCATAATCGGAATAACTTTAATCGTCAAATGTTATTCTCGGGTGAGTGAGTGAGTGAGGGAATATTAACATCGTACTGTTCTCCTACACGGGGGCTTTTGGAATGTTATTCTCGGACATATTTTCAGTAAAACGAGCATTGGAACTATATGCCAACTGTCGATGGTGGCAAGATTGCATTATTACTTCAGGTTTGTGTTTGACCTAGGACTACCACCATACATTATCATTACTCTAGTCAAAAGGTGGCAGTCGGTTTGCGCCTAGCTTTGTAAGATTGTAAATCATACACATTTATTTGTTTCGGGTGACCGCTTGTACGAGTAATTGACAACGTATGCTGTGTATTGTCTACATAAAAGGATTACAGGCGGGGCCTACTTTTGCATTGGGAAGAAATCTTCATACTTCAGTGTTGGTATGCTGCTGCAAAGTCCTTTATCATCGTTTAACGCATGCGCACCTGATTCTATTATAGCTTTAAGTTCTAAAGTAAGATAATAAAAGTTTTTTTAATTAAAATATTCTGCTTAAATTAAAATAGCTTTCGATTTAAAAATTAATACTCGATATTTATAATTTCATAAATGTTAAGGTATACGACTACCCTAAAATTGTGACTTTTGCCAAAAATTGACACGTCTTTTTATGATTTTATTTTATAGGTCATCTTATTAGCTTTATAAAAACACCAATTTATTATTTTCCTTTCACTAGAACAAAAACTACAAGTGTTTTAGTAAAAGCAGATTTCATTACTTTAAGCAAGTTGTCATACTTTAAAACACGTTTTACTCGAAATGTGGTTTTTTTGAAATTTTCTAACGGGGACAGAGATTGCTAAAAAAGTTTTGAAAATATTTAACTGAAATTTTTTGTGTATTCTGCATAATAGTAGAAGTGTTTTAACCTTCAAATTTATCCATCACCGTTTTATTACAAAATTTACAGTCACTGTTTTTTTAAGCAATTTCATATGATAACTGAAATAAAGTGCTCTAATTTTTGTAAAAATCAAAATATCTCTTATCCTGAAGGTCATTTCAAAAATGAATAACATAGCAACGCATCAGAATTGAAAAATTGAAAATGTGTTCTTAAACCTTTGGTACAAAATGGGCCCCGTTTATGTTATTTTTTGTAAATTTTTACCAATTTTTTCCCATTTTAGTAAGAATAATTTCTTTTTCTCTTCTTAATTTTAGCATATTCTTCTTAAAATGCACTAAACAAATCTAAAAAACCACCAAAAAAAATCAACATTTCTCCATTTTTTTCTTTAAATTAGTCGAATACCATTAATACATTAAACATGTTTAAGGAAGGAATAATATATTTCATTTGAAGTTGTTGTGGCATCCTGTAATGAAGATATTTAAAATCTTAGGGATGCCTTTATTCTACTATCTATAGAAAGAAGGAGACAAGTGACTCCCTCACTCATCACGATATCTATGGAACTATCAGATCTATAGACTTGAAATTTGGCAAACGTGTTTCTTTTGTTGAGTAGATATCCGCTATGAACAGGTTGTGCGAAAATGGACTCTAAAGGGGGTTGCAAAAGATAAGTATACTTCCTTCCGTTTTAGAGATGTAGTCCTATCCTTTTTCAATCAAAAGGTGAAGAAGAATGTTTTTCAGGTTATAAGAATAAGTAAATGTTGGAATAAAGAATTGTAAAGGTCATAAGAATGTTTTTCAATTCAATCGAAAACATAATGCTACGATTTCGATATCAAAAACTTTTAAAAAATAGTATATAGTCAGACAACATCATGTAATACGCAGCGAAGCGGGTGGACAACAGTTCTTTACATTATTTGCCACTTTTTAGTTCATTCAAAAAAAAATTCCTTTCATCTTCAGAACTCCAATAATTTAATCTTAAATTAAAAGCATTAATTAGTGAATTAAATTTTAAATTTGCTAGTCAATAATTTTCTTCTCTCTTACATGTGGTTGCAAAAACAAATCTTCTTTGGTTATTCTTCAATATAAGATTTAATCAGAGATTTTTCATTTTTTTTATATAAAAAAGCATTGTTTGAGGTATTTAGATTCCTAGAACTAATGCACAGTCAATGTGTGAGTGAGCTTGGGTTTTTTTTAATATATTTACTCACCGTATTTACATACGAATTAACCAACCGCGAATTTACTCATAGTTTCTATCTAATAATAATTGAAGCAAAAAAAAGTGATATATAACAACGCGAAATTAAAAAAACGCCATCAAAATAAAAGTTAGCCGAAGTCGATTGTAAGTTTCCGAAACTTTTCTTAAAAACTACTTCGAAAAAAAAAACTCTGGCTCGATTAAGCGAAGAACATCAAATCTAATTAATATTTACTTTTTGTTTATTCTTTTTTATGAGCGCTTGGATATTTTTATATTAATTTTCCTAAATAATTGCTTTAGTAGACGTTCTACTCGGAAGATTTTCCTCAAAGATCCGTTAATACCTTTGTTTATATAGTTAAAAGGAAAAATATACCTTGTGTTCTATGTATTTTTTTTTTTCTTTTGGCTAAATATCGATACAAATGTAAGTGTTGAATTTTTTTGTTATATGCCAAGTAATACGTAAAAAAATTGAACTTAATAGTATTTTTAAAGTTTGTTGAAAATTTCATGAATGCCTGGCTAGAAAAACGATATCAATTACAGCTTTGATGAAACCTTAATTTAAAAAACATAATAAATTCATCTACGGCAGATAAAATTTCCTTCATTTTTTTAGTTCAGAACGTTTTTAAGCTATCAGTTTTTTTGCCCACAATGTTCCAAAAAGAAGTCACATTTTTAATTGCATATAACAAATCATAATACAGAATATGCGAAAATGGAAGAATTTTATTTTAATTTTCAATTGTAAAGTTTTTATACTATTTTTTATTTTATAATCGTGGAACGCAACCCCCTGCCTACCCACCCCGAAATGTTTGCTTTTTATAAGTGCACTCTGCATGATATGAAGAATGTTTCATGTATCTAAAAAGAATTTATATCTCATACTTAGAAAAAAATTTCATGTTCGAGCCTCTTTTCAAACGGTTGAGGATTTTTTCTGTGTGTGCATATGTGCACACAATTTGAAACATATAATACTGAGTTTTACAATGCAATGAAGACACAGATAATTTCGGCTTTTTTGGATTATCCTTCCACATTTTCATTTCTTCTCAAGCAACAAATTGCACATTGCCTTGCCAATCCCTGTTCTTTATTCGAATATTTTCAAGAATCTAAATTCCTGCCTTCGATGAAAAATTCCCGCCTTCACCACAAAGAAATGCCCGGATGAGAAGTGTTTCAGTACCAAAGACAAACTGCATCTCTTAAAAACACTATCACTCTAATCTCACCATAATAATTAAAAATATATGCAAATCAAAGATAAAAAGAAGAAAATATCAGCGCCCGTACAGCATACGGGCAAACCGGTTATGGCTGGCTTTCGGTAGCCGACAAGCCAGTAGAGGGGTTAATGAAAACAGATTAAGATTTAAAACTATTAAAATATAAATAAATAAATAATAGAATTATCAAACATTTATTTTTAAAAATATAGAATAGGAATGTACTTTTTTAAAGAAATACTTGTAGTTAAATTTTTAATATGCAGCTGTAGAACTGATAAAAAAAATTTCTATTTTTCTAGAAACATAGCATTACCGAGCGATCAGGAGTTCGAGTTCTGGTACCGTGTAAGGGGGCTGGCTCCCCATACTTCAAATGGTTCATTTTAATAAAAATTTCACAAAGGCCGATTTAAAATTTAAAATACAAGGTCTGTTCAAAAAGTATCCCACATTTAATTTTCCCGAACACAGTAATTCAAAAGCGGAGTCATTTTGCATAGTGGGAGCATATGCTTAATTTTTTTTTCCCGCGTGTCCAGTGTATCAGTCATTTCCTGCAGGCAGTCGAGTAAGGCTCTGTTATCCGTGTTCGTCGGATTTTTATTTCTCTAAAGATGATTCTACGTCTTGAGCAGAGGTGCTGGATCAAATTTTTTTGTCAAAAACTTGAGGATTTTCTACGTGAAACAATTCGTAAGATTCAGCAAGTATTTGAGGACGATAATATGAGGGTCACAGAATTAACCGATTCGAAAATAACCGCACGTCGGTAAAGAGTGATCAGAGCTCTGGGAGTCCCAAACCACTCGAAATGCACCAGTTGTTGAAAAGTTGGAAAATCTGATAATATAAGATCATTGTTTAGCCATACGAGAGACTGCTGAATAAGTTGAGATCAGTACAGGTTCTGCACATTAAATTTTGTGTGATCTTGCCCAGAGAGGCCGCGAAGTTTGTTCCCAAGCTTCTGTCGGGGAAACATAGAAACTCCACCTTGCAGTTGCGCAGGACCCTTACTAGACACTATCAACGCTGAACCTCTTGTAAGTAGTTTATATTCCTTCTTCCCTCTAACCCGACTAGATGTGTGGGAGGAACTAAATTATCGGACAACATGATGAACTTCAATTGTTTATTTGTCACAATATTCAACACAGACACAATAATACTCTAAGTAAGATAAATTTGATCAACTGGAGGACTAAGGTGAGACAAGAGAGCGTGGAGATAATACATACGATCATTTGAATCTATCCTTACAATAACTTATGCAAAGCTTGTCTTGAGAGGCGTGCTAGTAATTTAACTCTCTAACTTCTATTTGACATAAGATAACAGTAACAGAAGTCTTCCTTTCCTTTAATCTATTCGACGTGGCCTCAAACTCTTCTCCAATAGTTGACTTAAGCACTTCCTCAAGATTCCAACTTCACGCGTCGTACACTGTTAAAGAATTCGTATTACTGTCCATTTGCTTGCTTATCATCTATTCACTTCACATCCAAGCTATCCTCACTTCACTTCCAATGTATCCTCACTGCAGATTAACTTTAGAAAAGTTTACATTCAAAACTCGCGAATACATAATATATATATTAAACTTAATTTGCATAATCACGTTTTCCTGTCCTCGGAGAAAGTTGGTTGAAAGAATGCTGGCCCTAAAGGAATCCCCAAGGAGTTGGTGAAAGGACGCGTATAGATCCGTCACAACCTGGCTTCTTGTAACTTCTGGCAGTTCCTGAAAATGAAAATACCATTGAAAGTATCCCGTTTTCAGAACAGAGATGAGATAAGGCAGAATGCGGTGGTGAAGTTGAAATACCATTCCAAAAATATCCTTACAGAAGTGTTTTCGGCAGTAGATAGAATACTGGACTAAATGTGTGAAGGCACAAAGGGCCTTCTTTGATTTTGATTAGAATCCTAATCCCACACAAAGTTACTAAAATATTTTTTATGGTCAATGCTCAGATATTTTTTGAACAGAACTTTTAAGTGCTAGTTCTTAGTTCCAATTCTTTTTAACTAATTTTGGAAAAACATGTCTTACACAAAAATGTCAAAATAAACTGGATTCTGAAAATAATATCAAACTTTTTCACTGAAGAAAAAAAGTAGTTCAAGCTGTAAAATACAACCTCTGACAATAAAGTTCGGTGAATAGTCCTGTAACAATAACGTAGATGAAATATTAACGAAAGTTGCCTTACTGTCCTTCGAAATAGTCACCATTCATAACTATGGACTGCGTAGATCTGCTATTCATATCCTGGAAACTTTTGCAAGAAGTCTTCTTTTGAGATAGAATTCAAAAGCTTCGTTACGTTTCGTTGGATGTCAGGAATATCGTCAAATCTCTATCCTTCCAAAGTGAGTTTGAGTCGTGGGAATAGTAAGAAGTCTGGAGGATTGAGATCTGGCGAGAATGGTGGATGTTCAATTTGCACCACCCCCTTTTTTGTCCGGAAATGTTTGACGATATTGGCTGTGTGAGGGCGAGCATTGTCGTGAACAAAAAACCATGAACCTTGTTGAGCGTACTGTGGTCGTACCCTGCTTAGACGTTTCATGAAACGGATAAAAATTTCAATATACCTTGCAACATTCCTCGTCCAGCTATCATGCGCACAGTTAGTCGACTATCTTTCGTGATTAATTTACTCACTTTCTTAATGTTTTCGTCACTGACGGAGGTCGCTGGTCTTTCGCTACGGGGTTGTCAGAAACTTTCTCGAAAACGGGTGAACCACTCGTACTTACACATCATGGACAGGGCGTGATCCTCATAAACGCGTAACAGCATCACATAAGTTTCTGTCGGTGTCTTGCCAAGCTTAAAATAAAACTTTTAATTGATCTTTTGTTCATTATTTTCCTGTCCTTAGTTAAGAACCAACGCACTAAACAAGACCTTTGTAAAACAAGTTTTACACGGAACACGAACAACGCTCAACTTAACAACGGTCGAGGCAGATGATCAACATCTGACGCTACGCATGTGTAGCGTTTTGTTTTACCAGTGTTGCCAGATCGGCCATTCTGACTTCATTCACCGAACTTTATTGCCAGAGGTTGTACCTTCAGGAATATTTTGAAACTCTAAAGAAAGCATTAAAATCGAAACAATTAAATTATTTTTCTCACGGCTTATTTTTTAGTAAATTAAATACTCCTTTTTTAAAATAACTTGAACGTTATCAATGGTTTTAAAATAAGTTTTCTTATTCATAATAAATCAATAAAAGTAATCAAATTAGATTCTTTTTCATTTAATAACTGGTATGGAACACGTAATGGAACAATCATCTAAATTCCCTTTTTACAGATCTTTAATCTCTTTATTAAATGATACAAGAAAAAGACATTTCGAGAATATAAAGAGATTTAAAGATTTTTTTTCGTTAAGCTTTGAATGCTAAAAATAGAATTCTGTTAGAAAATAATACAATAACATTTATTGAAAAAGAAAAATTAAAATCTTCTTCCTCTGCAGCTTTTATTCTAAGAAATTTTAATAAGGTAATATTTCGTCTTCTGTGAAAAAATGGAATCATATTATGAAAATGGAAATCATCATTTTAGAAAGAAATGTATCAAAACTCGTTACAGATTTACACTACAATGGGTAACTCTATTCTATGAAAAAATATATTTATCTTTCTTACGTTTATTCATTCAATTTATCGGCATTTTTTATTATTCTTTTTACCAGGCAAAAGGAAGAATTATTTTTTTCACGTAGAATATTGTACTTTTGAAAAAAAAAATGTTCTTTATTATTCAAGAAAAAAACTTTGTTTAATTGTTTTTCTTGATAGCATAATATTGAATATTAAAACACACAATGTAGTGTATGCAAGCATGCGCATTATAACAAGATAATTTTTAATACGGGCGTATTTATACATACAGAGGGATTAATATCCCCCCCCCCGAGTTCTACTTTCAAAATGTTCTAAACATAAACCATTAGTCAGAATGACTTCAAATTTTAACTTAATACACATGAAAAAGAGGGAAACGGTTTGGGGTACAATGAAAAAAAAATTTAAAATGTATCAATAAATGGCGCTGTAAGAAGCAAAGTGGATTAAATCTAGGCTTTTCAAATTACTATTATGAATGTTCGAATTCGATTAATTTAGTTTCTCACCGATATCACAAGTTATTCGTCGGTTTGCGTCAATTAATGCCTTTGTTGTGATTTCATGAGCTTCAACTGGTGCATCTTCAACATGCAAATTGACTGATGGAAGTTTTGCAAATCAGTTTTGGAGCGTGCGTTCTGTTTGTTCAATACATCTTCTCCATACACATTGAATATTTTTTTTTGTTGCTTGAATAGTATTTTTACCTTTTGGATAGTAAAGAAAAGTAAAATATACCGAAAATGCTACTTTTTACTTTCTATATTTGATAGGGCATCAATCAAAAACTAGTTCATAGAATCAATCGAACTTTTTCACAAGCAAGCCTTGCTACATCAACTTTCAAATTATAAGATGGCAATGTGGCTGTAAATATAAAATTGGCTGTAAAAAATGCAATTATGATACCAGTTGGGGGAAAGGAAATTACTTTCCGAACAATAATATTAATTCCGAATAATAATAATATTGTAATAAGTTTCTTACTAATTTATTTCTTTTCTGTTCTTGTTTGTTTCTTTGTTTATTATAGATTATATTTTATTTATTTTTAAGATATATTTAGCTATTAGATTATGTTAAATATAGATATGCACAATTTACTAAAGATAGTTACACAAAGCTTCAAAAATTTATTCAAAATGCATACCGTGTTATTATTTTTTTTTTCATTCTAACTTTTCGTTTCTAGGAAACTCAAATAGAGACTTTAAACCTTACGAATTTTATCTTTTATCTGTTTTCCATATATTCCCTATTTTATGAAACAATACATGATTTCTTGGCAAAAACGACTGAGTAACAAAACACCTGGAGATATATTTTATACACTCAAAAGTGCATTTCTTAACACAGTTTTCACCTGTCTTCCCAAAGAAAATGAAAACAAGTCATCTAAAAGTTGAACCTCAATCTTTAAAAGATAAATCAAACTCTGTCGCCATGTTTAAGGAGTACTAGTGACGAAAATAAGATGTACCTTTGCAAATATAGACATCCAAGAAGTACACAAGAAAAAACGTACTTCAGCGAAGAATTATTGAAAACTTGTCACATATTTGGAGACAGTTGTCAAGCTTGTCTCGACTCTAACAAAAAGATATTGACACTGGATCTGGGTTTCATGGATTCACAAGCGGTTTTAATACTTCGTTCAAGAATTTGATTTTCGTGCTTATTTTCTTTCTTCTGAAGACCTTGAAAAGAGAAGTTGGTAAACTTTGGAAAAGAATTGGCATTATTTCACTCTTTATTTCAACTAGAATGTTCTAGAATTTTATGTTAGAGTAACGTCGTGTGTATTGATTAAAATCTTTAAATTTAGAAATAAGGTATCCGATTACTTGCGACAACTTTTTTTTTATAAAATTGGAAATATGGGGATTTTTTTGTGGTTTTTAGATTTGTTTAGTACATTTTAAGAAAAAATGTTAAAATTGGGAAATATTTTTATTTTAGTATTATTATTACTAAAATGGGGGGATGGGTAAAAATTGACAAAGAGTAACATTAACGGGGCTCATTCTGTACCAAAATTTTATAAACAAATTTTAAATTCTGATGTGTTGCTATGATATTCATTTTTGAAATGACCTTCAGGATAAGAGATATTTTAATTTTTACAAAAACTTGAGCACTTTATCTTAGTTATTATATGAAATTGCTTAAAACAGTTATTATATTCACATAAGCGACTGTAAATTTTGTAATAAAACAGTGATTGATAAATCTGACGGTTGAAACGCTTCTATTATTATACAAAACATACACAAAAACTTCAATTTATTATTTTCAAAACTTTTTGAGCAATCGCTGTCCCTGTTTGAGCATTTTCCAAAAAACACCAAACGCATTTTAAAGTATGACATATCTTACTTAAAGTGATGGCTTCTGCTTTTACTAAAATACTTGTAGTTTTTGTTGTAGTGAAAGGAAAATAATAAACTTGGTATTTTTATAAAGCTAATAAGATGGCCCATAAAATAAAATCATTGTAAAAATTTGTCCATTTTTGCCAAAATTTACGATTTTAAGGTAGTCGGATACCTTAATACTTTTTACTTCATATATAACGTATTAAGAATTTATTTGTATCGTGGCTATTCTTTAGTTTTTACATATTATTTCTATTACTGCCACAAATTTTACTCATTTTTGCATTTCGCTAAATATATTATAAATAACGATATTCTATTTTGTTTAAATTTCTTAAAAGTTTCTCAAAAAAGTGTAAAACTGGTGGCGCTATGTTTTTTTCCTTAGATATAAATTTTGAACAGCATGACATTTTTTGGAACTTACTGTTCATTTTGGAATATAAGCGGTCCGTTTATAAGTACAGAGTGTTTTTTTTCTTTAAAAAATTACCTCAAATTCGAAACTTATTAAAAAAGCCGAATTGAAAAGAAAAAAAACCAGTAGTTATCAATCACCATGAGGGCAAAAAATTTGCCAAACGGGTGGAATATTTTCTAATTAGATCACTGCAAAGCAAAACACCAGCCGATGATAGTTTTTTCCCCTAGTAGCTCAGTCTAAGACTAACACATTTTTTCCTTTTGTTATTTTGTACATTTTATGCTAGTCATACTTTTTACGCTATTTTTTTTATTTGCAAAATGAACGGGAAGAGAAATTCGTATACGGCACATCCTCGTCAGCCTATTTTTCATACCTGGCGGAAATACCTCGCTGCTTGATGATCGTTTGCATTTGGACACCCCAATGAGTGAATGTAAATTTTACGAACTATTCAAAAACTCGAATTCAGATACTGACTTTAAAAATTTATGTGATCCACCCCGTCTCCCCCTTCCCCCTCCTCTTAGAATAAATTTCCATGTGAAGCACTCATGAAAGTTAAGAGATTAATTTCGCTTACGCATGGCTAATGGAAAATGTTGAAGAAACAGTTTTTCCTAAATGGCGTTTTTTCCGAGATTAGTGGAAAAATTCCCGTTATTAGACTTAAAGACTTTAAATTTGGCAATCAGACTTCTTTTGTTGATTAGAGATCCGTTAAAGATGGCGTTTGCGGAAATCGATTTCCGAGAGGATTTGCAAGGGTAGGCAGGCGTTATAGATAAACATACTTCCATTTTAGACTTTCAAATTCTCTCTTTTCTAAATGAAAAGGTGAAATCTAAAGGAAAAATTTTTTTAATGCGCTGAAAGCTCAATGGTAGAACTACTTAGATAAAAATAACTTAAAAGCAATTTTTTGCCTTACAATATAATGAGAAACACAGCAAATAGGGTGAGTAAATGGCTACTATTAAAATACCGTATTTACTCGATTCTAAGCCGCACCATTTTTCTAGTATTAATGCTACCAGAAACCAGGTGCGGTCTAGATTCGAAGGCAAAATATTTGTTGGATGAGGGAAATTGAGTTCCCCTCCCTTTTCAAAAGGAAAAGTGTAACCGTCCCTTCTAGACACTTGCATGGAAAGAACCGGCTCTAGCAGTTTTACCGTCCCGGGGAAAAAATGGAAAATCCCACCCCTCTCTTCTCCAAAGCAAAAACTTTTTTAAAAAAAGATAAATTGTTCACATAGACATGCACCTATAAAACTTGAATAAATCTTGTGAACGAAAAGGTCAGCATAACAATATTATATAGAATTTTAGGTCAAATACAAAACAATTCGAAGTTAAGGACATAATTACCTGTTATTAATTCAAACAAGTAGGAATCGCCCATTTCAGCATGCCAATTACTACAAAAAAGAGTATACTGATGGTGGGGATCACAAACATTTACTTAACCTTATAATAACTACACTCAAGACTAAAATAAAACACCTCTTGTGACTCTCTATCAACAAAAAACTTATTACCCCTGTCCCCTTTTGGATATTTGACACCGGACATGATATGGGTGTAAGGAATGTCCTTTGTGATATACTCCGGGATAGGGAGAAAATTACAAGTGAAAAATGAGTAAACTTATATCTAATTTCATGATTGGACATATACTCCCGCTTTGAGGTCTTAAGTTTCAACATAAAAGAAAACTGACATAAAACATTCAGAGTACAAAATAGGGAAATAAGATACAATAAATTAAATACCAAATTCACACCCAATAGTATTTCAGAAAATATATCGAATTTTTTTGTAACAAAAATATTTTTCAAACTCAATCCAAATGCCGCCCTTAGAATTTGACTCCCCGGAGAGGGGTCCGGTTTGTCCGGTCCTAGAGCCGCCCCTGGCATGGATGACTTTTCCCATTCCGTAGTTCATCTCCAGTATTCAGTCTATCCTACACATCGTAGCCTGCTCGTATTTAAGATATTTTTTTTTTTGTATACACTCTATTTGATCACCTAACCTATCACTCTATTTGATCAAAGATATCGGTAACAGCATCAAGATCAGTTAATTTTGGCTTAAGTATGAAAATGTAGGCGTTTTTATATGCAGAAAAAAATGGAAACAGAGTAGCGGCCACTAAAAATTTGCCCCGATTAAACAAATATACGTGGATGGCATAATCAAAATATAATTTTTGCTCGTAAATATTCAACAGTTTTTATAATAATTCTTTTGCATTCTTCTATAATACATTTTTTTTAAAAAAAAATGTTGCTTAACAAATGCATTGGATGACACGAAAGATGATATCGTGTCGGAAAATGGCGACGCCGACACCCATTTCGAAGTCAGTTGTGACATTAGGAGTGACGAATCATTTTCGAAAAATATGATATTCACGGTTGGAGTAATTATAAATTCATGTATGTACTTGAAAGAGTTTTTAATATTCTGGTCAAATAAATCAATTATTAACTTATTATTTCTCATTAAAACTTTTCAATTCCTACTCTATTAGCTCACTTTCTCTCTATATTTATCTTGTTCAAATTTTCAATCGTTAATAAAAGGCCTTTTAAAGCACTCAATTGAGCTGAAATTTGAAATACACACTTATTTTAGATGACAATACGGTAATTTAATTATAATTAATAAAAATTAATTATTTAAAACTAATTATTCAGAAAATTACAAATACAGTCACGTTGGCATCATTTTTGGCGACTTAGCGACCATTTTGGCGACTTGTGTCAAAACTTGAAAAGGTTTTTTTTCTCACATTTAAAGCGCTCATTTGAGCTGAAATTTTTTATACACTATTGTTTTGGGTAACAATACGATAATTTAATTATAATTAATTAAAATTATTGACTGAAATTAATTTTTTTAAAGAATTACAGATACAGCGTTGGCTTCATTTTTAGCGACTTGAGTCAAAACTTTAAAAGGTTTTTTTTTTCTTCTCACGTTTCAAAGCATTCAGTTGAACTGAAATTTTAAAAACACGATTGTTTTGGATGACAATACGATACTTTAATGATAATTAATAAAAATTAATTGCCATTTAATGTTGTGATTCTGTCATATGTATATACATTCTTGTATTAATTGTAACTATTTAATAAAAAGTAACTAAAATAATTTTTTTTTGTTTATCTAAGTAGGAATCGACTTTAAAAAAATTTATATTACTTGCTACATACTTAATCGTATTTTCATTTTACCAGAGTTTCTTAGCATTGCAGTCACGTATTCCTAATGAAATGTACAGTAGCTCTGAAATGCAGTTTCATTGTTGCTGAGGGAAAGTTACTCCTTAAGGAGCATTACCAAATCGTAGAGGAAGAAATACGCAAATGACTAAGTACTCGGAATTATCATTACACAGCTTACAACTAATTATACTGATCGTAATTCCTTTTCCCTTTTGCCTGATAAGAAGAAATTATACTCTATCGAATGTTACTTTCAAAGAATCGCTTGCGTCATTATAAAATCTAGTTGACGTAACTCTCACATTTTGATGTAATATCAAGTATTTTGTTGCCGCTTCAAAAGTTTGCAGATGGTAAAAATTGCTTAGTATTAAGTAGGTGTATTTTGATATTCTTATGTGATTGATAAGCATAAAACTGGGATTTTTAAAAACGTATTTTAACATTGTTAAAAAATTTTGCTTACACTTCTTTGTAGATATTGCGTGTTAATAATTTTCCTCTTGTTGTAGTATATACATGAAGAATATTCTTTTATTTGTTTAAAAAGAGTTGCATTTTGACAGTAAAGCCATTTGCAGACACGGCAAGTCCTTAAGAGTGGAAACCATTGCATTTGTGGCTCCATCTAGTGGCGGCTTCTTATACCAAATTGTAACTTTTAAGTTTTATTTAATTCAAACTCGTCGGATGTTAAATATTGCCGTGATTTAATTTTGCGGAGAGTACCAGAACCAAATTGATATTCGAGAATTCTTTTTACATCAGCGATACTCAACCTGCTGCCCACCGGGCTTTATTAAGTGGCCCGTTCATGGCCCATTGCTCTGAGAAATCCATTTATTTATGAAAATTTGGTGGGAAATTCTTTGTTAAAAAATCAAATATATCAATTTTGCTTTTTGCTGTCGATGCCGTATGAGTGCGAATTGATATTTTTTTTCCGGCTAGTAATCATAGACAACAATAGAGTAGCGACCATTTTATGAGTGGAACTAATTTTTAGCTATTTTTCATATCTTGTAAGCGAAAAATATTCGAAGAAAATAGATTGTTTCAAGACGATTGGGAAGTTAACTATTTTGTAGTGAAAAACAAGTATGAATCAGTAATTGTTTGATTTGTCATGAAAGTGTTGTGTTTAAAAAAATATACCAATAAACAGGCATCATTCAATGACACTTTTCCTCGAAGATCTCTTTCAAGAGGTGATAAATAGGCTTTCTTGAATAATCTTTACAACAGCAAAAAAAGTGTTTTGTCATTGGTAATGTCACAGCGGTAACAAAGGCACCCTATGGAATTTGTTGTCTTATTTATATGAAACCCTTTACTGATGCACAAATTGTGAAAGAGTGATTTTTAAATGCTTCCAATTTAGAAAAATTTAGTGACAAAAATAAAAATATATACAGTAGAACGTCGTTTATCCGAATCAATTGGGACCGGACACCGTTCGGATACGCAATTGTTCGGATAACCGAATGCGATCCATGCAGTATATGATACTAGACACTATACAAATATTGAAAATCATCACATGCGAGAAACGTGCCTGAAGAGAGAGCAAAATAGGTGCAAAATGTTGCAACTCTACCTTGATTGTGGAAAATAATCACTTATTTTTCGCTGTACCATTGTACACCTTCGTTTTTGCAATGAAGGCATCTGATTCTCTTCAGCAGCAGTAGTTGAGTAGGACAGCACTCTGATTGTTGTTATTACCACTCCATAACTGTCTCTAAAGCTTCGTTGTTTTTGTCCTCGTCTTCATCCGTTTCATCGTCGACAGGGTCAGATACTTCTTGCGTGGAAATCACAATCTCGTCATCATTTAGCATTTGAAATCCACTGTCTTCTGCATCGCCTGCCATCCAGGTTTTCTACATCAACAAAACTCAACAAAAGAGAACGTATACAGCCCCTCACTTGGAAACAAACTGACCTAATATTCCGCGCAGTTTACCAAATCACACCAACTAAAATTCCCCAAATATCCCTCACCTTGGGTTTTCCCGTCACTTTTGGCCTCACAGGAAACAAATGTTGAGCATTGCACTGTTCGAAAACGGATCCGGACTTTGGTTCGGATATTTGACGCTCCGGATAATAAACGCTCGGATAAACGACGTTCTACTGTATAACAATAATAATCAAAAAAGGCAAAATAGGAGTTTTAATGTTTTGATCAATTTCCATATTTTAAATTTTCTATGTTATCCTGGTCTTAAAGCATTTCTCCCCCTTCCCCTCCATTAATTCTCATGTTGCGGCCCGCGTGAAATAGCTAACCTATGTATGCGGCCTGGCAGGGAAAAAAAGGTTGACATGCTACAAAATCATATATATGCGCGTGCCTATCATTTTCGCTTCCAGAAAATCTATCAAGTCCAGTCAGGGTCGAACCTGCAACTTTTCAGGATTATGAGGCGAGCACGCTACCTCACAGCCACCGAGCCGACACACAAAACAAATTCTAAACGTGAATAATTTTATAACGAAAGAAGTATTAAAGAATTTCAAATGAATAAATGTATTCTTTTTTTTTAATTATTATTTAATATACATTTACCACTTATCAAAACTTAGATCTGAGGTCAGTTACTTATACATGACGTTAGAAAACTTTTGAACTTGCCAAAAGAAAAACTTTCAATGCTTTACGTTTCCTAAAGTATAATCAACATTAAAATTCATTTCCTTCATAACGAATACAATGTAGACAACCAGACAAGTTTGCAGAAACTAGTCTCTACTGGGGAAAAAAATTGTGTGACAAACAATTATGTCTTGTCAGAAGTCTGAAAAGTTCAACATCATACATCCTGTGTGAATGCCGGAATACTTATTTATTTATTTATTCATTAAGTCAAAGACCCGAAGTTGAATTTTACCATCAGTATAAATAGCATGGAAATACTTTTCTTTTCGTGTTATTGTAGTTCTTGTCAGTTAAAACTCTTTGTGGGTGTTTATAAAGGCAGAGTCAATGCTTATACGTATAACTGATAAATTATTTGTTTTTCTTGAACTTAAAATAGCAAACTACATGTTTTATTTCTATAAATTCTATGATAAACAAGTTCCATTGTAAGATAAAAAGAAAGTTTAAATACGGATCCCCTCTACAAACTGAACATCTGTCATTTTTGTTATTCTTGCGTGAGTATAAAATTGATTTCCAAACGAATTATTATTATTATTAGAAAGACTATATGCTAATGACTAATTAAAAACAACATCAAAACCTTCTTCATCATTTACCAAAAATGTCATCTAAAAACAAGATGTTGCCGAATTCAACCGACAAATTCAAAGGGGTTATTATAGGCCGCATGGGCTCAATCCAAACTTGAGAATACATTTTCTGACATAGAAAAGCTACTGTAAAGCGAACACTTGTTTATTCTCTTAAAAATAAGAAACATTCCGAAAATACACATTTGTTTTTTACTTGGATACGTAAAATTTAAAACCTTTTTAGGATAGGAGAAAAAATGTTTTTTTAATGGGCTGCATGTTAGCAGTTAAGCCTTTGCAAACAAGGCTAGTGTTCAATTGTGAAAGTCATTTCAGTGGTGGCACTATCTAGTGGCGGCACTCGCCACCAGATTTTTGACGCTTGAATTAATTTAATTCATGCTCTCGTCGGATGCTAAATATTGTGCCGAGAATACCTGAGCCAAACTGATACTCGAGGGTGCTAGTTTGATATCCTGGGCCTACGCGCTAAGTTGTTGTTTATGTTCGCTAAGCTGGGTGATATAACATTACAATATGGTTACCTTGATATTTTTAACATCTGGCAATGTGGTTGCCATGGGGATAACGTATATTAGAAATAATTTTTATTGGCTTTTTCTCGTGGTAACCCTATTAATTTCAGACGATTTTAATTCGATTTCTTTAATTTTTTAACCATTTTTATTGCTTTTGCTCTATCTTCCAAAATAAAACAGTCTTCTGTTTTATTTTGTGCTATTTTCGAATATGGATATTTCTAATATCTTTAGTGAGTACTAGGATGTTTTATTTTTTAAAGAATGAGTGTTGTACTTTTAATTATTGCTATAAATATATATCGTCTATTTTCACTTTATTTTAATTGTTAAAAATGTTTTTTTTAACGTTCCTTGTTCGATGAAATTCGCTGAAGGAACTTGCAGTTTTTACTGTGTTTCAAAAGTTCTTCAAAATTATTTTCTGGGCGATCGCTTACCGCTACGCCGCCATCTTGAATTATATTCCAAAGACATCAGCTGCTTGGCATGATTCTTTATCGCGCCAAGCAGCGTTTGGCGCGTAGACCCAGGATAACAAACTAGTTCCATACTCAAAGGATCTTTCACATGCCACATAATATGACATGCGTGCCTACGATTTTCGCATCCAGAAAATCTATCAACTCCAGCCGAGATCGAAACCGCAACCTTAGGCTTTCGAAGCGGGCACGCTAGATCTAAGCCTCCAGAGCAGATAAGAGAAAAAATGTGAAATACAATTTACAACATAAGAATGAATTGATTCATACAGAAAGGAACTGTGTTATATATTACACTGTTATCTTAAAGGACAGTAAAGTCAATTTAATAATATTAATGTCCGAACATTTTTTTTCTTGTAGATTTCCGTTTTTACGTCTTATTCTTTAACATTTCACGAAGACAGCTTTTAAGCAACATATCATATTTTTGCTTATTTTTCATTGTCTCGCGAGCATTTCGTTTTGGAAAACATGTATATTTCATCATAATAATCCTGTATTTAAAACGTCTAACTTTCGTGAACCTCGCCATACGAAGATTCCGCGTACACGCAGCAAATTTTCGCCATTATTTATAAGACAAGACAGTTTTTTACCATCAATTCTCGTTCTAAACTTTAAACAGAGAACTTTTAAAAAATATTTACTTTGGAAAGATGCGTGTATATATAGCCCTTTGCAATCTGTTTCATATTTTTGAAAACTTTTGACAACCCTATTGTGTTTTATGAAACAATGATTTCTTTTTTTTTAAAGTTTAACGTATGACTGTCACGTATTTCAGCAAGAAGTTACGAATGCATATAGAAAGCAGGGAATATATATCATGAGCCTCAACGGACGACATAAACTTTATAGGGAAACCAGAAATAGAACGCGAATGCATTTTAGAATTCCACACAATCTCGTAAGCATATATCTTTTTGCAGATGTGCGCAATTCGGAATGAAAAATATTCCTTTCACTTCAAGTATTCTAGATACATACTTAGATCAAAATTATACCGTTAATCAGTAGAATAAAAGAACCCCATTGTTAGTCAAGAATGAAAATTATGAGAAAGGAGTTGTTTTTGTTTACGAAAAACATTCGGTGTTAAGTAGTTATAAGAAGAAAAAATTTATCCTTTTTTTTTTTAACTTAGAGGTTCATGTGCGACAACATTTTATTGAATTTGTATTTGTCTTCACTCTCAAAGGTCACGAAGAAGACATCGTATCGCATAAATAAAACTTAACGAGAATTTTTCCAAATGGCTTTTCGAATACTTTTTCCCATCTAAGAAGCGAAACACTATCTCGATAAACATTTGAGGGAAAAACTTAAAGTTCTAGAAAAACATCAGAGGCCATATTTTAGGATTCGGTATTTTTATGCGTTGCCGAATACTGTTGGATACGATTTAACAAAAATAATTCTAGCTTTTGGAGGTAGATAAACAGCAAAATATATCTTGGATAATTTAAAAATTTCGGGTATTTTAAAAAATATTTTCATTTTTGCTTTAAATAACCGCAAGAAGGAAAAAAATATCAAGACGTGATAGATATGGATAAATTATCTCTCGGGCGCGATTTCGCATTTCATAAACGAAAAAAAAAAGATAGTAGTCATGCGAATTAACAGACACTACTAATACCAGTAAGGAAAGTTAAAAAGAAAAATTATCAAGAATTTTATTTAAAAAAATAAAGTTGAAATCCTTTTTGGGGACATGAATACTTTTTGAAATACAAATCCTTTTTGGGGACATGCTACGATTTACGCAAAAATTTTTAATTTAAGGATTTTCAAAAAATTTTTGGTTGCCTTCTATATGTGTATACTATGTGAAACAGATTTTGAGCTCAAAATTTCATAAAAAGCTAGTTATTTAAATTTTTAAGGAGAAAACTTAAAATTTGGGAAGTGATTTTAAAATGCACTCCTACAAAAATTTACGTATACGCATGAAATTTAACTTACACGTACCTCAAACTATGCATAACAAATGATGGTACGGGTTTTGCGATAACATGATTGGTATTCGTACAATACTTCTTTTTATGAATACTTATTGAAAATTTCTTAAAAAATGTACAAAATCTGAGTTCAATTATTTTTAAAAAAATAAGTATTGCTTTGATTCAAAAATGCATATTAAATTTTGTTACATGTACTATTAGCAATAGGTAAAAAAAATTCAAAGCATTATGCACAATAGAATAGGCCTTAGCATTTTAAATGAAGACAAACGAGTTATTTTTTCTTTCTGAGAAGTTAGTTTAAAGTTTCGATTTGCCTTAGGGATGTAAATAAAAACAAATGTAAAAGCTATCATAATTCTGAGTTTTTTAAGTTTAGAGCTTTCAAATTTTGTGAGGTTATAGAAAAGCATATAAAGAATAATTTAGGCCAAAAAAATTAGATTTGATTTTTAGACCGATTTTTGTCAATTGAATCATATTGTATCCCTTAAATGCTTTAAGGAAATTAAAAAATTACTTTGAATAATTATTCTTATATATATAAAAGATACCGCTTACCTTTTAATAGTAGATACCTCAAGTTCTTTTCAACGTAAACTATATAAGTTGAAAATTATAAAAATTTAAAACTAGCAATACTTCATAATTTTTTTTTAAAAAAATAAAGCTTTTTTTTTAATATTAAATAAAAAAATAGTTTTAAAGTAGAATAATAAGTATTAGCAATCAAGAGCTACAAATTAGAATCTACACTATAAAAATGATAAATATTATCCCATAAAATACTCAGAAATTAGGTGCATTTAAAGAAGGCAGCAAAATACTATCATTATCCCCGCCCACTTAATTTTTCATTACATTGTATTACTACATATTGTTTTTATCTAAGTAGTCCAGTACTTCTCCAACCTTCAACAATTGCGACCCAAATTTATAAAATCATAATTTTCATCGCACCCTTTCAAGGCAATAACAATGTATTGAATGCAATAATAATATCCTTAGACACATTAAAGCTATATGACCTTTAATTATAAACCATACTAATTATCTTTCAAGATATATAAGCATATTAAATTTTTTATATTACTTTTATAAGTATAATAGATATTTTAAGAAAGTTACTTTCAAGTAATAGGATCAGTGTGCTATGATAATATAGTAGTAGTTTATAGGATAAGTATTATGCTGTTAATATTGATAAATTAATCAAGAAATACAATGTGCAGTACTGTGTGTGTGATACATTTATAAGTATTATATATATATATATATATATCAGCGTAGAGAAGTGTATCTCATTTTTTTATTATGTCAAAATGTATATTTTGTTTAGCACTTTCCTTAAACTAATAATTTTTGTAAATAATCTTTTATTTTTGATTTTTCGATAAGCTCACCCCTCATGTAAAGTTATTACGCCCCCCCCCCCGGGGGATGCCTCACATTTTGAGAAACGTAGAAGTAGCCCCATCATGAAGCTTTCAAAGTATTGAAAAATATTCCTCTAGATTTTGCTTCTTTATTTAAAAAGCACACAATTTGAATTTCAAAAATGGAAGTGTATCTATCTTTTAAGCTTCTGTAACCCCATCCCCTTCGAAGTCGATTTCCACAACCCCTGATGAAAACAGAAACATGATTGCCAAATTTCAAAGCTGCAAGTCTAATTACTCAAAAACGAAAATGTTTTTTATATGTAATGCCCATAAACCAAACAACCCCCAGGGAGACAATTTCAGGACTGTTCTTAGCAGATCTCTACACATGGGAATTAACATGTTTTCCAAATTTCAAGTTTAGTAGGTGTAATATTTCAGAAACGCGATTTTTTTTTTAAAAAAATCAAACACGCTTCCATCATTTTTCCTCTTGGTAGCTGAGCTTCGCAGAATCCATTTCTATCAGGTTTTCTACTCAACAAAAGAAACACGCATGCCAATTTTAATGTCTGTAGGACTAATAGTTCATATCTTTATAATTTTTCACTACTATGAAGCAACATTTCCATTTGCAGTACACAATTAGTGGTACATAGGGCTTCAAGATATTTCTAGATCCTTTAAGTAATTTATTATTGAATTGTAAAAGAGAATATTCTGTAAAATTCACAAGTCCTTAGGTTTCTGTCTAATCAGCCTTACCAATAATACACCCTCCAATGAGCCATTTGTTTCCAGAAATCTAACACCAGCTGTTGCGACAGTATAACATTTGCTGGATAAGTAAACCAGAGAGCAAATTGTCCTAATAGCAAGTAAACTTATCATTATGGAAATATACTTAATATAAATCAAAATAACTTTTCATTTGTGGCTAACTACTCAATATCAGGAAATGTTTCTAGAAGTTTCGTTTTATCCAAGACAAATTCAAACTACAGTTTTCTTAGGTTTCAAATTTTCGATAAGTATACAATTTTTATCAGAAGTGTTTAAAATATCAAGTTTTATCTATCCAATTCATTGATAATTGCAATGCATAACTTTTCATTTGCGTCTTTCTGCACATTATCAGGAAATGTTTGTTTGGTTCTATCCAAAAAAAAATTCAAAAAGCTTTGTTAGGTTTCAAATTTTCCCTAAATATGATTTTTATGGGAAGTGTTTAAAAGATTAAGTTATCAATGCAATTATTCATCATCGATATTTCCTCATTTTAAAAAATAATTGCAAGAAATTTCTTTTAGCCAGTTTTCAAATAATTATTTACATGATAATTAGAACAAGACCAAGATTAATATCCAATAAAAATGTCACAAATAACCAAATGATTGTCAAAAAAAATCCAGCTAAAAATAAACACAGAAGTAAATAAATTTTAAAAACATGTAAATATTTCCGAAGTATATTTGAAAGAAATAAAAATAAAACATAATACAACTTGCTAAAAAAAAAGTTAAATTCATTAAAATTTAAAAGAATAAAAAATTCATGTAGTTTTTAAAAAGATTATTTCTTATCATGTAAATTTATTACAAATTATACAAAATTGGAAAAATATGTTTTGTGTTACCTATCTTATGCTTAAAAACCTTCTTTATAAAATGAAATGTTACACTAATGAATATGCATACATTGGCAATACATATTCCCCAAATAAATTTTGCATGTAAAAGCAATATACAAATTGTTTGATAACACATACAGATGTAATTGATGATATTATGAGGTTTAATATAGTCGCACAAAAAATTTCCTTTCAGATAAATATGTTTTAATTTCCCAAGCTATTACCACATAATTATAGCTTATAAGTGTGGAAAGTTTTTAAAAAACACCTAGAAATCAGTGGAAATGAAGGATTTAGAATTATTTTAATTACATTTGCAGCATTAAAAATATACATAAAACTGTACCCTTAGTTAAAAAAATATATCAAACAAAGGAAATGTTTTAAAATTGTTAGGTAAATATGAACATTAATACTTCAATTTCATATGACTCAGGTACTTCAAGAAATAAATTATTCTCCAATAAAATGTATTTTAATTCAACAAATTGCTGATTCATATATTTAGTTCTAGATCAAGTGAATTCTAAAATGCAGTTTACTGAACATATGTTCTGATTCATTTAATGAATAAATTATTTTGACTTAAATAAAATATTAATACATATATTTCAGCTAAATAAATGAAGTTAAATGTAGTATCTTAAAACTTGATATATCTTAAGTAAAAATCCCTTTTAATGACTAAATGGTTATTTGCACTAAACCTTATTATAACCATTTACTTTAACATTAAAGTAAATAAAATGTACATTTTTTGTAGTGTATGGTATACATATTCTCAAAGTAAAAGCTTACATAAAAGGGAAGAAACAAGCTAGGCTTAAAAAGAAACCAATGCTTATTCATTTTTGTTATACAGTAAAAGTCCGATAATCCGGCACGTTCGGGACCGGCTCGGTGCCGGACTACCGAAAATTCCGGTCTATCGGGCGGTAATTATAAGAACAATTAGGTTAATAATTAAACTACAAATACAGTATGCAAATACATACAACAAAGTTTATTTTACATTTCACATAATGTATGTACACGTACTGTAAAACATATTTCACTTAGATTTAAAAAAGTCACGAATGTCTATTTCTTTTCTTGACTTTTGGCGTTTAGTATAAAATTTATTTTTAATGATATGGAAATCAATAATTTCTGAAGCACTGTAGCTACTACTAGCATCAGCAAAAGAGATAAACTTATTTAGTGATTCTGCCCAGCTGATTTTTTCCTTTTCTTCCGTTTCAGCATCTGAGTCACTTTCTTCAAGATTTTGAGTAGGCTGAGGATTTACTACATTGTTGATAATGTCCTCATCGGTTAGTTCTTGTTCAACAGGCTCATTCACGTCGATTAGAAGCCACTCCTCTACCTCATCTTCAGGCAGGTTTTTCAAGGGATTCTCAGCACTTCTAACGACATCCAAAACTTTGTCTAGAAGTCAATTTTTCAGTTGTTACCGATTGAGAAGCAAACTTCATTAGTTCATCTTTTTGTTTTTTAATGTCATAAATAGTTGATGAGCCAATATTAAACTCATTCACTAAAACATTTCTATTCTCTCCTTTTTCTAGCCGTTTGATGATTTCTAGTTTCTGATTGAGAGTCAGTGTTACGTGTTTTCGTTTCTCTCCCTTTGAACTCGAAGGCTTAGGTTTTGAAAACATGATCACTGTACAGTTAGAACGAAAATCACTTTTTTTATAAACAGTTTCAAAAGTTACGTTTACTGCGATGTGAAAGGACACAAAAGAACAACGCACAAAAAAATGGCGAAGACGCTCCGTGATTGATTAACGGAGCTGCACTGCACCTGAATTTGTTGTGACAGCCGAGACTAGCCGGCCGCTAATTGTTTCCGAACAATACCGAGCGCTTCCGGATGATCCCGAACTACCCCGAAAACTTCCGAATAGCTCTCGAGCGTTTTTATTTGCTTTAAAGACACACTTTTGGAGAAAACCAAAATTGTTACAATTTTCCGGAGCGATGCCGGACTATCGGGCATTCCAGACTGTTGGATGCCGGACTAATGGACTTCTACTGTATATATATATATATATATATATATGATTACTGTTTTAATGAACAAAATGCACATTTTTAAAAATTGTTGTGATAGAATTAATAATGAAACATTTGACAAATTTTATACATAGAAAAATTTATTTAAAAAAATTTTTAGCATATATATTTTCATAGAAGTTGTTCAAACATGAAATTTGAAATTATATTAAATCTATCAACAAGAATGATAACAAAATATAAATATTTTTTATATTTACAATTTATTACAAAAAGTAAAAAATAATTAACAATTTCTTATATATTTCAGTTGCTGTTGTTGTTGCATTTTTCCTGTGCTGGGCCCCATTCCATGCTCAAAGATTGATGGCAATTTACGTTGCAAATCAAACACCAACAGCTGTCATGATATACACAACTCTCACTCATATCTCAGGCATAACGTACTACGTAAGTGCCACCATCAATCCCATCTTATACAGTATCATGTCCAACAAATTTCGCCAAGCCTTTAAAAATACTCTGGCTCATTGCTGCACGAAAAATGGATCTTATGAGCATAATTCTGTGAGATATAGCAGCTATGCAGGATTTCAGACCAGCACAATACGCACCAGCAATGGTTCAAATCACAACAACAATTCATCTCGTAAGAAAAAAGCATCTGAAAATAAAGAAAACAAGAATAACAGCCCTGATTGGAGACATTTAACAACCAGTAATGGAGTGAGGAAAGCAAGTATTATTGGTGTGGAACCATGAAGAAAATCAAATTGTGTAAGTTTATTTATTTAATTGTTTTTGCGACATTTGTGTAAAACAAGTGATTGTAGAGAATAAACATTTGGAATGATATTTTTGACTCATTTACAGATATGTATACTGGATATAAAATTGAGAGTCCAATATTAAGAATGAACATGTCTTAGCATGTTTCATGTTAAAATGAAATGTTTTGAAACATAAGCTATGCATATCTGCCTTTTTTATAATGCAAATTGACTGGACAGTTTCAACTATATGAAAACATTTAACCATCTTATCAAGCATTAAAGATGTTCCTGCAAAAGGAAGATACTAAACGAAACATATGCATAAGAGAAACATATCTTTAATGAAATGCTTCATTACTAAGATGAATTTTTAAAAAATTCAACTTAAAATTATGAAAGGTTAGAGGATGAACACTATATATCTGCATACACAGGCAAACAATCCTTTTCTTAAATCCTTCAATTTCTTATTGTCAATAAGAAAAGTTCTCTGTTTTATTACATATCATTTTTAGAGCAATCATTATGCATTGTAATGCTCCCCCCCCCCCTTGTTATTCTAAATGCCAGTTTACCTTAGATGACTGCATAGAATATTTGAAAATCATGTGAGGAAAAATTCATTTGGAACAATCAAGAAAAATTCCTTCTATGAATTATGGAGAGCTTTACAGAGTGTGAGTAAAGCTCAAACATCAAACAAAGGATAAAGGGATTTGTTTTTAAAAGCTTTTGAAAACTACAACTTTTAAAAGCTTTGATAAGACATTTAAGTTGGTGGATTTTTTCAATTAAAAAAATAATAGCAGTATTAGATATTATGTGCTACTTTTATGTATTTATATCATATTTCAAATAAAAGAAGTTAAAACTTTGTCATTTGCAAGAACTTTATATTACAAATTCTAGAAAATATACAAATAAACAATATTTTTAAGGAAGACAGTGAACAAATATATTTTTCTAAAATTTAATATAGAGATAATGAAAATTAATTTCAATAAATTAATTCAAATCAAAACTAATAACATATGGAAATATATATATATATTGAAATATATATATAATAGATTATCAATAAAATTTACATAAATATGCATGTTGCATATACAAGCATTTTGCGCCTATTTAAAAGCAATATTTTTATAAATAAAATCTTCAAAACAAAATTCAAATAGAGTCATTTCAATTTAACACAGTTGAAAAATGTTTCAAGATATAACACATCTAAAAATATTAGAATTATTTTTGTAATCTTTTTCAAAAGAAATTTAATGAATATGTTTTATAGCCTAAATATACAGCTATTTCATGAATAAAATATTTAGAAACTGTTTACAAGGCCCAGTATTTAATGAAAAATTGATGCAAACTTCTAACATTACATTAATGTTGGTTTTTTTTTCAAAAAATGCTTAATTAAAAAAAGAAATATAAGAGCTTGTTATACAATGGAAGAAAATTATAACAAATGAGTTTCACAAAAACAAGCAAAAAGAGAAATGAACTTACTAGTGCAAAAATTTAAAAATGAAAAGTAAGAGCAATACATTTTTCATTTAGTTAAAAATATTACATGATAAATATGTTACATTCACCTCTGAGTGTATTTTTATTGTATTATGTAAATGTTAATATGTAATTTTATACAAATTACACATTCAATTGCATAAATGTAACATTTATTTATTAAATTTTGCTTTTGCACTAAATCTGTACATTTTTTAAAATTTGAGATTTTAAAGCATATAAATTATACATTTTTTTTAATCATAATTCAGTATTATTAACAAACCAAGATGAACATTATAATATGAATGTAACTATCAAATATGTTATTATATTACACATACATATGTATTGTGTGCTACAATCTATAAAACAAAGTTCAAAATAATAAAATTACCTTGACATGATTGTAGAAAATTAATAATAATGTACAATAAAATCTTCCCATGATTATGGCCGTATGATGACAATAGGAAAATTTTCTGTAATAATATGTTCATCCTCGAATACTACAACCACATTCACTTCAAATTCTGCAATAAGAAAAGACAATTACAAATACAAAAAAAGACTTCAAATATAAATGTTACATGATCAGTGAATAAAATCTGCTTTACCCTTTGTAAGACCATTTTTTTTTCTAATAATGTTATGTTAAAATACCTTTGGGAATAAGATTGATTAATGAAAAGAAATTCATTTAGCTTACTACCTAAAATCAATTCGATTTTTAAGATAATTTTTTTTGTGGGAAGTATGCTTCCCACTGCCCACTGGAAGTTATTCAAAGGTAGGATGTCCTATGTTATGCATTTCTTTTTATATTGCATTGTTTATATAATTTGCAAATACTAAAATCTAGAAAAGGAATTATAAATTAAGACATAATTTGTATTAAAAAATTTAAGAATTTTTAAGTATTACTTTCCCTGAAATTTCAGAAAACAGGGACATATTGGGACATTGCAAGCTGTACAAACGTATCTTGTTCTCGTGTGCTTTAGTAGAGCACAAACAGCAATGCCTGTATGTTTTGTGTCAAGTTGGCATATGATCCCCTACTTGAGTCAATTGTATGTACTCTGGGAGTTTTTTTGTTTTCTCCTCAGCAAATTTACAATCCTTGCCAAGGTTGTTTTTAACCTCCACGACATCCTAGGCACTTCAAATTGTTATGCCCCCTATACACACTATTTTCAAAGTGCCCCCTTCTTCTACTCTTATCTTGCCAGTTTTGTGGTATGGGAGTGATTTTCCCTTAACTCCTTTTTTCTGTTTGGAGAGTTTCCGTTATCCACCACCTATGGACGCGCCATTACCTGGACTGGCAACCATAAGGAAAAGATAATGGCATGGTTTTGCCACTCATGTTCATTTCTTGTCTTAAAAAATCATGGACCCCTCACCCACCCCTTTGTAAATTAGAACAGTAAATTAATGAAATAGTTTTCAATTACAGAGTAATTAATAGAGTATACATTATTGTATGAACTGTTTTCAACTTGTTAATTATCTTTTTCACTGCTAATTGCCTTACTATCTTTTACTTTTAGACAACCTTATTTTTTGTTGAGTCGCTGTCATTATACTGGAATAACAAAGGTTTTCTTTGAGTTTTGATCATTGCAAAATCATTAATAACATCACTTAAACAATTTCCATGGTAATGTCATTTCGAGTGCATAGCAACATCAAACAGTTAAGCTTTTCACTTTCCATAATAGATCTCATTTTTGTCTCTACTCTCTTAAGAGCAGAAATACTTCTCTCATGACTTGCTAGGTGGTGGTACCTTCGCTGTAATTTTAATTTTTTCGATCACTAATTTTTTGCACCCTCAGCATTTGCCTAATGTGCCGAAGCAGAAAAGCAGCTCTGTCCTTTACACTTGTTGCTTGAAAAAGCAGATATCAGTTGTCATGATAGCCAAGCAGCATAAATCATAGGTAGAAAAATAGATTCCCCTCGACATTTAAAATCTAATTAAGTTGGTGGTAAGTATACTTACCACGGTCTTGTAAAGGGTTAAATAAAATACAGACAAAAATAAAATTCAATAAAAAAAAATTTGAAAATACAAATTTGACATACCAATTTTAAAATTATTTGTCACTAGAGTTGGGCAAGTGAAAAGCCTTGGAAATATCATGTGAATTGGAATCAAAATATTTCTACATACATCTCCTTCTCCAATCTGAATATTTTGTATTTCAGTAGCTACAGCAGAGAAAAAAATAAAGTTAACACAAGGCACACTACAAATTTTTTGTGGGAAATATAAATTTGTTATTATATATAAGAGTAATAATACACATATAAGTAATAGAAATATTCAACTTGATTTGCATTATAATAACAGATGGAAAAATTATAACCATTAGACAGTATGGGCAATAATAAATATATGAAGAATTTCATATGTAACAAATATTTTAGAAAATACTCAAATACTGATAAAAAAATAATAAACTGTGTGTGGGTGCTATGTAAAAAAATTCAAAAAGACAGTAGATATAAAACATGTTCTATGATAAAAAAAAAAAAGACCAAATAAAAGGAGAAATTCTACATTTACTTTCTGTAATATTTTTAACTATATTTAACTTAATGACCTGTATACACATACCAAACCAACTTTTTATAAAGTTAACTTCAGATTTAACACTAAAAATTTCGATAGAGTTAAAAACTCAAACAAAAAAGAGAAATTAGATATTTTAATTTAGACAATTTAGCACATGTAGAACTTACAATTATTAAAGCAGTTCCTATTACAAAATTATTATGGTGGGAAATTTGATTTCATCAAATTGTATAATACTATTTATCATTATGAACTATATTTAATACACAATGGTTGTGGAAGATTTTTCAAGCAATTAAACAAAATGATTTTAAAAATTTTACTAAATAAGGATAAGAATACCTAGATGGGATAAAATTAAAAGGAAAAATAAGAACAATGACGTGATTACAAATATATTACACTTCATCTCAATACAAAGGAATTATGTATTACCAAAGAATTACTAAATAAAGATAACTTTACAGAATATGATGATGCACATATTATGAAAGATCTTGATAATTATTTGATATTGGAAAAAGATAAATATCAATACATGTAAAATTTATCAAATAGAATGTATTGTTTTGTAAATGAATAAATCTTATAGCAATATTAATTTTTCCATTATACAAGGGGTGATCAAATGAAAACGTACGAAACGACACGGGGGGTACAAATGTAGACTTTATTCAAAATATTCACCATAGGCCTGAGCACAACGATCCCACTGATGAACAAGCCGCAGGATTCCTTGTTCCCAGAATTCCTGTGGCTGTGACGAGATCCAGTCCTTCACAGTGTCCTTGAGTACGTCGTCCGAGTTGAAGTGCTTCCCTTTCAGGTGTTTCTTCAGTGGACCAAACACATGGAAATCGTAGGGCGACATGTCCGGACTGTAGGGTGGATGGTCCAACGTCTTCCATTTGAACTTGTCCAGTTCCATTTGTGTGACTCTGGAGACGTGTGGACGCGCGTTATCATGGAGCAGAATCACACCCTCCGTGAGCAGCCCCAGTCTTTTGTTCTTGATGGACCTGCGTAGGCGTCGGAGTGTCTCACAGTACACATCGGAGTTAATGCTTTTTCTGTGCTCGAGGAATTCCACAAGTAGAGGACCTTGAACGTCGAAAAAGACAGTGAACAACACCTTGCCTGCTGACTTCACGGCTCTGAACTTTTTAGGGGGAGGTGATGACGAATGCTTCCACTGCATGCTGTCCCGCTTTGTCTCTGGCTCGTAGTGATGGCACCAGGTCTCATCACCTGTGACAATCCGCTTCATGAAAGCGGGGTCTTCCTGATACCGAAACAGATGTTGCAGTGCTAATCCCATACGCAGTTTCTTTTGCTGGTCGATGAGCTGCTTCGGAACCCAAGCGGCACTCACCTTCCGAAATCGCAACCTGTCGTGAACAATTGTCCACACAGTTCCATAGCTGACATCCAACTTCAGCGCCAAAATTCGCAATGTGACACGCCGATCACATCTCACTAGGTCGTCCACCTTGTCGATGAGATCGCTCGTGATGACAGTGTTTGCCTGGCCTGGTCATCACCCACACTCTCACGGCCTGCACGAAAACGAGCACTCCATTTTCTGACAGACTTGTCAGAGACACATTTCTCCCCGTAAACGGTCACCGTCCGCCGATGAATAGCTGCCGGTTTCTCACCTTCCGCTGTCAGAAATCGGATAACACTTCGCTGCTCCTCAATCGTCGAATTTTGCAACCTGAACGCCATCCTGTCCTCATACGGACTGCCACATCATTTGGACGCTACTTTTTATAAGAGCCTTTGCTCTCTCCTGCGCATGCGGGCGCCCGCGCATGATCCGATCCCAGTCAAAGCCTCCAATGGCATCCCGAGATGTCTTGCTACATTCTCCCATGGCGGAATATGCAAATATTTAACCGATTCATTTTTATGTCGTTTCGTACCTTTTCATTTGATCACCCCTTGTATTTAAAAAACATGTGTCTACATTTCCAACTAAAAATACCATAATTAAAAAACTTTCAAATATAATAACAAAATTGGCAATCCATATTTAATCATATCCTATGGAACTGTAAATTATGTGGAATTATTAAAGAAATGATTAAATATTTTATTAATGAGCATCACCAATATCTATTATAGGACATCACAATATTGTAAAAGATAAAAATTTTAAAGTTATGATGAAAAAGATATTAATAAAATTATAATTTCTAAAAAAAATGTGGCTATCAAATATCAATTATAAAAAGATTTAGAACACTTTATTACAAAGAGATAGCACTTAAACGTTTATACACCTCTTAAAGTACTTGCAGAATTTAAATACAAAATTATCAAAATAATACAACTTTTCATAAGACAATTCATGTTAAAGAAATTAATAATTGCATTGCTGCATTCTATAAAAAAAAAATTAGAAAATGCTTCCAGATCTTGATTTTAGATTTTTTTTTTTTCTTCATTTCTATTAATATGAGTGAATATTATTACAAATTTCAACAATGTTATATTTAAGAACGTAATAAATTAGAATGTATTTCAATTGCTTTTTAGACTTGTTTTACAACAGTTATTTTTCTACAATGGAAATTATTACAAACAGGTTCAAGGATCATCACAAAAGAGTCTACAAGTAATTATCTAGCAAAAATCTATTTACACTTTTATACACATATATAATTATACACCATTTACATCAAAACTATTTATCATCATAAAATTTATCAATATATTGTGGATCATAACTTTCTGGTAAAAATAAGGCTTTTAAAAAGAAATATTTTAATCCAGATTACTTTAGTTTGATATTAACAAATAATATTCTTAACAATGCAAATTTTATAGATATTAACTTACAATTAAAAGATTATTTAATATGCCATAATATTTATGATAAGAGTTGATGACTTTAACTTCATTAATATTAAGGTACCACACTAGAATAGCACAACACATATATTTTTATTCAAAGAAACAATTACATTCAATACAACCTTACCCAATTTCAAACATGAAATACAGATACAGGAAATTTAAAAATGATTTTTCAAATAAAAGTCTGCATTTCCATGCTCAAATTAAAGAGTTGAAACTTAAAGATCAACTCCAAAACAAGATCAATTCTAAGAAAATATTCACATTCAAAAGAACGACTTTAAGGCAAGATAAGAAATTGTTTCAACAAATGAGAAAAATGTATTGATTGTTTATTATAATCACATTTTGAAGAAACATGAGGGTTAGGTAATGGACCTAATTCTGAAAACCACACTCAAATAACAAGAACATCTGTGTAGCCTCCAAATTTCTATACCACATTAACATGAGAGCTTTGAGCTTCAACACATTTAATGTGCATCAGCCCTTCAACACAGCAGGTCTTTAATGGCACCAGGTAACCTAACGACTTGACAGAAACAATCAACCATTAGTTTGTGAACGTGATCTCAACCCACAGTGATTCTCAAACTGTGGGGTGTGCCTCCCTTGGGGGTATAACAATCCTACGGGGGGGGGGGGATTTCAATTTGAATTCAAAATCTTTTAAAAGTAACTCTTACTGTAAAATCTGGCATGTAACATGCACTTTTAACACAAAAAATAAGATCAAAATTTATGGGTGTGCGTTATACACCGGGTATAAAAATTATAGCTTCAAAATAAATAAAAGGATAAGCATAAAAAAATTAGACTTCTACATAGATCGGAATACTGTTTATTTTAAAAAAATGGCAAACCTAATGAACTTGTAGGGTTGTAGTTTAAAGGTATAATATTTTTTCAAAAGTCTCGGATAATACCTTGAATAAATTACTTCAAAATATAAGAGTATTGCACTTTACAATTCAGGTTCCCTTCTAAAAAAAAGGAGGTGTGTGTTACATGCCGAATGTCTCTAAAATCTTAAAAATGCAGCTTGAAAGTATAGTTATGCATTATATGCCAGATTTTACAATAGTTAAAATATCTATTTCATTTTTTTAATATGATAAGAATATATAACAAAAATATACAAGGTAGTGGCAAAGGATCTGATAATTCTAAACCACTACAAAATGACAAGGACGACACACAAAGTGTGACCACTTGACTCTCTCTTAACTTGTGCATCATGTAAATGTCCATATTTTGAGTCCCGACTGATCTGATTCAAAACTTCAGACTCAGCTGAAGCATTGCCAGTTATAAGATGTTTAACATCACCATTTGATTATTGAAGTCAATATATATTTTCAAGAACCATTTTAAGATACTTCAGTATGGTTGATAGTAATAAACATCATTTGAAATAATAAACTTCTCAAACAATGCATTCAATAACTCCTATATACTATAAGAAATGATGAAATAAAAAATTACATTACCATCTCGAGAATATCCTTCAGAGCAACCACAAGTTTCAACTCTAACCAACTGTAGTTCAACAGAACGTATAGGAGCATCACATTTTTCAATGCACAGCTGAAAAAATTTAAATACCAATAATTAATTTAAATTAGATTTTAGTAAGAAATATTTTAAAAAACAGAAAATAGATGATTGTAACATCTTTAAAAAATCCTGATCTTAATTTTTAAAATTGCGTATATAGTCTGAATAAAAATTTTAAAATAAACCACTCCAATTCTAAGAATATTAATTGAAAATATTATTAATAATAATGAATTAACAAATAAATATACAGATATTGTATTACTTTATGATATTATTCAGTACAGAATTGATTCAGGAAACATTAATATCAAGTAATAAATTATAAATCAAATAATTTTTTAAATAATCAAATAATTTTTAATTTAAAACATTATATTAATAATTCATTTATAACAGTTACAAAATTGATATTTTGTTGTTAATAAAAAAATATAATTAATCAAATAATGAACGAAACAGTTCATCAAATTATCATGAATACAAACAAAATTTTAAAAAATGTCACCAATTAGCAATTCTGAAAATATCTTCAGAATTATATTTCTAACTTAATGCCAAATATATTTGTTGTTTAATTTTAATGGGCTCAATTCATGATGGTCACATGATAAAGACAAATATGTGTTCTCCATTGAATTCAAAACAGACCTCAAGCTAATTGTACTTGTTGTTCTATTTGTAAAATTTCAAATCTCATAACTATATGGTTAAGATATTCAAATGTTATGACAAAAATTTTCTTCAACATGATTTTTAAATAAAAAAAATTATTTTATGCACATACTTCTAATAAAATGCATTTTGTACATTATTTACCTATTCTTTTTTACTAATATTTACTTTTTAACAGAAAGTTCCTGCGAAAATCAAAAGTTGGCAGCAATGAAGTGCATTAAGTGATTAGCTAGAAACACATTTTTGCTTTTATCATGTGATTATGATGCCACATGCATTTTTAAAATGATTGGCTGGAAACATGTGGTTATCAATATCATGCGACTATGATGCACATAAATCAAGCCCATTATCAAAACTCATGAAAATAAACACAAAATATTTATTTTTGTCACAGAATAAAAAAAAGTGGGGGCCATATAGCTTGGATTGATAAAGTAGTTAGTACAATTAAAATAATTTACACATACAACCAAAGACCTTACTTCTCCAGTAAATGGTTGCATGATATTGCACACAGTAGAATCAATTCGACCTTTTATCACAAAATTGGGCATATTTTTCCTCTAAAAAAGAAACAACCATTATTCTTTAACAATAATAAAGTAACTAAACCTTATGATTTTTATATGAGATGCAAAATAATTATATCTAAATATCAGGGAGCAAATGACAATGCATAATTCTAAAATGTAAAACAAATAGTCTTATTTCAATAATGTAAGTTTTAACATTACATTGAAAGTTTTTAATTATTAAAATATGAATATTACTAAGTAAAAAAAAGGCTACAAAAGGTTTTTCAAATTTTAATTTTCAAAACACCAATAATATGCCATCAACTTTTATTTATTATGAATATTCCATAGATTATTTTGTACCAAACAAATTTGCAAATTAATGGGATTTAAAATATTCAACTGATATTATAACCTAAGTTGAAATCCGAATTAAATAAAAGAAATAATATTTTAAATAGAAAATTAATGATATAAAAATCATTATCATTGAAAGTTAATAAGTGATTTTAGGCTAACTGCATTTCCAAATTAAAAATATTTTGAATAGATTTATGTAAGTAACTGACACATTTATCACATTGAAATGAGTAATTAATAAACAGAAACTCCAAAAATAACAGAAGTTGATGAACACAAAATTCAATAACTAATTTCAGAGCTTACAAATGTTATTCTCCCCCTTTTAAGAAAATTACGCACTTACCTTTCATACATTTAGATGCAAATTTACATAAAAATTTATTTTATAATACATAAACTAACCCACAAAAAATAATCTCAAACAAAAAGTAGCAATCATAAAAAGAACATTTTAAGTATTCATTTTCATAATCACTAATTATGATTGTACAACTCATTAGTTTTATTTTTGAAAAATAGATAATCTGAAAAATACACTTCTCAATTTTTACTGTACAAAAAAAACCACTCCATTTTTATTAAAAAAAAGTGGTAGCAATAAAGCATTTCTTAAAAACTATATTAAAATGTTTCTGATGTTATTGTTTTTCAAGCATCAAAAAAAAAAAAAATACCCATATGTTCTAAGAAACACATTTACAAACAATTGAACTAGATACATGAAACTGTAATCTAAAAAATGAAACAGAAAGCATTCAACGAATTGGATGTATTTTACTTCTAATACCTCTTCTTAATCATGCATTATATTAATGAATAATTTCATCTGATCTTTTTATTTTACTATACAATAAAGCAGAATTTTTTTTTTAACGACATGACATTTTTTTAACAACATCATTTTACATGTTTGTATTAAAATAATGTAACAAAATGCAATTTTAAATTGAAAATTAAGTAATACATATAATTTATAAAATTTAAAACATTAATCACAAAATATTTAGAAAATTTATGTTGCTACCTTATTTATCACAGTTGTGACATAATTTCATAGACTGCATAATTTCATAGGTACTAATGAATTAATTTTTACCGCCTATAGAAAAATCACATGAAATAGTTTATCAAACTCAGTAGTGTCAATTGAAAAAAGATTATATAAATTTCATTTCCACAAAATAACTAGAGAATACAAACTTTTTTTAAAATTTTGGATACATTTTTTTTGCATGACAATTTAAAAATTGCTTCTAAGCGACTTATTTCAATAGAATTTAGACACATAAATTTTTTCAAAATTTTATAAACATTTAATTACATTAGTTTATCAAATCAATTCTTCTTTACCATTCAAAATTAGTATTAACTTTACCCAAGAATAAGAACAAGAATACTTTATTTTAATACTTTTCCCATAGATATTTTTAAACTAAAATTGAAAATTATATTCAATACATGACACTATGCTGTTTTATACTATTAGTCTAGTTGAAATTGAAACAATATATGGATACATATATGTATACATAATATTAATCATTAAATAACAATTATATTATTATTGAATATTTTAAACAAACTAACTTTTTTTTAATAAATATTTTAACAATATATGCGATTTCATTGAGAATACTGACTTGTGTTTATATAAATACACAATTAAAGATGTAAAACATACATTTTACAAACAAAGTAATTGTTTAAGTAAACAAAAAGATAATTACATACATATCTGACATTTTGTAAAGATTCTGGGGTTATACTGAAATTGACAGGAATAGCCTTGGAATCAACTTTCTGATTCTGAAATAACCAAATTCACTCTCTTAATTTTGGAACTTCAAAAAAGAAAAGAAATATACTAATAAAATTTATATAATAATGAAATATATTTTTCCTCAAAATATAAATGTGAAATGTAAATAAAAAATAATTCAATAAAATTAAATTAAAATTTGAGACTTGTTAAAAAAATATATTAGCAAATCTTACTATTACAAAACAAAAATAGAAACTAAATTATCACACACATTAAAATTAATTATAATGACTATATAAAAAATTTTTTAATGATTTATATTATACAGAAAAAATATCACAACAAAAAAAGCAGAAATGTATATTACAGTTGCACATACATAACATAGGCCAGAAAAAACACATTGTACAAATATCAGTATACATCACAATACACTTGTCAAATTTTTTTTCACTACAAAAACATATTAAATTGATAACAATCAAACATTTTTTTTTCACATGCAGTTGTAAGTCATATGCAGTTAAGTATATACACAATATCAACAAAAACTTAAAAATCCTTTTAAAAAGATTTTTTTTAATTTAGATTATTCTTAATTTAATAAAATAAGTCTAAAATAGTGTAAGTTGGCATAATTTAAGCAGAATAAGGCTATTCAATTTACCAAAATCAAGTACAAATTTACTTAAATTGCTTACAATAACTATCAAATATATACATTATATAAAGTTATATATAAGAATGATTATCCTGAAAAATTTAGAACTCTCAAGAAAATCGAAAATTAAATTTTTTTGCTAAATATACTCATATAATTCTGATTATTGAAAGCTACAGTAAGTGAGTAAGTGAATATTAACATAGCGCTATTTAGCTACTCGAGGGCTTTATAAAATGCTGGAATTGGCAACTTAAACAATTATGGTTTCACATTGAAATCATATTACTCTGGCATTTAATACGCAAAATATAATTTTTAATGTATAAATATTTATATTTATTTCTTCCTCTCTCTTCTATTTCTCATAGAAAATTATATTAATACAGCCATATTACTTCAACAAATGTAACTATGTAAATTACACAGCACAGTTTTCTTATCTTAAAATTATTTAAATAATTTGAATATTAAGAGTTTCAGGTTATTTTATTTCTTAATAAAATATTTTAAAAATGCTTTATTTCACTCTTTTTTTAAGAAAAAACCTCCAGACAAAAAGAAGTCTTCTAAAAAAATGTATTACTTATCTCAATAAAAAATTATCTTAATTTTTTAAAACTCTGGATTTTATAATTTTAATAAAATTATGAATTCCTTTTTCTTTATTTATAACATAAAAAAGCAGAGAAACAATTTTGCCCTCATACTAAACTTTGAAAGATCAATTCAAATTATCACTTGCTTTTTACATTAAACTTCTCAATTATTAACTTTTGAAAATTCATTATTTAACTTATTACAAAAAACATGCATTTTTAATCTTAGGTTTCAACACATGAAGGAAAAATACATACTTTGTATTCCATAATAAACTCTAGAATCTTTTGCAAATCTTTGTTTAGTAAGGATCTCTTCATTTCACATTTCAAATAATACTAAGTAAGAAAAAAAATAATGAATCTCCCTTGAATAATATTCTTGAGAATTTAAAAATGAAAATACATACAACACAAACATCACAAAGAATATATCTTCAAGTTTAAATCAAGACAAATACATAAATATATATACTGAAATTTGGCTTAAAACAATTATTTAAAATGAATGACTCAAGTATCTATATATAAGAATGAAATATATTGAATTAAATTGTAAAATCTTTATATAGATTTTATATCATTTTCCAAATGCTTTTTGAATTCATGTAACTTAGAACAGTGGTTCCGAAACCACGGGCCAGTACTGGTCCATGGATCAAATGGTACTAAGGCATTAAGGAACATTAAATTACTTCTAATTTATTTACTGTGGTATACTTTTTTCAAGTTGTGCGGCTCACTTTTTGTTCATTTTTTTGGTGCAATTGTATTTTATTTTGAAGGCATGTTTAAATACAATAAAATTAAAATTATTAAAACAAAGCAATCTAAAAAATAAACAATCAATGTGTCCCTCCTCCTTCAGCAGGCCATGGTAAAATTATCAAATGCTGGCCAACACGCAGTGATAAAAATGTTGGGTAGCACTGGCTGTGAACATACTTCTGAATATGCTGTAATGATTCTTTACTTAATACTTTTTATTAATGTATTTTTACATGAATACTTTATAACTACAAATTTTGTAAACTTCCAAATTTCAAAACAAATTATGAAGCAGTTACAAATACAGAAACAAAATATTCAATCTTATATAGTGAATATATTGTTTTAAGTAATAAATTTGACAAATATCCCTTAAATATTAATGTAAGATATATGTGAAACCTGAAAAATTTATTATAGACGATTTTCTTTCTTAAAATGGAGAAAAACAAATCAGTTCCAATTCTTTAAATACAAAATATTCATCCATACCCTTTATATCCATCGCATACATTCTTTTAAAAATCAATGTATTAACTGAACACTATGAAGAGTTGTTTTCATTTCTTAAATATAGACACTAATTCTCATTAAAAGTTTTAAATTCTAATAATGATGCATGAAAAATGACCCTTAAACCTTTAAATGCATTTTTAACAAAAAAATTAGAAAACATTTCAAAACAATCTTGTCAGTATTAAAATGAACAATGAAAATTATGAAAAGTATAATTAGAAATTTTTCAAAATGCTATTGCCATCATTAGAACTAACATAGATGCTATCCTCATTGTTTCAAAAAAAATTCTATAAAAATTTTAAATTAAAAAAATAAGACAAATAAAATTGTTGTATCTATGTTTAGTTTCTATTAAAATACAAACAAAAAATAGAATTAAAATAACAAATTCTAAAAATTTGTAAATACTAACTTGAATACTTATGAAAACTCCATGGTAAGTTTCATACAAAGTCCTATTTGGTCTAGGTTTCAAGGGTATTTCAAACGGAATTTCTGTGCGTCCAGGTGGGAGTTTGCCAGGTTTTGCAATTTCAATAACGGAGCTTGTCAACAGAACAGGCTGAACAGAAAAAGTTCACAGCATTAAAAACTTTTAAATAAAATTATATGAAATAACATTTATGTACAAATAATCACCATAATTTGAAAGTTCTTAAGCCAATAATTAAACACAACAATCTTAATAAACTTACTATTAAACTTTTTTTAACTTAATTAGAACAATTATTTGTGATTAGTGTGTTCTTTTACTCACAAAAATTTCAATCATATAAATGCAAAAGTATCACATAATGATTGTGAAAATATTACTTAAAAATTTCAATGATTCTTAGATGTTAAGTTTCTACATAGTTTGCAGGATAAAATTACAAATTACAAGTCATCATTCTTAACATCTGTTATTAAAAGGCCTATGGAATAAGATAACTGAATCTAAAGCTATTGTACTATATGAGTGAGTGAATATTAACAACACACTATTCAGCTACTCAAGGGAGCTTTTGGCAACATACCTCATAATTTTGAACTATGGTCAAGTGACGAGGACAACATCTGAGCTGGCACCCCCTCTCCTAACATCCACAACACACCAATAAGAGGACGTCTGAGCTTCGACAGATTTAACATGCATCCCCTTACACTGTGGGTCTTCAGCAGTACTAGGTTCAAACTTATGACACGCCAGCCATGAGTTTGTTATCGTGACCACTAACCTATCACGGCCACCTACTGTACTATATGCTTTTGAGCTTAGATACATATCATGAATGGTTACAGAATGCTGGGATATATATTTATTTAAAAGGAAAAAATTAAATGCTTCCCCCTTCCTCCATTAACAAATTTTGCCTTATGTTCAAACTTTTTTTTTCATTTGTTTGAAATAAGGTAACAATAGAATTAACTACCTGATATTTTTAAATGAAGAGAAAATTAAATTACTTAAAATGTTCTTTTTTTAATAAACATTTGGAGAATTTCAATAATACTATAAATACCTTCCAAGTATATAATAACAATAGATGAACATAATCAACTTTTCCAAACTTTTCTCTTTAAATATGGAGTTTTAATCTGTACATATACTCATCACTACTCAACTTTTTCATTTGAGCTAAAACATAAAACTAATGTGTTTCTCAAGAACTATAGGTGTTTGATAAAGTTAGAAATCATTAAAGTTTAATACTGAATTCTGAAAGTAAACATTATGTTTAAATAATTACAGACAAACAACAAATTTATGTACAATGCTACAAACGTTTATTAAAATAAGCAAAATAAAGTTTTAAGAAATCCTGAGTTGAAAATAACAAAATGTGTAGATAAATATTATAAACATCTATGAAAAAACTACAGAGAGAGATCTATTGATAGAATATCTATAAATAGATATTTCTTCTTAGAAATTGTCAGACATAAATTCTGTACACTTTTAAGGAAACAGTAAATCAAAAAAAATTTTATTATACATTTATAAATAATATCACAAAGAAAAATGCAAAATTCATTTCCTTTTCATATTTATATATTTTTTGTTTTTCAAATAGTTGTTTAAATTATTCATAAATTCTTGTAACATGAATGTGTATTAATATATTTCATTTAAAATTTCTTGGATAGTCATTTTCTGACCCAGATATTTTGTGGCAAAACAATATTCTCAGCAAACTAAATAATTGTGAATGACATTTACAAAGGTGTTCTTTTCTGTATGCATTACAAAAAAAATTATGAATTTTTCAATTAGCCAGGTGCAAGAAAAAGGTTCCAAATGTCTGCTACCTTGTTGAAGATAAAATAAAAACAACTGCAACCAATTTTTGTTGTTTCCTACACAAATTTTAGGAGTAATTCAATAAAATTAGCAAGAATTCACAGTAAGTAGTTCTTACTATAAAACTAATAGTAAGTTGCAAAAAGTGTTGCTATAGTGAGAATTGCATACTATTCATGGAAAAATACTGAAAATTTGAAAATTAAGACAAAAATCATGAAAAATATGCCAAAGGGATAATAAAAATGATTTAAAGGTAAAATTTAATTCAGTAAAGAAAAACATAGAATGGCAGTACCTTGATTTTATTCTTAAAATATTTTTAATGAATACTCAGTTACCTACATTTCACAATGCCTTCATTAAATTACTATACATTACATGTTATGAAAATGATACTGTGTAAACGAATTTATAATTAAAATCTAAACTAATAATTCCTAATAATTTTACAAAAAAAAAAAATTAAACTGCATATTTTATAAAAATTTTAAATAAATTACAATATAATTTCTTACCACTTCCTTGTGCACCTATAGAAATTAAAGCAAGCTCATTCTGTATTTACATATTATACCATCAACCAATTTATTTAACCCATTCAGGACCATGATCACATACATGTGATCAAGTGTTCTCCCATCAAGACCCTGATTTTGCTTTCCCTATTCTGAGGCCCATGATCACACCGGTATAATCTAAATTTGGAATGTATGGAATTAGGAATTATTCTAAACTATGAATTTTTCAGTATTTTATTACAGCAATGATAAAATATGAATTTTTAAAAGAAGTTAGGCTTTGCAGGAAAATTCTACCAGTCCTGAACGGGTTAAATTGAAGATGTTACCAAATGCAGCAATATGCAAACAATGGCAGCAAATCGTTCCTGATCATGCTCCACAACAACAATAATAATGAGGGAAGTACTGGGCGATATGTTTTTATTGGACAAAAATGATTGACGGTATAATATGCACAAGTACTAAATATTCAACAAATGGAACAGATACATAAAACACAAATCATAATTCTTTAAGAATGGTTTCAATGATTTGTAACACATTCTTATTAATAGATAATAAGAAAACTGCATAAAGAAACAAAATTGTAACAAAAATTTCCTTCATGAAAATTTACAACAAAACATTTAAACTGTTAATTTTAAATAATTTGAACACAAAAACAATTATTTAATACAGCAAAAACTAAAAAGTTAAATTTCAATTTATAAATCTAAATACTAGAAAAGCTAAGCAATACAATAACTTCAGACAGGTTACTTAAAAGTACCAGAATCAAAAGAAAAACATTATCCAATAATATAAACTCTTTAACGATAACGCTACGAGAAATCATTAGTGAAAATAAAAATATGTATACCTTTGCAGAGGAATAAAAGGCCTCTAAAATTCCAACATTTTTGGAACTTAACTGCATAGTAACATTCCCTTCCATCGTCAAAGTGATACCTTCATGTTTAACTTCAGATCTACTTTCAACTACCACGTAGCCTATGACTATTTCCTATAATAATAAAATCGTTAATGGAATGCATAATTACCATTACAACAAATAAACATGAAATTCACTATTGATAAATTGCAATTGTTGAAATTCAACAAGTTTTCAACGCACAAACCAGAGACCGACAAAAATTTTAGTTAAATTTTGTATTATAAGAACACAATGTAAAATATTTACGAAGATCAAAATATTGCACCCTCGTACTAATTTCTCAACGATAATAGAACTGAAAGAGTTTTCAGAAAGAAGATAATTAAAATAGTTATAATCATTAAACACAGACCTCTTCATGATAAATTTTATTCACTCTTTTTAATCTAATGTCGAGTTGAACAGACATTTTTCCAGCAGTCACACTTCACAATTTCAAAATAAACAAATCGGTAAACTCCTCTAAGACGATGACGATTAAATTTGGTAGTGAAAATTATATTGATATATATTCTTATTATTGTCAAATGGCTTTGTGCATAAGCACATAATCACAATAAAATAACTACTACATATACTTACATCTATTATACATAAAAAATATGTACAAATGTTTTTTAAATTATTTCAAATTTCTTTTCTTCAAGAAAAATGAAAGAAAATAAGTGTAACAACACTTTAAATAAGCTGACTTTTATTTTAAAAAATTAATTTTTTCCATTAGTTCATAACTAAAATCATAGCTCATATGCATTTTAAAAATGGGAAAATATTTTCAAAGACTATAAATTTCTTTCCAAATATTTGATTCAAAGAAAAATAGACCATGAAAATTCTTCATCCAATAGTCTTTAAAACTATGAATCCATCTTATTCCAGATGATTCAGGTGCCACGATAGCCAAGTGGTGATTAAGCTTGAAATCTCGCAGTCGGCATTGTACATGTCGAGTCGTGGTACTCACTGTGTAGATGAGTTGCTGTGTGTTAAAAACTTGTCGAGACTCAAAGCCCTCACTTCAGCGTGGTTTGGAGAGTAGGGTGCCAGCTTAAGAATCGTTCTCGTCACCAGCCCGAGACTCATAATGACAAAGTTAGTCTCCTATAACCTTCATGTAACTTCACAGAGCTTCATCAATAAAAGAAATCGATCTAATCCTTTAACATGAATATATTTTTTTCTATTAGTGATTGTAGCATTTACCTTAAAATCCGGAGTACAACGCCCACATATGCTTTCAAGCTGCATTTTTTAAATTTTTAGATACATTCGCCTTGTAACGCACACCCACTTTTTTTATGAAGAAAAATGAAATATAAGTATTCAACGTTCTTATGTTTTCAAGTTATTTATTCGAGGTATTGCCCCAGACGTTTGAAAAAAATATTGTATACTTGTAGAGCTACAACTCTTTAAATTAATAAAAAGTGTCATTCCTTTTGTGGTATGCGACAACTTTTAAAAAAAAAATGGAGTTATGGGGGGGGGGTTGCTTTTATATTTCTTTAGTACATTTTTTAAGAAAAATATGCTAAAATTAATAAGAGAAAAAGAAACTACCATAACTAAAATGGGGGGAAAAACTGGTAAAAATGTACAAAAAAATAACATAAACACAGTCCATTCTGTACCAAAAGTTTATGAATAAATTTTCAATTTTTCAATTCTGATGTTGCTATGTTATTCATTTTTGAAATGACCTTCAAGATAAGAGATTTTTTTAATTGTTACAAAAACTAGAGTACTTTTTCTTAATTACATAAAATTGCTTTTAAAAAATCAGTGATTATATTCACATAAAAAGGACTAAAAATTTTGTAATAAAACAGTGATTGATAAATCTGAACGTTAAAACACTTCTACTATTATAAAGAACATACACAAAAAATTTCAGTAAATTATTTTCAAAACTTTTTAGCAATCGTTGGCCCCGTTCGAGCATTTTCAAAATAACACATTTCGAGTAAAACACATTTTAAAGTATGGCATATCATCTCGCTTAAAGTAATGGCATCTGATTTTACTAAAACACTTGTAGTTTTCCTTCTAGTGAACGGAAAATAATAAACGGTATTTTTATAAAGCTAAAAAGAGGGCCTATAAAAGAAAATAAAAAAATTGTCAATTTTTGGCAAAATTAACAATTTTAGGGTAGTGTTTGATACCTTAAATAAACAGTATTTCGATCTAAGTAGAAGTCTAATTTTTTCCCCTGCTCATCTCTATTTTTATTTTTAAAGCTCTCATTTTTATATCCGGTGTATAACGCGCCCCCGTAAGTTTCGATCTTATTTCGTGTGTTAAAAGTGCGCGTTATACGCCGGATTTTACGGTAGATGAAACCTGTTTGAAAATGAGAGCAACCTCCTATTAAAAAGTAATTTTTCAACTTTTATGAGCCATTGTGATTAATTTAATGAGAATGTAAAGTATTAATACGTATAATTCCAACAATCCAATTCTTTACGAAAATTTCCCATCCTTATTTATCTTATTTTTAAATTTTTAAAAACCGAAGTATGCGGTGGTCCTTTGAATATTCAAAGACTCTATCATAAATAGTTTTTTTTTAATCAAGAGACATATGTAGTTTAATTAATTCTATCTGAATAACTCTTTATAACTTTTTTCATATTTTCCCAAACTGAAAAAGAATATCTGCCAATAAATGTTACTATAACGTTCAGAAATACCATACACATAATAAAAAATTAAATAATATATATATATAAATATATATATATATTATATATATATATAAGCATTTTGAAGATAATTTCAGTGCTCTGAAATTATGGTTCAAAGCATTATTAGTTGTTCGAATGAACACATCACATATACGCGTAATGTTTTCCTAACTTTGTAACATAAACTGGCGCACCAAGGAGTTATTTGAGAAGAATGTTTAACTTTTTTTCGGGTTCTGGATTGTGTAATGCAAAAGACATTCTGATGCTTCTTTGAGGATGTTGTTCCGTCGATTTACGTGAATTGTATCAATACCTTGAAGTCAGATTTGAGAAATATAAGCAAATGTCATCATTTGAGAAAGGATGTGAATCTGAACTTACACACACAGAAACAGGGTGGTCAAACACATGATCATTCAACGGCTTAGAGCAATAACAGAACGCGTGAAAATGTTAACTTCCGATTGGCACTCAGAGCCTCGGATACGACCTTATCAGCAATCTAAAGAGTAACTGAGACACCAATGACGGCAATGACCATCGATAGGTGACTCTGCGTGGGGGAAGCTGATGTCACGAAAGCCGTTACGTAGACTTCTCACGGTTGTTAACCAGCAGGCACATTAGCAGTGGTGTCGAGAACATTCGATATGGAATCTGACACACTGGAGTAGAATTATTTTCAACAATAAATCTCAGTTCAATTTTAATTTTGAAGACCAGCACAGATCTGTCTGGACGCGTCCAGAACAGTAATAGGATACCTACCTTTAGATAGCCTTTAGTTTTCATTCGGTGTGGCATGCAGTATGGCGGTACAATGACGTGATTTTGTACCTCGTAGTGTGAATATGTCCGGCCACAGTCGACAAAAATTTTTTCACATGTATTCTTCGTGCTTCTTTAACAGTTTCTTAGAAATCCCCAGATCTCTCCCCAGTGGAGAATGTTTGAGCTAAGATGAGAAAAGGCCCCCGGCCGTCCTTGGATTTAGTCGATCTAATTCAAAAATTGAAACATGCAAGGTAAAAATTCCCGTATAAGAACTGTCAAGCAGTTACTTTTTCATAATTTTTAGTATAGTTCTTCACGTGTATTTTTATTAGTTACAATGAATTTTTTCCTATGCACTTCAGAACCAACACCAAAGTACTTTAATGAAACAGCAAGTTAATTGTTCAAAATTGTCGAGCATGCGTTTTCATGGAAGTTGATCTTACAAGTTTATCTTTTTTGAAGGAGAGGTGGAGATGGTCTGAACAATGTACCATTATCATCAACCCCTTTTTTTTCTGCGTTTGAGTTGCATAATTGAAATGATGTAAGTTGAAGTATGAAGTTAATTAGATAGGACTCTAGATTGAATGTATTTTTCAATAGCTGTTTTTCTTTGTTATTCAGTGATTTAAATTTTAAACCTTATTATGAATATAAAAGCAAAAATTCGGACTTAATTGTTTTGACTCTGAATGTTTATAAAACAATTTCAAGTAGCTGTTAATCGATTTGGCTTACGAATGACTCAAATATTACTTGTTGATATATCTTCCACCATCCATAGTGAGATAGAAAATACTTTCCAGACTTAGGAATTTTATCAACAGCCTTGCGCTCAGTAATAAATACTGGTGTGTGTGTTGTGTTATAAAATAATTCTGGAGTCCATCAGTTGTCTTTTCTCTGGATTTATTGGTAACAATATATATACTTCAATTAAAATAAAACTGTGCAAACTTTAACAAATTAAATTACCAAGTTAAAATATTAGACTGAAATATTCGAGAGAAAAAAATCCTAGTAAAACAACGGCACCTAGTTACGCCGAAGCCAAGATCAAGATTATTATTCAACAAACTTAATTAACAAGTTGAAATATTAGACTGAAAATATACGAGTAAACAACGGCACATCAAGTAACGCCGAAGTCAAGATCAAGACTGAGGCAGAATACGTTATATATGGTTTTCGTCGAGATAGATCACGTTTGTTTCAATTCTTAACAATTTTCAAACATATGGAAGGAAGTACAAGAAAATCAATAATAATTAACTATTCATAGGAATATTTTCACTACTGTAAGAAAAAGCTCTCAAAATTATTTAGAATTACTCGTATTTAGAGTGATTTTGAAATCGTGCCAAATGGATATTTGAAAGCTGATGTATTGTAATGTTACTAACCAAACGGCAAAAATTTACAACTAATGGGCGGAAAAATCCGTTAAGGAACCAACATGAAATTAGTGTTCCAAGAAATGTGGATTATAAATTAAATATTTCCAAATATTTAAACGTCGCCAAATCAAAAGATACCCCTAGATACAGTAGTCGTTTTCTCAATATGAATGGGAACAGTACTCCACTATTGGCTACATATCATGATATTTGGCAACCGCACATCCACTTACAAACTGAAACTTCTGCTACCTGTCAATGGTAAAAATAAAGGGAGGGGAGGGGGTAGAAAAAATTCACCAGAAATAATTTAAAAACCTTTTTTTTTTTGGCAGAAATATGTTTAAGGCTCCTTTGAAACGTCAGTGAAGCTTCCTGTCAAATTGTGGAGTGATACAATCAACGGTGGATACACACACACACAAACATTTAGATTTATGTATAAGATAGCTTTAGTGCACAAAGAGTTCACTGGATTAGAAAAATTACGATTGCTATTTGTAAAGTGAAGTTATTTTCAGGATGAAATGATGGGCAGCCAAATCTCTAAGCCTTTAACAAACAGTCCATATTTTGGATGCTTTTGAAAAGTAACTGTATCACTAACATTTTTCCTATATTGCATGTTAAAACGTTAACTGTAGCCACTTGTTTTCTCTATTAATGGATATACGTTTAGTGTAAAATGTGTGCTGTCCTTGTCATGTCGAAACACAGCTTGTCTGAGAAATGCATTCGTTTATGATTAATTGTCTAATCCCGAGAACGAACATTTGTGATATTAAGGTATCCGCGCGCGCGACTGGTTGCGACAACATTTTTTTTTAAAAAAAATGGAGATATGTGGATTTTTTTGTTGTTTTTAGATTTTTTTAGTATATTTAAAGAAAAATATGTTAAAATTAAGAAGAGAAAAATAAATTATTATACTAAAATGGGAAAAAATGCGTAAAAATTGACAAAAAAATAACATAAAAGCGGTCCATTCTGTACCATAGGTTTATAAACATATTTTCAATTCTGATGTGTTTCTATGTTATTTATTGTCGAAATGACCTTCAGGATAAGAGATATTTTAATTTTTACAAAAACTAGAGCACTTTATCTCAGTTACTATATGAAATGGCTTAAAAAACAGTGATTATATTCACATCAGGGACTGTAAATTTTGTAATAAAACAGTGATTGACAAATCTGAAGGTTAAAACACTTCTACTACAATACAGAACTTGCACAAAAAATTTCAGTTAATTATTTCCAAAACTTTTTTAGCAATTTCTGACCCCGTTTAATTATTTTCAAAAAATCACATTTCGAGAAAAACGCGTTTTAAGTTGGACATTTTGCTTAAAGTAATGGCATCTGCTTTTACTAAAACACATGTAGTTTTTGTTCTAGTGAACGGAAAATGATAAACTTGGTATTTTTATAAAACTAATAAGATTGCCTATAAAATAAAATCATTAAAAAATTTGTGTGTCAATTTTTGGCAAAATTCACAATTTTAGGGTAATCGGATTCCTTAAGAAATATTGGCGAATTTAATAGTTTGGTACCGAAATCCGGGGAAATATTTAGTTATACATGCATAGTCTTAATTTCCTGTTGTCACTGCAACTGAAATGCGATTGAGGTGTATTTTTGTCAAGAGTGTTCCTGCTTTGGCTGTCATGAGGACTGGCGTTATTTCTGCTGTAACAACGTGCCATTGATGGTTTGCATAAGCATCTTAGGGTCCAGGCCTCGGCCACAATGGGGCATTGTCCCTTTCTCAACTCAACCTTAATATCACGAATTCGAAAAAGTTCAAATGTTATTTCCAGTTGTATTCTTCGAAAAACTGGTAATTTCAGAGTCATCTGGCTACTTGTGATGACCGTCGTCCATGTATAAGCATAGGCCATCCTATCATCATACACCATCGTTTCTCATTCAGTCAAAAGGCAGTAGTCGGTCCTGCTGGTTTGTGTGATTGTAAATCATGTACATTTGTTTCAGGTTTTTGTTTGTACGAATTTTAGACAAACGTATGTTATGCATTGTCTACTTTTAAGGGTCATATCTAGGGCCTACTTTTGTGTTGGGGGCTCAAGAAGTCTTAAGACGTCCCTGTGTATAATCAATAATTTGTGCGGCATACCGTCTGATGTTAAAATATCAATAATGTACACAAGGAATGTGTGCTGTCAGAACATACCACCGCAAAATATGAAGCTTGGAATGACGCTCGACGATACGGGCCAACAGGTAACATTTGGGAAACGTGATATCCGGCCAAGATTGTTATTTGTCCATGAACAAAATAGGAATTAATTTAAAAACAGTACTCGATTATATTCGTTGGTTAGATAATGATAACGTTGATAATAAATAAAGCATGGAGCCCTGTGCCAAATGCTTACAGTAATTCCAGCATCTAGATGCCAAGCGCGCAACTAGTTGAGGATGGTATGCGCCCTCTGATGAAAGGTGGCTTTGAACAGTATGTACCATAGGAGAAATCGGCGAATCTGCTTATCAGCGGAATCAGTTGAACTTAAGTACGTTCCATCTTCCCTTCAACTACACATCACTGAACTGAACTAGCATTTCGTTCAACACGAGAGGCAAAACCATGCACCAACAATCTGAGACAATGCAGCTCCACAATACGAACTCTTATGCAGACGATAGCTGTAGGTATTAAGCTTGCAGATGAAATCCGAGGCATATCCTATGGCTGCGGTTGCTTAGTGGTCAAAGTCACGGACTCGTAGCTATCGAGTCACGAGTTCGAGCTTAGTACCACTGCAAGTAAAATCTATCGAAGCTCAAATGTCCTCAGGAGAGGGAGGTGCCAGCTCAGGTGTCATCTTTCACTGGATCATGGTTCAAAATCACGAGGTTCGTTGCCAATAGTCTTTGTACAGCTTCATAGTGCGAGGGTAATATAACTTTCTCACCCCGAGGCACTACCCTACGCTCCTTTTTAAAGTATCGATGCCACAATGCTTAGAGCGAATCAATTGCTGGGTTTCATAGGCGGATATTTGGTAACATATAAACTAAATTAAATTTAATCATTTGCTCTTATATTTTTCCAATACTACCCATCTTGTAATTCGCATTCAGCATGATATTGCAAATTCTCATTTTTGAGGAGTGCATATTATTGAGCTCGTTGAAATCCCTTTAAATATTATGGGGTGTTAAAAAAAGATAAAAGAATTTATAATAATAATATTAATCCGATCGGATCAGTTAATGAGCAAAATCTAAAATTTGGTTATGCAGTAAGGAATCATTAAGATTTTATTAAATGAACACATTCTATTAGATCACTCAACTCTTCCTTTTTATTGAACGATTTGTTTTTTATGAGTATAAAACAGAAGAATTTTATCATTAAAAAGATAAAAGGAGTTACTCAATGTTGATATGGCACTTAGAAAATTTTTGTGTAAACGATTTATTAAGGTATCTGAAACGTGAAGGTGCTTTAAATTTTGCATTTTTTTATTTTACTTTTAAAAATAGAGGGCACCTTGCTGCTTCTATAGATGTATTATTTATGTCAGAGTACTTCAAAGAAAGCCCTACATCAGCAAAGCAAATAGACAAGCTAGTTTGGCTTTTGCTTAAATGTATGTAATTGGACCAACAGAATATAGGGAAATGTAATTTTTGTTGATGAAAGCAAATATAACATTTTCGGATCGGATGGCAAGCAAAAAGTTTGGCGGAAATGAAATACAGTGATGCATATCAAAAATTAAGGCCTACTGTCAAACATGGAGGGGGTAACCAAATTGTCTGGGGCTGCATGTCAAACTCTGGTTTCGGGAACTTACATTTTATTGATGGTACAATGATTAAATATGTCTATATTGACATTCTCAAGCGAAATTTAAAGCTAAGCGCGAGCAAGCTGGGAATCTCGGGACATTTTAAATTGTACCAAGCTAACGACCCGAAACGTACTGCAGATATTTGCGAGTTATGGGTTTTCTACCACTGTCCTAGTGTTATTAAGACTCCTCCACAAAGTCCAGACCTTAATCCCATTGAATATGTGTGGGATTATTTGCAGCAAAAACTATATGAGCTCCAAGTTTCTAACAAGCAGGATTTTAGAAAATATTTGGTCAAAGAGTGAACCAAAATAGATAAGATTGTTTTGCAAAAAATTGATCCAGTCCAAGGCAAATAGAACTCGAAAGGTCATAAAAAGCAAGGGCGGCCCAATAAGATAATTATTTCTGAGTTAAAATTGTTTTTCTTTTTTTATTGGAAAGTGTCCCAATACTTTTTTGATCACGTTTTTAACACGCTTTCATAAGTTTCACCCATTTAAAAAGGTCAGATTAATTCGAAATTTTGCACACTTGTCAAGGACCGATGACAATACAATAATTTCATAATTTTGTTCCATTGTCCTCATCAGGAATCACGATAATCAGGTTTGGCGACAATTCCATATACCACTTCCAGATTTGGCAACTTATTGACATACAATTTTCAGATTTGACGACTAATTCCATATACCATTTCCAGATTTGGCGACTTATTCCAGACTTAGCGACTAAAAGAAAAAGGTGGTATAACCCAACAGAGTGTTTTAAATTAATACACTTGTGGTTTATAAAAATAAAACAAACAAACCAAATGTTCTGTATCTGAGAAAGTGGAGGGTGGATGTGTGTTATCTATTTCTTACTATTATATAAACATTTTTCTGGAAATGAAAATAAAAAAAAAGGCTCGTGATGTGAAAAAAATAATTTATGTTCCAACTGCTAAATATTTATTTTTATAAAGCAATACGTTTAGAAGTGATGATACGAATTAACATTATAACAATACCTTTAAAAGGTCACACTTAATATTACCAAGTTTTTACTAACTCGCTTTCTCTAATGCCTGTCTGGGTGGAATTTTGTAATTGATTTTAAACTGTGTGACTTTCCGATGAGCTAGAGACTTGAAATTTGGACCATATCTCAGAAGTGGATGACAATATATGAAAATGTGAAGAAAAAAAACGAAAAGGAGGAATTTTTTATACTTTTTACTCAGTTATAAAAACATGGTACATTAAATTTTTTTTTATTCGAACTTTTTTTCTTCTTACCACACATTTTATTTGTTTGACCTGCTCTTTTGAGACGGAATCTAATATAACGATACGGGACTCATCCGAGGCCCCGTAAACAGAGAGAATAAATACACTTCAGACCCTTTAATTAAAATCCATTGAAGAGCAAGTCTTATTCTAGCAGCCACGTAATTCTGGCTCCAAATATCAAACTCAAGGATAAATTAAACAATGAATAAATGACAATTTAAAAAACTAAAAAATACGCTTTTATTGTAGATCCAACTAAAAAATGAAAAAGAAATTATAATTTAAAAAAAAATAAAGAACACGCTTTTATACTGAATCGAACTAAAAAGTAAAAAATAATTCTTAATATAAGAATAAAATGATGATCGAGAAAATTAATGTCAGTGGGGTAAATGCGTGGGGTGTTCTATAAATATATCTATTGTTATAGTTTCTAACTTTTTTCAATTCCGAAATTGCACCCCACGCTTTTACCCCAATGACATTAATTTTCTCGTTCATCATTTTACTCTTATATTAAGAATTATTTTTTTACTTTTTAGTTCGATTCAGTATAAAAGCGTGTACTTTATTTTTTTTAAAATTATAATTTTTTAACTAGATTTCTTTTATTTTCAATTTTAACCATAATTGCATTAATGTACGAGTTTTGTTCAAACTATTATTATTTGTGTGTACCAAAGCAACATTTACTTCTTTTTTGGTTTCATTTGTATGTTTAAGTATATTATTACGATAAAAATCTATGAACTGATAGTGTATCCCAATACTTTATGACCGACTATATATGTACTTAGTATTCACATCCTCGAAAATACATAAAAGCATTTAACGTGAAATTGTTTTCTCATCATCCCCACAATGCATATAAAAATTTAACATTTCTTCTTAAATACGGTGAATCTAATAATACATCCAGTAATTTATTTTTTAAAAAAATGAACGTATTCCGTACATTTGTCGCAAAATGTTGAATTATAACTTCAAGGGAATCAATCACCCAGTAAATAAAGCATGTCATTTCCCATTGCAAGGAAAGATTATACACGTGAAAGCATCTTTTTCAAGGTTACTTTTTCTTCTCAATGCCAATAAGGTGGGGTTCTATTTAGTTAGGTATCGAAGTTCATACAATTGGAATTCTCATGGCATATTTAATAAATCATGATATTGAATTACTTTATACTTGTGAAGTGCGTGAAAATACTTAGCAACAATTATTTTTTTTATCGCTATCCATATTAAATTTCAGCAAAAACTGTGCTTTTCTTAAATATTCTCATTTAATTGATCAATTAAAAAAAATTCACTAAGCAACTCAGCAAACTGCAAGTAAAGATAGGGTTATTTAAAATACTGTGAAGTAGCATTAAAAACTGTACTCAAGTTGTACAATTATTTAAATTCATGGGATACTGAACATCTTGGAAGATTAGTAATTTCTTTCTTTACTTCATCTATTTACCATATTTATTCGAATCTAAACCGCAGCCTAAATTCTCAACAAGTTTTTTTTTTTTGAAAAATAGTATAAAATTATTTATCGATGTCCAGTTATACGCAATTAAAATACATTGAAAATAGAACGCGAATAAGTTAATAATTTGTTGTTTTACCAATTTTATAAACTTTTAAATGCATACAACAATCTGTAATTGCTCTAACTGCACCATCCAAAGAATTTTTTTCTTCCGATTCTAAGCCACACCCGATTTTCAATAGTGTTAACATTGGAAAAAAGGTGCGGCTTAGATTCAAGTAAATAAGGTAGTTATTTTGTTAATCAATCAACAAATAAATTACACTCGTACTGATTATGTAAATACATCAGTATGAAAAAGAAGAAAATATATTTACATAATATAGTGGGACTACATATGTATTCGCTTTCAAAAACAATAATTTTAACTATTAATTGCCGTAATTCCAAGTGATCTTATAAAACTCTCGACAATTCAAACGCTCACTATCATATAGAGTCCAATAACAAACAGGTAGAAACTTGCATGTTTTGTGTTGTATTGTCTCTGCTGTCTCCCTTGTAACGTAGCCCCTTTGATGACTATCGGAGTTGATTGACTCCGACAACTCTTGCAAAAGCTAAAGTGTCACTAAACAAACTACGCAACTTTTCCCTTCAAAATCATGCTGATGCAAACATTTTTCAAGCTTCATTTATTCTAGAAAAATCTATTGACAAAGATAGATTGAATGACGTAAGACAAAAAAAGATAACAGATTTTTTCGTCAAAAAAAATTATGTATAGTTTGTATTCTTTTAATGGTTTTTAATACAAAAATGTATTCTTTTAATACAGGACTTATAACTTCTATATAATGTTTATACTGTATGTATATATAATATGTAATTTTTAAAAATACTTTTAAATGATTTTATACAAATGTAAAAACAATTTTTTTTACATATCAAATTTAAATGTGCTAGAAAAAAAAATTTCGCCTTGTGTATTTTGGGAGTTTTCTTCCAACCCTCTTGATAATTCCGAGTTTTTCATTGGTCCCTTCAAACTTCGTATTATCGAGAATCGACTGTAATCATTACAATTCAGCTTTAACTTTATAAGTTAAATGCATACTTCTAAACTTACTATGTTTTAAATTTCTGCTCTTTACTAGTTTGTTCCATAAACTGCCCATTACAATCAGTGGCGTACACAAGAATGGGGTTTGAAGACTCAAACCCCTCCCATAGACGATGACATTAAGGTTATTTCTAGATGCATCTCTTTACGCTTTCAAAAAACTTTAACCTCGCCCATAAAAGTAGTTTCTGTACGCCACTAAACTAAACTCTCAGAACTTTAACCTCGCCCATGAAAGTAGTTTCTGTACGCCACTAAACTAAACTCTCAGTGGCACAACAGCCCATCAGGGCCAAGGCCTACTGTGCTTATCTCAGTATATGTGACCATTAGGCGCTGAGGTGCATGAGCAGATGTCCCGATCAGTTTGAAGCGAAATCCCCAGTGTTAAGTCCCCAAGCAAGCTTAGTACTCATTTATCGACCCACTGAAGGGATGAAAGGCTGAGTCGACCTTGCCCAGCCCAAGGATAGAATCCCGGACCTGTGGTGTAGAAGCGCAATACGCTACCACTCGGCCTCAGTATGCCACTGATTTAAAATTACTTTGTAAAGTACAGAAACAGTGAAATGTTTCGAACGTGGGTGTTTGAAGCTATTTCTCTCAAATTAACAAAAACAAAATGATGCCACTCTCCAAGAAAGAAATAACAACACAACAAAAAAAGAACACAACACATTTGTAATTAATAAGCATATTTTATATACATTCTTATTTTTCAGATTGAAAAGCCTTTTTTTTATTACAAAAACAGCATCTGCGTCGACCATTTCTATGATTTTCCGTGCAATGAAGAAAAGAACCACGAAACACAGGTTTTGATCACAGATCGCGGGTGGATAAGAAGCAGTGATGGAAGCGACTACTTGCTTGGATTATCTTTTCGAACCATGTAGCCTCGAAATGCAGCTTGGATTTTGGTGGCAGCCTGCTCCTCGTCGCCTTCTTTCAAAGCCCCCTCCTTCAACCAAGATAGTTCCTCTTCTGTCAACTGAGAGTCCTTGATAGATTCCACGCCTTCCTTCAGGAACTCTTCAAGAGCGGCGTCAGTTGGCAGAAGAGTTTCGTCAAGGAGGCTCTCTTCCTTTCCAATGTCGCCGAGGAGGTCAGTGCTGTTGGATTCTCCTGAAAAAGAAAGATAGCCAACTGAGAGAAAGAGTATGGCTCATGTGTGAAGAAATTGGCAGAAACTGAGTTGAAGGTATCCATCCATTTTATAATCCCCATACAATAGGTTCAACTTTTGATTTCATGGCAAGCATTTTACTTTAATCCTAGCTTTTAATGATCAGATATGCAATACCGGTCATGATCTTCTTCAGCAACATCAGACACTCCAGACTACACTCTGTGTCTTGGGGGAGAGGCTATGAATTTTATTCACCTCACCATTTGTGCTTCCCTGGCCCACACAGGTTTTAACTTTTCTTCTGACAACTTTACTGCAAAGGCTAGTTTATATTGAGCAGCTCGCAGGGAAATGGCCTATTTGACTCATTCATCGACGTAATTAAAAAAGATATGCAATATGACTTGCTTGAACTGTCACCTACTCAATGACTGGTCGAGCTCCTATATCCAACATAAAAGCAACATAGGCCGCTCTGGTCAGCCAATCACAGAAGCTCCTCTCGACACTAATACATCCTAACTTTTCAATTCTAAGTATTGATAATGGATAACTGGTAAGTATTTCACAGTCACTTTAATCCTCAATGATAAGAGATAGGGGTTCGGAAGATACAGGCCCTCCTCGTTCATACAATACCAGAACGGAAAAACCAAATTTTCCTATTTAATTCCAAGTAAAACGCTCTTACTTCAGGATGGACATTTCTTAACGTAAAACATCGGGGCTAGCAGGGATGTTTTGAGACTTGAGCCAACTGGTCCAGGATTGGTGAGACCTTAATAAGATCATGATCCGAATAATTTTATCATTAAATGTTATTTCCCGAAATATCCTCCGAAAAACAGGGAATTTAACTATAAGTCAATTGACAACAGTGACTTGACTGCATTATTATGTCTTGTCCGCCATCTGTCTCTATATTTAGGCCTACCACCATACGTCATCATTACGCATTCAATCGAAAGGCGGCAGTCGGCTTGTGAGATTGTGAGTCATGCACATTTATTATTAAAGGGTTACCATTTGTACTAGTATGTGACAACGTATGCTATATATAATTGCTTAAAAAATCGCAGGTAAGGTGTACTTAAGCTTAGGGGCCCAGGGTCTAAAATCGATCTATTTAGGACTAGCATTATCAATAATCTTTTTCTAAAAGAAAATATTATGATATAACAAATATTCGTACAAGTTTGCGTAAATATGATGCATATAAGAGCAAATAATTCCTAGGTTGGTAAAATAAAAAATACGTAACTAATTCACAATTAATTCTTTTATCTTCTGTGCTAAATACATTCTTAGTTTTATATAATGAACAACACAGGTATACTAGTTGCATAATTAAGCCCATATTATAGTAAAATTACATTACACATACAAAATCGTCTGGAGGATACCATTATCTCAGTTTCTAAGAAAACTCTAAAAAAATGAATAAACTACAATAAGTACATGTCTTAAAATAAATTTTAGTACCCAAAAGCAGAGAAAAAAGACTTCATTCGAACAAAAGATTAGTGATGAAATCCTTAAAATCTATCATAAAACCTTGGGATTGCTGTATAAGAAGGTTGGAAGAATAGTTCCGTTTTGATGGCTCATTAAAAATACATTGCTACCATGATGGTTTCTTAGAAGGTCAAAAGAGCTGACATGATTCATAAAAAAAGAGCCAATAGATAAGACTAATATACAAATATTCTCAAACTAATAATCATTCAAATGGAAAGTCTAGGAAATTATTTGAAATATTAGTAAAATTGAATACTTGAGAAAAATGGAAAGAAAAAAAATTAGTAACTAAACTGCAAATATAAGAAAAGATGTGGAAAAAGCCATTAAAAGAATTATAAGTCCAGCAATAGTTACAAGAAGAAAAAAAGAATGAAATGTATCTTAAAATAATTCTATACTCACTTTAATTTTCGGAGGATCCTTTACGAGACAGGTTATAAAAACATAGGGAATAAATAAATATTAAAAATAAATGTAAGTAAATTAGAAATATATATTTAAACTTTATGTTTACACAAATATATATGAATTAAGTGTTACAAATTCATGCATTGACTAATTTAGCTATTTTAATTTTTAATACTTATATATATATATATATATATCACATATTTAAGGAGAAAATGTATTTTCTACTAGTTACACTTTTGTTATTTTTCATTTACAAGAAAATTATCAACTATTAGTATTAATGTATCGATTGGCATTAATCCAGTACGAAAAGTACGAAACACCAGACATTTCACATAAAATAAAATAGAAAAAGAATTCATTAAATTTATGGTTTAATCAATTAATCAAGCATCCCCCCCCCCCAAATCTAGAGTTGTTTAAGAAATTATAATTCTAACTGAAATAAAAATAAATCATAAGTATCAATAAACATTGAAAAGTATCACATTAAGAAAGAGATAAAAAAAAAGTTGAGAACAATTTCAAAATTAAAATTTGAAACAGATTTTAAACCAAACAAATCTGAATTATTTTTCGGAGAATTAACTATATATATATTCACACACAACATCACGAGCAAATCCTCAGTTGAGGCAATTAAGAATTAGAAGTAGAGGAGATGTATAAATAACATAAGTACAGAAGGTGTGTCAAGTACAAGGATAAGCAAAACCAGAAGTTATCTTAGCTTCGAAAAATTCATTTAATTAGATACTCTAAAAAGAAACCACACACAAATCAGTTATATAGCTTTTCAAAATACTTTTAAACTGGAAGCAATTGTTGCGATGTGAAATTTGCTCCTCCTTTTATTTTGTCAGTTTGTACGATTTTATTCTATTCCAAGGTGCCTATTAGACTAAGTCAATGCAAAGATAAAGGAACTGAAAATAATATTTTCAAGTTTTTCTTCGTAAGCTTCCTCGCTTAGCAATTGTGAGGAGCGACAGCTAAAAAAGAAGAGAGTTGACAGCTTTTATTAGATACTAGCTGTTACCCGCCCGCTTCGCTGGGAATTTCATGATGTTTTATAAATTTTTACTGCTTATATATATGTATAAATTATTGATATCTAAGTCCTGCATTAAGAATTCGATTGTATTGAAAAATGTACTTATACCTGTAACTGTCACCTGTTGATAAAAAAAAAAGGGGGCAGAACTCATCTAATTTGTGTTTTCTAAAAATCTCTAAAATTGAAGCATAGAATGATGTTTGCTCTTTCGTAACCCAAAAACCAAGTGGATTCCCGCAAAACCAATTTTCGATGGATCTCTACTCCGTAAATTGAACATGCAAGCCAAATTTCAAGTCTAAATCTAACAGAAAAAAAAAACAAAAGTTTTACTATCAATATCCCCGTAATCCCGTTGAGAGCCGTTTTCCAAAATAACCGCTCTTAGCGGATTTCAACTCAACAAAAGAAAAATGCAAACCAAATTTCATTATTATAGTCCTTGTAGCTCGAAAAAAGTAATTTTTTTCGTCAATACGTCCCAGTAACCCCCTGCACCCCCCCCCAGAACTTGATTTGCTTAAAATACATTCTTAGTGGATCCCTATTCAACAAAAGAAACATGCTTAACAAATTTCAAGTATATGGGTCTAACAATTAAAAACAGGAATTTTTTCTGTAACTCCTCTTGACCCCTCGCAACCCTCCTTGGGGGTCAATTTTCGTTTTACTCTTTGTTAGAGGAACTCTATTCCATGAAAGGAACATGCTTACCAATTTTCAAGCAGGATGATCAAATAGTTTAAAATGGAAATATTTATCAATTACGCCTCTTAATCTCCCGAAATTAGTCTTAGTAGTTCATATTCGCGAAACCCATTTTGTAGCGGTTCTCTACTTTAAGAAAGGAATCTGCTTATCAAATTTCAAGACTGTACGTCTAATAGTTTAAAAATGGGGATAATTATCTATAACACCACTTGAGCCTCCGCAACGCCACTTCTGGGTCTGTTTTCACAAAGCCCATTTTGTAGGGGAATTGCACACTATGAAAGGAATCTGCTTAGCAAAATTTGAAGACTGTGCGGCAAATAAATTAAAAATGCAAAAAAAAAAAATTATCAATAGCGCCCCTTGAACCCCCGCAACGCGAGCTAGGTGTCGATTTTCACAAAACACATTTTGTAGTGTATCTCTATCCTATGAGAGGAATCTGCTTACCAAATTTCAAACTGTGCGCGTCTAATAGTTTAAAAATAGAAATAATTATTTATATCTGCCCTTAACACCCCTTGGGGGTCAATTTTTCCCAAACCTGTTTTGTAGCGCATATTTACTCCATGAAAGAAACATTCCTACCAAATTTCAAGCAGGGAGGTGAAGTAGTTTAAAAACGAAAATATTTATCTAGTACGCCACTAAATCCCCCGCAATGCCATTTAGAGGTCTGTTTTCACAAAACCTTCTTATAGCTGATCTCTACTCTATAAAAGAAATCTAATATCAAATATAAAGACTGTGCGTCTAATAGTTTAAAAATGGAAATAATTATCTATAACGCCTCTTAAGTCCCGCAACGCCACTTGAGGGCAATTTTCACGAAACCCATTTTGTAGCGTATCTCTACCCTATGAGAGGAATCTACTTACTAAGTTTCAAGACTGTACGTCTAATAACTTAAAAATCGGAATTTCTAATGCCCCTTAAACCCCCGCCCCCGCAAACAATTGCTGCTAATTTGAAATTACAAACAAACACTTCAATTTTATTTATTTGTATAGATATAGATTGGGATTATAATAACTATTATTTAAATGTGACTAAAAATGTAAATAAAGAAAAAGAAAGGATTAAAACTAACCGTAAAACTTATCAATTTTTTGTTTCTTGCATTGCTTTTTGCTTATGAAGCCTTGATTTATTATTTTTAAAAGTGCATCCGAAACAGCCGATGCTCTACTTAACTGAACAGTGTGAGATAACTATCATAAAAAAAAATATGGCACGTGTCAGCGTATTATCATGTGCGCGTAACACTATTATGTCTCATGAAGAGCATCGGTCGCCAGTAACCAAAACAACGACTTCATTAGCTCAGCTTGGCGTTCATCTTGGCATTCAGTTTCACGTTCCCCCGTATAGTTTCCGTTCCCGTAAGAATACGGGAATAAAATATAGCCTATGTTACTCCCCGTTAATGTAGCTTTCCATTAGTGAAAGAATTTTTAAAATCGCACCAGCCGTTTCCGAGATTAGCCGGAACAAACAGACAGACAAAAATTTTAAAAATTGGTTTTTTGTTATGAGTACCGTATATACTTTTAGTGCATTAAGTAAAAAGCTGCTAATTTGAAATTACAAACAGACACTTCAATTTTATTTATTTGTATAGATGTGATTAGTTTGAGGCAGATAAATGAAATAGTAGCTCTTGACTAATGATGTACTGAGTTTGGAAAAAATTTCGATACCCATGTTAAGAGTTAAACAAATAACCTATCTTTTCTTTCATTTAATCTTGTTACAATGGGCTATCCACGAGGTTTTTCCTCTCTTAACTCAGATTCCTTCTGTCCAGCCACAAACTGACACTTTTAAGCTAGAACAACTCCACTCCGCAAACAAACATCAGTACTAAATTGCAGAAAACAGGCAATGACATAAGGGAATAGGATCTGTTTTGTGGACAATTTAGTCGCATAATGAGTTCCTGAATTATTGTCGCTTTGCTATTAGAAGATATTGGAGGATTTCTCTATGGCGAACTTCAGAACTTGCACCTCATTTAAAATAAGTACCCGTTATTTTTCTTACGATTTTAAGTTTGTTTTGTTCACACATCACGTTACCAGGTATAACCTTAAATTAATAAAAGTTAATTACTTCAAATACCAACTGGTAATTATTTTTTAACCGATTTAATGGTTTCCGTAACAAAGCTTTCGGACCCCCCCCCCCTCCCCGAGAACCCCAACGATCAGCAGGATCTCCACCTCAACTAATATGACGAGGAGGTACTACGACAAGCTGAGGATATAAATAAGTTTGATGGAGATAAAAAGAACAATTTAATGAAAGTTCCTGTTAATCTCTGTAAGAATCAGACCATTCCATTAAAAATAAATCAAAGTAAATATTCACAGAACCCGCTGCAACGCAACGGAGTAACTGGAAGAAAAATATATATACACAATTTTGGAAAAGCCCATCTAACTACACACTTGGCTATCAGCAAGCTTCATTTACTTGGATTTCTCTGTTCATGCATTAATCTACTAATGTAATGAAAGAAAATTAGCCAGACACTGCTTGAACCTCCGAGACAAATAAGGCGAACGTGTTCTAGCACTTCAAGGTCAGGCTGGGACGAAAATCAATTCTCTTCATCTTTCACGACGCAATAACAACATGCACACCTGATGACAGGTTAAAATATTTAGAGGGAAACACGATATCTGACTTATTTACATAAATTATTCCACGATGCCACATGTCGTTGCTGGTGGAAAAGAGAGTAACGAATTTATTAGCAGAGCATGGTGGTAAAATAATATTAATTTTATCTTTCACCTGTTTTGTGTGTATAAGTGTTTAAGGTGGACACATAAAACAGAAGAAAAAATAGCTTTTATTTGAAAATTCGATTGAAAAATACTGTAAGCAGTAGCTTTCACAAAACAAATTACTCTTATCAGACTATTTTTCAAATCTATAGAACAACTTCCATGTCATGAAACTTATTGTTTTTCAATTGTTTCTTAGTTTAATTACATGCTTATCCCAATTAAAATACTCCCATTCAAATTATAGTTTATATCAGCCCTAATATTATTAAAATAATATTTATTTGTGTCTTTTAAAGATACTCACATAATGGTTTTTAATTAATCAGACAATTTAAAAGTTTCACAATGGGCTCAATTCATGACGATCACATGATAAATGAAATCACGTGTTTTCTATAGAATTCAAGACTGATATTGGGCCTGTATTTGTTAAGTTTAGATGAAATTTGCAATTGGGGTTGATTAAATAAATATATGTGATAATTGGAGTAAAGAAGTTCAAATATTGCGATTCTTCAAAAGTTTTTTTTTTTTAATTCTTATAATATGCGTGTATTTCTAAGTGCCTTTTATGGCCGCGGTAGCCTAGTGGCCAAGGTAACAGACTCGTGGCAGGCATGTCATGCGTTCGAGCCTAGTGCCGCGGAAGACCCGCCGTGTAGGGGAGAGATGTACGTTAAATATGTCGAGAGCTCAAACGTCCTCAAGTTGGTGTGGTACTTAGGAGAGAGGGGATCCAGCTCAGGTGTCGCCCTCAACACTTGACCATGCTTCAAAATTACGAAGTCCGTCGCCAGAAGTCTTCGCGTAGCTGAGCAGTACGACGTTAATATTCATTCATTAAGTGCATTTTGTCTACCCACGCGTGTGTTGTTATAGTTTAAAATTTTTTATTTTTAACACCCTTTTATAAAGTTCACTTGTATCTGACAGGAAGCTTTGAATTCAATTTTTATCCGTTTTAAAAGGTCATACTAATTTGAAATTTTGCTCACTTGTCCAAGATCGATGACAATACAACAATTTAATAATTTTATTCCATTGTCCTGGTCAGGATCATCAGGATTAACGATTTCCCATTTTCAGATCCCATTCCCAGATTTGGCGACTAAAAGATTAAGTTACAGCTTAGTTCGATAAACTAAAAGGGTGATTGGTGTTTTTTAGTTTTTTTTAAACTATAATTTATTTTAAAGAAAGTTTCTACAAAAAGCAAAAGTTGGCAACAACGAAGCGCATGAACTCATTGGCTGTGACGTCACATGAATTCTGGCTATTAAAATACTATTTAGAATATTTTTCATTAAAAATTACGCCCTCCATCCCTTTCTATCTTCTACGTTAATAATTAAATTCAAAAATCTATGATTCAACTTATTTAATGTTAAGCACTAGTATAAAATTTTATGAAAAGAAATTTATGAAAAAAACACATGAATAGCAAAACCACAATATAAAACGGATAATCTCTATTTACATCCCACACAACTGCAATCTCTATTATATTTATAAAATACGTTAACTACTTTAAAAACTTCATATATTCCTGTAATTTTCATACGAGCTCTGGGGTTTTTAAAACGCGTATACTTCCGCGTTCAATTTCTCCGCCAATATTCAGTGCTGAGTCATCAGTCTAATTTAAAAACCCACATCAAAGCGCCGAAAATGGTTTTAAAAATTAAAATGCCAGACTATATTTAAATTTTGTTACACTAAAAGAAAAACTTAACCTTAGTGAAACAGCTGGGAAGTAAAACCGCATGTATGAAGCCAAAAATAATTATTAAGAATGGGGAAAACACTGACTACAGTTAAAATAAAGCCTTCTTGTGAAGACACAACATCTGAGAAACCGTTGATAAAAGTAGAAAACTAAAGGATTCAGAAATATAAAAGTCAGGGTTTAGGAGAAGTACTGGTCTTTATAAAAACAATGTGTTAAAATGTTGGCCAAAACTTTTCAAGAACAGCTCTGTTATAAGTACTTTTTTTCTGTAATTTTCAGTCGCCATGCAAAGGAAATAAACGTATTCACAGTAGTATTTCTCACGCCCTCATAATTAGACTGATTTTGAACAAAAGAGTAGATAAAAACTCTTTCAAATTTTTATAAAGCATTTATAGTGATGCTATCATGCACTTATATTACAGTCAATTTTTCTGATAAATTAGAAATATGTATGCAGCGAACTGAATTTATTCTATTTCAAAATAAAATAAACAAATATTATACAGAAACAAAGTTATTCAAAATGAGCAGGTGCACTTGAGATAAAAAATAAATAAATATTGTGCTTGTAAAATGTTTTTTTTTCTTTTTCTGTCTGATAATAAAAAAAATTCGCTTGTTTTATTTATTAAGATTGTTGTATTTATACATCTGTTTCGAAAAACTTACGAGGACATCGCTTTTTGGAAGGGGGAAAAAAAATTGTAATTTTTTTTTACAAATTTTGTTATAATTCCCTTTGAATTACGTTACACATTGAAATACAACTTAAATAAATCTGCTTAGCTTAGTTTTTATATAATGTATACAACTTATATGTGGTTTACTATTGGTAAAAATATCGTCTTAAACGCTATTAGGAATTGTATCGTCCACAGAAATAATTAAAAAGTATTGAATAGCTGGATTCCCGATGAATTATTGTTATAGTGTACTATCGATGCCTTCCTGGTCAACCTCAAACTAAAAGTGATTAAACAAATATTTGGAAGAAAAAATATTTTACATCGGAACGGAGTTGACAAAGTGTAACAGAAGGGTCTCCAGAGCTATCCACTGTAGCAGAAAAATATAATTCCAATCAGTAAAAAAAAAAAAATTGTTTTGTCTCCATACACTTATTTTATAATGGATTGATTCATCAAAAAGAAAAATAGCTACAAAATTATCAACATAGAAAATTTATTTTCATTTATTTGGATACGCTATTTTCATAATAGGCCTACTTAAAAACTCGTATACACCCTTTATTTTTATTTGAATGCAATTTATATGACACGCATTAACTTTTCATACTTGATTTTCTGCTTCTGAAGCAGCGGCGAAACGGATATTTTAGCACCCCCCCCCCCTGCAAAGTCAGATTATATTATGCCTTTAATATGTTATATATGTCATGGTTAAATACATACATGGCATCTGTCAAGCTTTAGGCTCTTAGAATCCTAATCCCCCCCCCCTTCGCGATGAGGTGGTTGCAGAATGTACATTACGCCACTGTTCTGAAGCGTACAAATAGTTAAGAGTTCAAAAATTCGATATTTAAAATTGAAAATAAGAATCTTTTTAAAAATTTTAAAATACTAATTTTTGGCGACTACAGAATTGAGTATTGTCTCTCCGGAAGAATTTCTGGATTCGTACCAAGTGAATGTTTCACTGGAAAAAGATAAGTTCGATAGTTACATATTCGAAAGAGAATATAATTTTTCCCCCATCAAAAATTTACCAACAGTACAGTTAAAAAAATTAACATAAATGCAAATACAAACCTTCAGTCTTATCTTTCTTTCCTTTTAAAGATTTCCTCGTTAAGTAGCCGCGTACACCGGCCTGTATTTTAACTACTGCATCGTTTATGTTTGCTGAACCATCATCAAGAACCTGAAACAAAATTGGCAGTTTTTTGGTGAATAATTTGAGGGCAATAATGGCATAATAAATCATTGAAACACCTGGAAATTCGAAGGAAACAAAAGAGTTACCATAGATTTTTTTCCCCCAAGTAGAGAAATGTATGTCAAGGTCACTTATGTAAATATGTGTCCAAGGTTTATAACTGCCACTAAAAACAAGTTTAGGGAGGTTTAAAAAAATTACTTTTTTTCCCTTCCGGTAATGCCCCTGGATACATTTTTTTTTCTTCGCAAAATATTTAGAATTCACGAAATCGCCTTAGAATCATTAAATATTAATTTATTTTTTATTTATTTGACAAGGTCAAATTGGAGGAGCACGTGACATCAACGAAAGGATTCAGTCAGAGCACCTGCAAAAACCATGGCATCCTTCGAGATACTTTAAGATTAGTTTTAGCAATGCGTAGAGTCAACAACAAATTAACATATAATAATGCGATAGTACAACATACATTTCCAAAAACATGTCATATTTTTCACCAATAATGAGATCCTATTTCATATTCATACCGAATCTTACTAACAATGACTCAAATATTATAAGGATTATAATTTATGTATGAGAAAAATGTATATCGCTACGTAACACAAACTATGAAATATGACCAATGTATAAAGTTACGATTTAAAATATTAAACGTAATTTCCCATTCTTATTACCGAACTATTTTTCCAAAAAGACAAAACTAAAAATGCACAATCCTAAATATATTTCATAGAATACTTTTCATTTATAATTTAAAACCCATTATACGCGTCCTCTGAAATACTTTTCCTGAATTCTACAATGTAACAGAATTATCATTTAACACTTTCATGCCACAGATCGAATACGCCTTTAAAATGAAATTGTATAACATAAATACTCAAGTAATTGATATAACAACATCTTAGAACTTTTTTAAAGATGCAGAAATAATAAAAATCGACTGATTAAAAAAATCAAAACTGTAAAATAATTTCTGTCCAATCCTTAAAAAAAAAGACTGTTGTTGTGAAACACAATACACAATAAAAATAGCTACACAACGAAATTTAAAAACTAAATATCAAGTAAAAATTCTAAAATTGAAAGTGAAAACTAACCTTTAGTGCAGAATCCTGTGCCTGTGTTTGGAGTCCTTGGACACCTTGTGTTGCTGAGTCCATGACTGATGTCTGTACTTGAGAAAGTGCACCCATTGCAGCAACTGGGATTTGTTTTATTTCAGTTACTACTTCCTGAGCTTTTGTCTGTACATCATAAATGGTTTCTTGAATTTTCTTTGGAACCTCCTGAACTGTAGATAAAACTTCCTGCGACTTTTCCTGCACTCCCGAAAGCATGTCCGTTCCCATGCCTGGTATGCCTTTAGCACCGGCTAGGGCTCCCAAAGCCATCATGGGCATTTGTTGCATATTTTGAAATGAGTCTTGACTTTTGACCTGAATTTCTTTCTCGGCGTCTCCGGCAGCTTTACGAATTCCTTCTTCGGCCTCAGTGCGTTTTGCCTGCAGTTCAACGGTTGCAGTGGATACGAAACCTTCAGCTTTTGATTTTGCATCTTGTATTTTAGCTTCAGCATCCTTGGCTGTAGCTTGAATTTTGGATTCGGCATCCTGAACTTGTGATTTCATTTGAGATTCTGCATTGGATGCAAAATTAACTGCTGCTGTCTGCATACTAGCAACTTTTTCTTCGGCTTCTTTGGCCTTGGCTTCAACTTGAGCCGTTGCCTCGTCAGCCTTCTTTTGCAACTGAATAGTAGCTGTTGATACAGCACTTTCAGCTTTAGATTGGGCCTCTTGGACTTTATTTTGCAACTGGGATTGTGCATCTTGTGCTTTGGATTGAAGATTTTGGACAGCTGCTTCTGCTTCACGCTTTTTAGCATCCAATTCACTTTGGGCCTTATTTTGAATTTCCTGGACTTTGTTCTCTGCTTCCTTTTTCTTTGCTTGAAGTTCACTTTCTACCATAGACGCCGTTTCTTTGGCTTTCGACTGGATGTCTGAAACAGTCTTCTCTGCTTTGGAATGCATTTCCTGAGCTGCAGCTTCAGCCTCTTTTTTCTTTGCCTCAAGCTGTGCAGCAGTATCTGAGACAGCTTTCTCAGCCTTAGACTGAGCTTCTCGAGCTTTTGCTTCAGCTTGGTTTTGGAGATTTTTGGCTTTCTCTTCAGCTTCTCGAGTCTTTGCTTCAATCTGACTGATTGCTCCTGTTTTAGCTTCCTCTACCCTAGATTGGGCATCTTTCACACTTGATTGTAGACGTGTATTAGCGTCGGATACGCTCTTCTCCGTTTTAGATTTGAAATCCAAGGCCGCTGATTCAACACTTTTAACATTAGACTGAATTTGTGCCTGAGTCTTCGACTGGATGTCTTGAATTTTGTTTTCGGCCTCTTTAGCTTTGGACTGTAATAAAGCACTGGTATCAGAAACTGCCTTCTCTGCTTGAGATTGTGTTTGCTTGAGCTTGGACTCAGCTTCTTGTGTTTTGTTCTGAAGAAATGACTGTGCAGATGAGACTGACTTCTCAGCTTCAGACCGAGCCGAATCGATTCCTGTTTTCACTTCATTAGCTTTAGATTGGATTTGTGAATTAATACTATCCTTTGTTTTCTGCGCTTCAGCCGCTACTTCATCGGCTTTTTTCTGCAGATTCGAGGTAGTATCTGCAATCGTTTTTTCAGTATCTTCTTTGGCTTTGCGCAATGCAGAATCAGCTTCCTGAGCTTTGGATTCAGCTTGATTTTTCAAATTAGTAACATTTTCTTCAACTTTATTCTGTGCTTCAAGAGCATTTTTCTCCAGTTCCTGTGCTTTATTTTGTACTTCGGCACTGGCATCTGCGATGGCACTTTCTGCCTTTGACTGAGCATCCTTAGCAGTTTTACTAATGGATGATGTAAAACCAGATATAAGAGAGCCACCCTTTTTCTGTTGAAAAGAAAAAGGAAATAAAATAATTTGATTAGAGCATTTAATGAACGTTTCAAATACGAGTTATTCTTAACGATATTGTTAAAAATTAAACTAAAAATGTGCTTATTTTTACACCTAAGTTACTTTTCTAAATATTTTTTTATAGAAAATCATATACTTCTTAACAATCGAATAAAACACCATAAAATGAAATACTTTTCAGATCGAGTATTTCTTTTGATACATAAGATTACCGTCTAAGTTACTTTTAATATAGCAATAATATTAATTTTAAAAATATTTACACATTCAAACACTAAAGAAAGAAAGAAAAATTTTCTCCTCCTGTGTGAGTGAGTGTGGACATTTTCTATAAAGTATTGTAGTCTTAAAAATGTAACTTCCCAATTACTCATGCAAACAACACTCATTTTTCCATATCTTACCAAAAAAAAAACCCCGATAATTACTAAATTGTATTTCTCAATGATTTTACAGACTCAAGGATCAGAAAGAATACTAAGAGAATCTTTACACAGATAATCAATCTTTACAGTTGATTTAAAAAAAACTTATTTTTCTTTAAAAAATATACACAGAAAAAAATTAAAGGTGTTAAAGTAGAATAATCGTTTATTAACAATCTCATTACGAAGCAACAGACGATTCACTCAGTAATTTTGAGCCACGGTTCAGCAACGAGGGCGACGTCACAGTAGGCACCCCACTTCCTAGAACATAAACCTCTTCACACGACGTGTCTTCTGTGCCAGCAGAGCTTGAGCCTTCGACTCGATAAGAACAATACCAGCATTCAATACGCGACTAACACTACTTGTCTACAAAGACCATAAAGAGGTTCAAAAGAGAGAGATAAACAGCATTTTAAAAGTATCTACACAATTTTGATTTTTTATACCAATTTATATGACAATGGGCCACTATCTCCTCTATCTCGGGTTTCCATCCCTCCAGCCAAATTGACACATGAAGCAAAAACAACTCCACATCAAATAGAACATAATAGTCAGGAATGTTGAGAATAGAAAGTGTCATGGATATATTATTGCAATTCTAGTACTGCTTGAATAATAGTGCGTCGCTACTTGGAAGAATTAAAAGATCTCGGGAGTATTTCCATATCATTTCATACAAGTGAAAATTCATCTTTAAATTGCTTCTTCATAAAATAAGATCTCTCCTGACTAATGCATCAGAAACTTGGCCATTGAATTTACGTGATGAGGAAGCCTAGGGAATTTTCGAGAGAAAGGCCTTACGCTGCATTCTTGGTGGGATCCAAGTGAATGGATCCTGGAGAAAAAGATATAACTTAGAACTCTACAGAATTTACAAAAAACCTGATATTGTAAAATTTGTCAAATTACAGACTTAAAAGGGCTGGTCATCCGACTAGAATGAATGAAAATCGTTGCTGCGAGAAAATCTTTCTGGCAAAGCCCATAGGAAATAGACCTCGGGAGACCCTGATTAAGATGTGACTTATTGTGTGATTAAGTGCTAAATATTTTAAAGGTCAAAAACTGGAAAACATTTGTCAAAAGTAGAGATGCCTGGAGAAAACTTCCGGAGAAGGCCAAGGCAGTTCAGCCACTGAAGAAAAACATTTATCTTTACCCTTTTGCTTGTCTTGTACGCATATTGCATCCTCAGACCTAACGTTTAAATTGATAAAGTAAATTATTCTAAGCACCTGTTTTGTAACCGGAGTCTTACAATCAGCAATATGTCCACCTCAATCAACGTGGAGGATGTAGCGCGGCAAACTATAAATGATAAATTTATTATTTCAAATAAATTATCTATAACTTTATTAATCTTTTATTTTATATTGAATACTTATTTAGTTTTTCTTTGTTCATATATTAAATGCAAACTATTCAACTACATTTTTGAAGCGTTTAGTTTAAAAAATTTTTATTTTAAGAAATTTGAAGTGAAAATTGAATTTTATGGCTTACAATTAACAAACAAAACTTTCCAGTATAGAATCGTCAATATGAGCGATTTTCCTTATCTATTGATTACTGATAGATGCACTTGAATTATTGCACAGTTTATCAATTATCCTACATAAATAATTTAATTGATCGACTTGCATTTCCTGTATTCGAATTAGATTTTTACTCATTTTTTAAAATTGAGAACAGTTATAAAATCCCCGTGCACCACAAAGTGTCACATGGGGCTCAAAGAAGTAAGTATTAATCACACAATACAAATAAAAGAAGGGGGAGGGGGGTTGAGGTTATGAAGGATTACAAATATTTGCAACAAATTCAAAGAATTTTTTAAAAGCACTTATGGTGAAATAAGTTAATGAATATTCGGAGATCAATTTATATTAAATTCCTTGAAAGCCAGTCTTAAGATTCTTTCGTTCTCTGAAAAACTTGGAACACTCCTCGACACCAATATTACAATCACAAGAAAATGACGGAACTAAATTAAATTTGTTCAAAGTGATAGTCTATAAGTCTATAAGTATATAAGTCTTTGCAGGAAAGTCTCTTTATTTTTGGTTGAAAAAAATTTCTTAACAAAGAAATTTTTTTCCTACATTTGAAATGAGATATTATTGGTTCCAAGACTTCACCATTCGTTCTTTCATAACCTTCTTGTAAAATGATTTAATATTAACGGCAATGTCAATTTGGCAGCCTTTGCACGCCAATCGGCCCGCTCATTTCCAAGAACGCCCGTGTGTTTGCGAACAAATAGAGAACTTATAGAGAGTTTTTATCTTCTAGGCTTTTAAGTCGCTTTTGGATCTCGACGATTACGTTGTTTGACGAAAATATATACCTCAGAGAATGACTCTAAGAGAATTCAATGACTCTTTTTAACTCATTTGAAACAAAAAAAATGTACCACCTAGTTATTTGAGGAAAAGCAACAGATATAAATATAGTCCGAAAAGAAACGCGAGTGGCAAATAATCCCCCCCCCCTTTTTGTTCCACACGAAAAAGAACCTTCAAAGCTTCTTTGCACTTGGGCAACTTTAATAATCAGTACATGCCACAAATGTTTTTGCTACAACCGAAGGAATACTTTTTAAAAACATTCAACATTCCTAGAATCCACCACTAAGCCTATTCGATTACATAATCTGTAATACAGCTAGATGTAAAACAAAAACCCATGCAAATCGGAATGATAGATGAAACCTCGCTGTCATGACGGAAGGTGAAGAGGGGTGGTGGACCAAGCTACATCCACAAAACATCCGAAAGGTAAAATTAGTCATCCGGTATCATGCGGTTGATTCTTACACCTGCAAACTGGTTTTGGGGGAGAGAGTGTTGCTGGGCCTCAAACTTTCCACTGCGTTCTCGTGACAATCGTAATGGCCTCTCATAGAAATGATCATGATTGCTCTCCCCTCTTTTCTGCACGTCATTCAGCCAGTATTGATTCCAATGTACGAGAATAACGTTTAGCCTTCACCCAGATTGTGGCAGGATTCCAAAAAGATAATTTGTACGATACTTGGGGGCATAAGAGGTTATTCTCTTGTGGAAAAACAATTCTCAATAAACTACGCTTTTGATGATCAGAAAACCAATGTAAATCGGAATTTTTTTAAAAATTTGTACAAAAAGAAATTTTAGAATACAAATGATCACAAATAACTATAAACTTTTCATAAGTAATAGAACAATAATACAGTTACATTTTGTATATCTAACTTAATCAGAGAAATAAAATCTGAATCACACTTAGGAGCTTTGCAATGAATCTACAAACTGTACGCAATTTCTTTAGTATGTATTTCAACACATTTCCCCTTTTGTGAGGATAACAATTAACTTACAACAATTACAAAATGCTTTATCAATACCTTTTAAAGAAATTTCTAGTAAATTTTAGACAAAATTATTATTATAACATTCACAATTTCACGACTATCTCCTAACTGCTAATAACTCTGTCTCCCCTTTAATCAATCCGTGAAAAATAACACGAGAAAATAAAAGAGTTGTGAAACTAAAATTGGCTAAAGGTGGATGCGGCATTTCATGACATACAACTGATTAGCAGGGACGTCGTAAGGCACAGGCCAACTGAGCAGGGCCTCGTTTCGTTATCGACTCAGTTTTAGTAGGATATGATCCGGATAATTTTAAAGTGGTCAAATATTATTCTTATACATATTCTCCGAAAAACAGAACTTTTAACTGCATGTCAACTCCCCAAAATGGTAAGACTGCATTATTATGTGATGGCCGTTGTCTATGTCTTGACCTAGACCTAACCATAAACAATCATTCAACTCATTCAATCGAAATGCGGTAATCGGTTGAGCTTAATGCCTAGGTTTTTGAAGTTGTGAGTCATGTACATTTACTTGGTTCAAATTACCTTTTATAAGCGATTATTTGCTATATACTGCTTACTTTTAATGATCTCAGGCAGGGTCGGCCTACTCTTGCATAAGGGCCTCAAAAATCTTAAGAATTCTCTGGGCCCAGGGCCTTAAAGAGTCTTGAGGCGTCCCTGCTGATTAGTACATCTACAAAACTATTTCAACTTCGCTTCAAAGATTAATTATTATTCGATAATAGGAGTAAAGATTTAAGCAACTTTACAGCCCTATAATCATTACGAAGAAGTGTTAATCATTAACAATCAAGTAATTTGTTTATTATTTGTTTGAAGCAAAATGGCAATCAAAAACTATAAGTGAGTAAATTTAACTTTTTTAACAAATAACGAACTTTTTTACAAGTACAGCAGAGCGATAAAATATTCAATCTCTACTCCAATAATCTTCATAAAAGAATTTCTCACAGTAAATATTCTTAACAAAACTTCAATCTACGTACAGATTGCCTTCAGACCTACTACAAACGTTCAAATAAATAGGGGAATTTAAAAAAAAAAATAGTGGGAAAAAAATACAATAACTGACTGTCACCTTCCTTATTGAAAATAATTAAAGGCCAATTAGTTTTAAGAGGAAAACACCGAATTTTATAAGCAAAATATGTAGTTCAGCATTTGTTTATAAGAAAACATTATTTAACTTTCATTTATTACTACTTTGGGGATAACTATTTAAATTATAAAGAATGCCAAGTAAGTAGTTTACGAGCGTATATTACAAATCTCAAAAATAAATTGAAACTTTGAAAAGAAATGCAATATATAATATGTATATATAATTCTCTCTCTCTGTATGTGTTTGGATGGAATTGTATCTTTTTCAATTACTTAAGTTGTATTTTCGTTTTTATTCAAGTTACATTTTCATTATTATACAAACAGTATTTTTATTATTAATGTGCTTGGTATGTTCAATTATATGCTATAATTTTAATTTCTATTCAATTATTATTATTATTTACAATTTCTATTTTATATGTATTTTGAATAAAATATTTAGTTTTACAGTCATGTCTTTCACCAATGACATCTACTGTATTTCTCTTTTGCGCGATGGCAACATGTTTCCTTCGAGTTGTTTGTGTAATATAATCTGGTGTAGAATGCGCAGTTCCTGCCTGCACTGTCCCTCGTTAGGAGAGGTTCTCGCCGCACGAAGCTGCTGTGTGGCATTTATTTATATTTTTTGTACGCAAAATTAAAGTTGTTAAGTTTTAAAAGGAAGAGTCATTACATTAGTCCTGTGTGGCGGACATTAATCGGTTCTCCAGGTGAGGCAAAAATCGAGCTCTCATCGAAAATACAATTTGAATAATAGAAAGATACAATTCCATCCAAACTGTATGTCTTGCTGTTAATGGTTAATTGAATACCAAACAAATGATGGACAGTTCAACAATGAAATAATTGTCTTTGTTAAACTGTACAATTTTGTAACATCCAGCCCTGATTATTTGAAAAATGAGCATTTTCAAGTAAGTAAATAGTAAGAAACTATTCATAGAGAAAGCAACCAGTTAATTAACAAAATCATTAAAAAATATATAAATCTACAAATTAAGAGCTTAAAATATTATTTTTAAAGACAACGAAAAATTTTGTTTTTTGAAAATTATACCACCACAAACAATATCAGTAAATTCAGTTCAAGTTCTGCAGTAAAACACAAATATTCTGTAGTTATTTTTTCACAACATATTAGTTTCTATGAATTAGTTAAAACATATGAGCACACTCTTTTACCATGCATTTATTTTCACAGCAAAAACAAAATCTAGGATTATTTGACTTTTGTTACCTTATGTCACAAACTAATACCATTATTTGAATTTTTTTCGATAAACATTAAATGCTCTTTTGACAAATTAATTATTTTCAATTATTAAAATTAATGACTGCACATATTGAAAGAACGATTTACTGCCACACAAATTGTTAATTTTACACGTACTATCGCAAACTTCACACTGCAATTCTCACACGACATGCAACACTTGCCTCCTCTGGAGCATTTGTTTCAGCCTGTACAAAAGAACCGAATAAACCAGACGGTTTGGGTGCAACGGATTCACTGTTTTTGTCTTCTTTTGAAACTGAATGGTAAACCTCAGATGACGTTTGACTCACTGTAGATATTGGTCTTGAACTTGAAGTTTCTGACATAAAACTAAGTGAATCCTATTCAAATAAGAAGGTATTTCTTTCTTTGAAAAATTGATGAGAGTAAGTAACTTCTTCAGCATTTAAAACCTCGAAAATGGCGCTCATGATATCTATTTCGATCATTGGTTTTAAGGGGAAAAGAAACTTTTATTTTAAAGACATTAAAAAAGCGATACAATTTTTAAATTTTAAGGGTGTATCATTTTTATGTGGGATATAAATTATTCTCTCACCGATAAATTCCTTATTGTTTAAAATCTCATTTAGCACAATCATCCTATTTATTTATATTAAGACACATTCACCTAATAATTCGATATTATACTTGTCTGTGATCATTAAGTTTTACGTTTTATAAAATTATATACAATGATACTGAAAAAAAATATGAAACATATGATTTAACATAAAATCAGTTCATTCGGTATACATACACAAACTCTAGATGATCTTCCACAAAAAAACCACATAATTAACAAAAATAATTTTTTTTTAAAAATTAAATTGTTTTGGATAGAAAATGAACGAATAAATAAGCATCTGGGAGCTACAATTAAGAGAACCAGGACATCATATGCTTTCAAAAAATCGATTTTTCAATTTTAAATCTGAAAAATAGTGCATATTTTTCTGAACCTAAAAATGTATAATACATATATGTTTGTTGATAAAATAGCCCTAAAATATGAGAAATAAAAATGTAAACAAATGACCATGCCCCTTCTGACCCTTAGTTTTTTCACTTTCTCTCTCTCTCTCAAAAGCATATTTTTTGCATTTAGGTACATTTTTTAAAAAAACTATTGCACTATAAGATTCCAAATTTTTTATACTTCTATACAAGATGCCTATGCATATAGTGAACCTAATTTTTTTTCTATTAAAATAGTGCCTAATTTTTTAAAAATGGTTTTATGCATAAAAAAAAAGCAGAAAAATAAAAAATTTCCAAATTTCAAAGTTTTATATTTTTTTTTAAAGAAATTATACTAAATTTTTACTTTAAAAAATAGGTTCACTGTCTCTTGTGTAATGTTTTATACATGTGTAAAAATATTTTGCATAAAAAAAAAGATACTTTTTTTAAAAAATGGTACTAAACATATGTATTATGAGTTCTCAAAAATTATGTATTACTTAAATTAAATAGGAGGGAAAAATTTTGAACTAAAAAGTTATTTTTGTAGTTCTACAGAATAATTAAATTATCTTTATTAAGAGCGTAAAATATCTAAACTGTATTGAAAGTTTTAAGAAATATATATCTCATAAATAAAGGGTCTTAATTTTGGAATTTTACACTTCCGAGCATGTCCTGGTTTCCTTAAGGGATAATTCTTTCATAAATACTCTATAACACATAAAAAGCGACGCACTAAGAAGATGTTATACGAATGGGACGAAATCGCGCGTACACATTTAGAATAACCACCTGATTACCTTTGGGCGGGCGACTAGCTAGAGCTCCAGCACATTGTTACAAAGCATTGACCTATGGCACAGAGAACATTCCATAACTCCCATGAGAATGTAGTCCGTCGATTCATGCGGACTGCACCATCCGTAGAGGGATTTGTAAATAACATGAGCAGATCATCACTTACCAGAGGACATACAATAGGGCCAAATGAAACAAAGTGGTTAAATCGCAGTTTCACTAGACATTTTGGTTGGAAATATTCAACAGTGTGTGTGTTCGCAGAAATGGGAGAATCATGACGGTATAGAGCGTCATGAAAGTAACTGCTCAACCGAGAGCGACGACCCAGTGATCCTCTAATCAGCACTCAAAGCCAGGGACGTCTTAAGGCATGGGCCAACTGAGCCCGGGACTCACCCTCGGTGGGGACCTCGTTTGGTTCTCGACTCTGTCTTAATAAGATCATAATCCGGATAATTTTAATGTTCAAATATTATTCCCGTACATATTCTCCAAAAAACAGGGAATTTCAAACTGCATGCCAATTGGTTAAAGTAGTAAAGACTGTATCATTATGTGATGACCGTTGTTCATGTCTAGGCCAAGGCCCTAATACCTTAAACAAAACATTCAACTCAATTAATCGAAATGCGGCCATCGGTCGAGCCGGTTTGTGCCTAGATTTTTGAGATTGTGAGAGAGAGTCATGCACATTTATTTGTTTCGAGCCATCGTTTGAACGAGTATTTACTGTCTACTTTTCAAGATTTCAGGCAAGGTCTACTTTTACATAGGGGCCCAGGGCCTCAAAGAGTCTTAAGAGGCCCCTGATCAGACCCTATCAACATACGACGTGCAATCGGGACACCAATGACTATTGACAGGAGACTCGATGAGCAGGTACAAGAGATTCTAAAGGGCATTGTGCCAACCGCTCCTCACCGTTGAGACACTATCAAAAGCATTTGAAGTGATGCCGTTCGACCTGGAGACTCATGAGATTGTGTAGAATTGTTTTGAGTGATGAGTGCTGTTTCGAATTGAGTCCCAATTTATCGTTTCGTTTTCAATACATGTACAATTAGACAAACAGATTTCATTCATAACGTATAATTCCTTCTTGACGTGACGTTTTTCATGTTAGAAGAAGATGTACAGAAAGTAATGGAAACTCACAATTCATAGATAATATTTAAGTTATTATCTCTGAATTGAAATTTGTCTCATTGTTTAAGACAAGGATGTTAATAAACCGAATACGTTTTATACATTTACACAGTATGAATATAACCAAATTTAAAATTGATTACGGAAGAACAATTTAATTATTCACATTAAATGTCTTTTTAACTTACAATTAATTACTGATACATGGGGAAAAATGACTACCTACAAAAGTTAAATAAAAGGTTTTTTCCTACAATACAAATTAAATACAACACTTACAAATCAAGTAAAGTGCCAATAAAATGACATACATTGACCAGCAATAAAATATTAGTAATAATGAAAAATAAAAATCACTCTATAGAATGTCACAATTCAATTTTAAAAACAAGAAGAATTATTTGTGTCTTACCTTACTGGAAAATGATGGGAAAATTGATTTCTGAAAGAAAAAAATTAAAATATTTATTATCCATAAGCCATTATTTAATCTTTCTATTCTAATTACATTTCGGCAATTAAAAAAATGTATTGACATAAAAATAAAAGTATGTATCAAAGAGATGACACATAAATTAGTACCAAAATTCAAATGTACTGATAATGGAAAGAAACTACTTGGAGGAAATATAATGCAGTCGAAAAATGATTAAAACACAAATAATGCAATACTTACACTTTTTTCTTTTTTTGCCGTGAATGGGTCGGCAATTGGACCCTTGGCTTCCTCAACTTTAACACTTTCAGAGATTTCTGTAAACACTGTTTTCTAAATAAAAAGAAAAATGAAAATTAGTTTACACGATTTACGAATTCGAATAGTTTATGGATATTACATTTCTAGAACAAACTAACCAATAAAAGCCACGAATATATCAGAAAGATAATTTTAAAAATCAATTAATACCTTTTATAAGTACCTAATGGAATTTTTTTTACACAAGAGGGCACGAAACGTTGTTTTTAAAATGGTACATTTAAATAAAAATTTCGCTTGTGTGAATATATTTTTAACGGTTAACTATAATTTTCTACTTTTATTTTTGAATAAAATGGAAAAAATATAAACTTAAAAGTAAATTACTAATTTTATACTTGTTTGTAACAAACCATAATTAATGCATTTCACATAAGCTTGAACTAAATTGCTACATTATAAAAAAATATGAGAAAAACAATGTTGAAAAAAACCCATTCTGAACTTATTTTAATTTCTTATAATATCTTTTACAATGAAGTCAAATCCAGAACATTATTACATTACTTTCAGATTTATAATAATTTCCATTCCTTTTTTCCCCCAAGAACTGAATGATGATATGCTTACTGAATTTGAAATTATTCTCAACGTGTATACAAAAGCTAATGACGAAATATTAGCACTAAGAATTCTATAATTATACATTCCGTGGAATTTTGCATAAGTTTATTTTTTTATATAAATTAATCAAATTTAATTGAGGTAAAATATCAAGGCAAAACCTTAGTTAAACGGCGCTAAGTTTGTCGCAACAGTTTCAGATTCACTGCTTTAGAGGATAATGGAAGAAAAATGAGCAATGATGAATGGCATGGAAACTCACACAAGCAATCCGTTAAAATTGAACTGAGTTAATACACAACCCTGCATGATTCATAGTTTATTGACATCGAATTATCAGCAACGCAAGAGCTGCTGGAGGCAGACAACGTAATTTTAAACCACGATCAAATAGTAATTTTGATCTACAAGCTGGTATCAGCCCTCCAAATTTATGCACAAAACCTACGTGTGAGCCTCAATATACTTTAGGTGTATCAGACCGTGTCTTTGCCTTGACCGTAACTGGAATCCACAACTCCGAGAACAGTGACTTTAAAAGGCATGGGCCAATTGGGCCCGGGCCCGCAGTCTCATCTCGTTCTGACTCGTCCTTAACCCAGGAGCAGGCGCCCACTCTAATACGAACGTTAATGGTCACGCGGGATGACTGAGTCACCCCAATTCTTTTTTTTTATAATTATTTTTATAGTACACGATAAAAAAAACGTAATTCTAGTGAATAATTTAATGAAGAGAAAGTATACTTCCCTACTTTAAAGGACTTTTCAATTACATTACAGGAATGTTATTTGCAGGCAAAACTGTCATATTTTGTTCAAGTTATTGCAGTTTTATATGCTTTGATGATCGACAAATAGCACGTTGAACTTTTTCTTGCTTGTGTCTTTTTGACAGGGTGAAGTGTGTCTTGTGGTACACAAATGGCTTCATATTTTTCTTGATGGGGTTTTTAAGGTAGCATTTGAAAATTTTCGTTTCAACTCAAATGTTTAAAGTTCATCGCTTTTCTCAAATTTTCTTTCACTATCATGATTAATATGCATTATTTCAGCAGGTTCTTCCCTTGCTTGATCAGTTTCAATTTCCTTCAATAGAGATCAGAGATTCCCATTTCTTTTTTTATGTTCCCATTCATTTACATTTATAAACCATAAGTCGTACAACACAGCAATTAAAACCACAAATTTGTTCACAGGAGAAAAATGTAGCATGTTCATAGAAAATATTTTGGGAACAAAAGTGATCACGCGGGGAATTCTGTAAAAACAAGTACCTTAAGATTGTAAAAAAAAGTTTGCCACTCTCAAAAAAGATGGAGATATGTGACAGGTACATTTTAATTTTGTTCCCATGAAGACAGTCATATAGGACACTGCCAAGGTCATTGGTAACAAATAAACAGTTTTCATGAGCCTGGGGTGACTCTGGGCCCCGCGCGACCGCTCCCGGGTTAACAAGTTCATGATTCGAATAATTTCAATAGTCAAACGTTATTCACGAACATATCGTCCAAAAAACTAGGAATTATGAACTATATGCAACAGTGGCAACACTGTAGTATTTTAGTCACGTCTGTCGTCCTCGTTTAGGCCTACAACCATACACCAACCTAACTCATTTAATTGAAAGGCGGTAGTCGGTTTGAGCCCAAATTTGTAAAACAGTGAGTCCTGCACCGTTCTGTACAAGTATTTGGTGACGTATGTTGTAATATTGTTTACTTAAAAAGGGGTCGCAAGAAGGGTTTAATTCTGCTTAGGTGTCCAGGTCCTCAAAAAGTCTTAGACGTCACTGCTTGAGCGATACTTCATCGTCACAATTTCTCAACCATGATAATTCGGTTACCGAAGCCTATTATATAGCCTTGAAATCTAAGCCTAAAGCCCGAATGTTTGCTGTTATATTACTGTGGTTATTTTCCCCTTTATAATTTGATATCTAACTTAGCTATCGTTTAGCATTGTAAGAATTGTAGTAATTTAGAGTATAATTGACTTGTTTGTTCCGTTATTTTTAATTTCTATTATTATTAAGAATTATATCTATAACATTTCATTTTTTATTGATTTAAACGTTAAAGAGTTATGTACGGAATAAAAATAATTACTACTGAGAATATCAGATGGAATAACACTCAAAAAGTTATCTTTGTATGTTAAAATTTAAATATTAAAGAGATGAAATCATACACGTAATAAGAAAAATATAGTTTTTAGTGGTATAAAAATTTTCCACCATCTTTGTATTATTTTATATTAACTTTTTTTGATTGTGTGTATACAAAATGAAAGCGAGCAGTATCTTCAATCGAATCATGAGCACCATTTTCCTCCTTATCACTTTCCTTCATGCGAATCGTGATCTTTGATATGAGAAAATGAAACTTCAATAAAAGAAAAAAGGTTATTTTCCTAGTTGAGAAAATGATAGGCAGTATGAACCTTAACATTTCATATCAATTTAAGTCTTAAGGATAATATCCATGAATTTTATATGCGTGATATTCAATATCAATTTCCCTTCTGAATATGCCACGTCTATCTTTTTTTTCATGTTGTGGTGCATCTTTTATGGTGAAACGAAAAAAATGTCGTCAATTTAAATGTTAACTTTCGTAGATTACCTAAAGAACTGTTATCATAATCCAAAAAAATAATTTATTTTAGTTAATTTCTTACACAATAGTTTTAATAATCATATATTTTAATATTTGTTCGAAAAATCATTTAACTACCTGAAAATGCTTTTTTTTTACAACACTGTATTGCTATAAATTTACACCATAGTCACAACTACAAATGAAAAAAGGATTTACTATTTAAATTTATAGCCTTTTCTTGGCAGTTAATTTCCCTTTTGGTACGATTTAAGTTTGAATTTACGGAAGTTAAAAGAATATTTTATAATTTGAGCGAAAAATTATCAACAAAAACGAAATTTCACACACAGGTGAAATATTCCAAATAAATTGGTATCTTTTATTTAAAAAATTAAGGAATAAAATCAATTAATTAACTTCACAAATCATCAGCATTTGGAGGAACATAGGAAAAAATGCAACGTTGCATCCTATATATCCTATTTAGAATTAACTTTCAAGCATTTTAACTAAACTACATTTGGAATTCATCCAACATCTTTAATTTTAAATCGATATCAAAGCACTTAGAATCTCATGCAATTGCTTTAGAAAGAAAAATACTAAACGACCCACATATTTCACAAATGCAAATGGAGCATGGCAAGCAATTTAGGAAAAGAATGTTATTAAATTTTCATGTGAACTCTCTCTAAAACTAAAAGAGTAAAGTATCAACTACTAGTTTGGAAGATACGTTATTTTTTCTTTTTCACACAATGGATAATATAATAAAAAAATACAACTTTGAAATAAATCTAAAATTTTAATGTTTTATCAGCTCCAAAAAAAATCCTGAATTAACTCAACGTTCAACTTCAATGAAAAGTAGAAATTCCTTATTTATCAGAAAACTTTATTTTTTCTTTTCAAAAATAAAAAAAGGACAATAACAACTCAAATCGAAGCAGTAAATCAAACAAAATGCCGAAAGAAGTCCACTATTTCTGACATATATTGGATCTATCGATTCATTTGGAACAGATTTCATTGGTCAAAAGCAATGACTTTGCGTGCTCTAAAAGTTCAGAGAGTTGCTTACGTAAAGGCAGACATTTATATGAAAAGAGAAAAAAAAGTTGAGGTAGTCTGGAATTTTGAACTTCCATGGCTTAAAGTAGATGCAATATATTTATTGCATTTATTGTTTTTTTTTAACTGAAAGAAATTTTAATCGAAGTTTAAATATAAATCTTTGCTTTTTCTGGTTTTGATTATTCAATTGGAAACAACCTTGAATTTTTGAAAATTCAGATCATTTTGTTTAATTCTAAATTTGACGTATAATGCATTAATAAGACATATTTTGTTAAGGTAAATTAATCGAAAAAAAAGTAAATCTTATATTTCTTCCACCTATATTTATTTACACCTGTAAATATATTCTATATTCCGTAAAAACAAAGACAGGAAAATGAAAAAAAATTTACATTTTTTGATTCCACAATCTGCATATTAAAATTCTACTTCCATTTAAAAAATAACAATTCAGAACTTAAAAATCTGAGAGAGGGGATTTCTCATTGGATTATAAATATTATAATTTACATAAAACATGAAAATCGTATACAACATATAGCATTTAATTTTTAAACTTAAGTGCTTCAATGATAGATTTGATTATAATAAACCATACCAGTAAAATATCTTCAAATTCTTATACTTTAAATTTAATATCTTATCTTTCTATTACTATTTTTAATCAATGATGCGGATCTTAAAAAACTGTGTAAAAATAAATTTAAAAAGAAAAAAAATATTTTGACTTCTGATAGAAAGCATACGTCTCCATAAACCGTATTTATTGATTCGACAAAATATATGAAGGAAAAGTAATTTTCTACCAGAAAAAAAAAGATCGTGAATAAATTTCACAAATATTTTGTCTTATCTTAAACAGATTTTTTTTTAAAAGAAAGAAAAAAAGAAGAAAGTTATTTATATTCCATATTCTTGGGAGATTCCTAGAATCAATAACATCATAACGATATATAAACTTTCAACACAAGAGCATGAATTATCACACTTCTGAATTTTTTTTCCCCGAGTCGAAGGCACAAGCACAGTTGACACACATTCAAAGATACTATTACGGATTGACCAAAATTTCGGTTACCCTACCGTCAGTTACGGGGAGAAAGAGAAAAAATTACTACCTTCGTAAGTTATTAAAAAAACGAATGATCTTTAGTCAATTGTTTGAACTATTTTTTCATAAACCTTTCACCACTCTACAGAAATAAAGCTATCTTAATATGATCTTAGGTGGAACAACAGCAACGTTTTTGTATATTTTATGATATCTAAAGAATCAAGTTTACAATCAAGCAAATAAACAAATTAGTTGAGAGAAAATCATCCATCTCAATTGAAAAACTATAATACAGAGAATCGAACGGTTTAACACATTAGTACAATGAAGGAAATGAATTTGCGAAACATGATAAAATTATGTTTACTTATTAGTGCTTACTAAACATTGGAGACACTTTGAATTGCATAGCATCGATGTGTGCAGCTATACTTTGCAATACTGAAACGTAAACGTTTAACATTTAATTTGTTTCTAGAAGATAATAGTCGCCGTAGTTAAATTTATTATAAATTAATTCAATGAGTATTTATTAAATACACATTTACTGTCTCTGCCACTCTCTTTCTAAATGTTTAGGATAAATTATTCTGAGATGAGTCAACGTTCAAACAAAAGTCATAACATAAAGTAAATGAGAAAAACATTATTTTGAACTTGAACCATAACGAAACCGCTAATGTGAAGATTACCTTGTAGTCAAAACGTGAAAAACTCTACAATTCCGCACTTTAACGGAGCAAATAAGTTAATTTGAAGATTACCGAGGTAATATGCACATAACGGCTTTCAAACCTTAACGGTACCATCAGGGACGTCTTAAGGCATGGGTCAACTGGGCCGGGGCCCAGGGTCTCGTCTCGTTTTCGACTCTGCTTTGATAAGATCATGATTCGAATAATTTCAACGGTTAAATATTATTTCCGGTATTATTCTTCTAAAAATTGGGAATTTCTGATGATACGCCAACTGGCTATCTGTGATGACCCTCGTCCATGTATAGGCCTAGACCTACCATTTTATCAGTCAAACTCACTCACTCAGACAAAAGGCGGCAGTATGTCGAGCCGGTTTGTGGGATTGTAAGTCATGCACATTTATTTGTTTCAGGTTTGTACGAGTATTAGATAATGTATGTTATGTACTATCTACTTTTAAGGATCATAGGTGGTGACTACGTTTATGTAGGGGCCCAGGGCCTTAAGAAGTCATAAGACGTCCCTGGGTACCATGTATACTAATAAGTGAATATATTTCTTTTGACTCAAAAGTATAGCTATAATTCATTATTTATTTACGTAGGTATCCAATGCTAAAATCACTTGATAAGTAATGAACTGTAATGTGCTCGTTTACTTTGATGAGGTGATTCCAAAATGAAAGTGTGCAGAAAAGAATGAAAAGGTAAACACACACAAAAAGAAAACAATAATGCGAAAAGCTGGGGTGGGGTAACATAACATAAAATAACTCAATGATGAATGTTAATGATTATGCATCTAGGATAAGTGTGCATAACAGAAAATAATTAAATCATTCATGCAAAAAGATGAAGAACAGTACAGTTAAGACAAAGAACACTCGCAAAAGAAAAAGAAAAAAAAAGCATTAAAAAAAAAAAAGAAATTTCACCTCCGTCGTCTCTCCTGAATCTTTGATTGTTTTTTCTTTCTCGATCTTAGTTTCTCTAAGTCGCTCGAATTCTGTCACTGTCGGTTCGACTGTCTATTTAAATATAATACTACATTACTGAAAATGAAACTTGAGAACTTAAATTTACTCATGACTAACAAATGAAAAGGATTAACGCACTCCTCGGCTTTTTTCTAAATCCTTTTCTTTTGTTACTCCTCTAATTACACTTATGCCATTGTTCAACTACTGCTATTGTACTCATATATTGTTTAAGATTTGAAAAGTAATGTATTCTAAGAACTTTAAAGTTTTCATCTGTGTATTTTTTACACTTCTATAGGGAAACATGAAGTTTTCCAAAACTGATTTAGCTATAACTCTCAATATTAATAGATGAAGCAAAAAATACCAATTGTACATGAACACACAGTTCTAAAAGCAGTTCGCAATAATTTAATTAATAATATAACAATTAAACAAAAAAGAGTAATATATTCAAATTCAATGTATAATAATTTTATTTTCATGCAGAATTGCAATTTATTTACTTTATACCATTTTTGTAATTTCTTGAGTTATTAAAATTGTATACTTTTCTGTTTCGCTGGTGGAGGCGATAAAGTCGCCAAAAATGATACAACCGACGCCAAACGGTAAATTTCCGCTGGTAACATTTTATTACCACATTTTCAAACCAAGTCGTGGTCTTCTCGTATCAATAACGTCTTTTTCATATTATATCGAAAATGGATGAAAAACCATTGAGAAATAATATTCTTAAGATATTTTTTAATTTGTACATTGTGAGTCGTCGCCAAAATCGCCAACTTGACAAGATTTGCGCCAGCGAAATAGAAAAGTACCTGAAAATGTAGCAAAGTTTAGGTGAACGAAATATGACTGCAATATCATGTTTGACGTTATCTCCCCCCCCCCCCCAAATAAAAAATTACTAAAAACAGGTAATACGAGTATCTTAACATTTTTGTGAAAAATACTTTTTACCCTCTGTTGTAATTTCACAGTTACTCTTTATTGCAAATCTGTTACAGCTTTCTTACATGCTATTCATTTAGTATTAATAATGAACCTGTTCTAAGACAAATTTTCAGAGAATCAAAATGCATAAACGGAATGCTAGAAATTTTTTCAGAAAGTTTCAAGATCACTTGAGAAAAGTATTCTTAACTAATTCATTCATTATCTATTTTTATTTTCAATTTAATTGCACTGTTAATATGTTTTAATCCTCATTTTTAATCAAAATTTGGACATTCTTAACTGTTTCCATTTCACTTTACTTCCCTTTTCTAATCCAGTTTTCCCTCCCCCTTGTTAATTTTGTACCAAAATTATGATTTTAACGCCAATTATTAAATACAAATTTTCAGCGAAACACTTGAAAAAAATTATTTTACTTTTAATTTTATGAAAAACAAAACAAATCCTTAGAGCTGTTTCTTTTTAATTTCGTTATTCTTTTCTTGATATAAAACTAATGTTAGAAAATTGCATCTGATACTCAAATACTTATTGTAGAAGAATATTTTTCATTCAACGCGAGATTTCTGTAAGCAAATTTTTATAACAGTAAATTAATTCTTAAGCTCCACACGATAAAGTAGTAATTATTTACAATTATATTCCCTTAATTTTTTACATTTTCGCTAAAATAAATTTTGACATTTCTTTTCTAATACAAGCAAAATTAACAAATGTTTTAAAAAGTTCGAAAAAAAATTCTCGGAATTTATTTCCAGACAGACGATCTCATTATAAATGCTAATCAAGAGATAAACATTCTTGATGGAATCGGACGATTATTTCAAATCAAATTAATCATCCTTCTCTTCCCCCTCCCTCCTCGCTTGTTCTGACAGTCATTGAAATTTTTCATGCAATCCCAGACGAGACAAAATAAAAACACAGTACACTGAGAACGAATTTGTTCTTTTTCCAGATGAGTAGATATCACACACGCAAACCTTTTATCTGTTGGCAGTATTCTGGAAATCTCATGAACACAAGATAACAATCCTTCAACTTCAAACTTACCGATTTTCAACACGCGGCATTTTTTAAAAAAATTTTCTTCAGAACACAGATATAACTGGTCAATTGAGTCATTATTTTGACCCTATCGTAAGTTAAAGGTTAGCTTGGAACGTTATTCACATTGCACGAGATAAGTGATGATGCATACAGTGTAAATTGCTGTAGAAATGTGACCGATTATCTGGTTGATATCAAAAGCGCTGAAATGTTTTTACGACATTTACTATACATTTAATAAAGAAAACCATGTGACAGACAGCACAAGTTGAAGAAGTAATCGAACTATTGCGCGCTTCGACCTTCAAGTTTAAAAATAACTCGATTGATAACACAAACTGAAATTGTGATTGGTGAGGAGGAATTTAGTTCCAATATTTCTGACATAATACATAAAAAAAAATGCATACGATTCCTCATGATGTACAAATTCATTATTATTACGTTTGTACGTATCTTATTAATATCTTCATAGCAGGCCCTGCATAATCTTTGAAAATTTGTCGTTGAAAAAATATTTAATATTAAGAAATATGATGAATATGCAGGGTCGGTTTATCCATTGGGCGCTTGGGGCGGGCGCCAGGGGACCGGACAAGCTGGATTTAACCAGATTTTCTGGTTATAAATTTCTATCCGCCAGTGCCAAGGGAGCCTGTAGATCTTCTGCGCCAAGGGCCCGAAACGAGCTTAAATCGGCACGGTGAATGTGAAAATGAATTTTAAATTTTGAATTTTCATAAGTTTTTTATGGGATGTTATAAGTTAAGTGGTAAATTTATGGTTAGATAATTGTATCTCTCAGCTTTGAGTGAAAATTGGCTTTTTCAATAAATCAGCTCTTTTTTTTAAAAATTTAATCATTAAATAATTAATATTTTCTTCAATTACAATAAAAAATTTTAAATTATTAAACTTATTGACGATAATTAAATTAGGAAACAACAATATATATCAAAATCTCAAAGCCCTCAAGAAGACAACCAAAAACAATTAGATCTTGCGTTTAAAATTAAAATACTAAATTCTTGGCTATATGATTGTCTAAATATTTCTGCTAAAAAGGAATTCAATGACTGTAACTTTTTCAGTGTTTCTGTACCAGCAAACCATCAGTGTTTAATGTTGACACTTGGGAACCAAATTCGATTACGATTAAAGGATTTTCATCAATTTAGAAATTGAATCTCAAGAGAGAAACAATAAATACGAAGAAAAAAAAAACTTTAATAGTACACAATGAAATAAAATATGTTTTTGAGAAGAAAAAGGTTATTTACATAATCTTGCTGAAAATAATACAGCACACCATAAATATTTATGTAACAATAACTTTTAAACCGTACTTAATTTTTCTAACGTATTGAAAAGTAATGTGCAAAATATCAGTAACATTTTATGAGTGACTTAATGTGGAAAATAAACTGGGATATTTAAGGGTATTTTTTTTTTTTACCTTATCATTAGCTTCATCTGCTGCTTCCTCAAGTTTCACATTTTCTACTTTTATGGGAGTTTCATTATCCACAGTTTTACTGGGTAGCTGTGAATAAAAAAAAATTGAATTAATAATTTACACAAGTTAACAACATAATCGTATAATACTAGGATATCTTACAAATGTAACAATAGAGTTAAATTATATGAAAATCAAACTAATTCACACACACATTTATAAATTTTATTTGCAAATATACTAAAAAAATAAAATAGAATAAAATTAATGTAATTTTCAGAAGAGACACACATAAAATCGAAATGTAAAATAAACCTGTTAAGTATCACAGAAATTTAAAAAACAGACATCAAACGAAATTTTTAAAAGCATAATCCTTTTTCATGTGCGTTAGATGACATATTTTTTTAATTAATTTGACAACAATTTGTGAGTGACTGTTCATTCATATTTTGAAGTACCACAAAATCAACCGGCATGGAAATTCGTAATTTAGAACCATGGTCAAGTGACGAGAATTAATCTGAGCTATAACTCCAAACTTCCAACACCTAGCCAATAAGAGAACTTTTAAGCCTCGACAAATTTAACGTTTTTCATTTTTTCTCTAGAGAGAGGGTGGTCATTATTAATGATAAGATATTGAATACCACAGAATATGTTCGGGACGTTTTGAATTAGATTTTTATATATTTAGAAAATTACTACTGTGCCTTCAAAAAAAATAAATTATACACAGATACATTTAACTAATGAAGTTAAGAGTACTTTTTTTTTTGACAGATGCAATAAAAAATGTAGCTGCAGCAAAAGATATTCGAGCTTAATTTCTGAAATTGTTGCGTAAAAAATAAACGAACTATTTAAAACCATTTTCTTGACATCCGTAAAATATTTTTTTTTTTTTTTTTAAAGATATATTTGTGGACTATTTTTTTTTTCAATATATTCATGAAGAATAGTATCAAATAGGACAATTTGTGCTCGTGCCCCCTAGAAAAAACAGTTTTTGTCTCGTGGTTTAAGTGTCCTTTTTCTTTATGACTAGTTACGCATCAGTCTAGATGGGGTTTGGTTACCATGCCAACGCTATGAGGCGTGGTCATTTTATCCAAGGTCTGAATGACCGTCTTTAAACGCATCCAGACTACGCAGAGGCACTTCAACGAGGGAAGTGGACTCACCCGTCAACTACAACACTTCACATTAAATAATCAATACAGAAGAATTAATCTTCCACGTCTAACTATTTAACAACAGTAATCAATGCAAGAAAATAAAACACAAGGCTTCTTGTTAACTAATTTTAAACTACCAAAGGGTTTTACTTATGAGTTAAATGACAGCTTACAACGTGGTTTATATATGGAGAAATAGCTGTTATACACTAATTAGTTTATTAAGTATATTCAAGAAATAATGTCGAAACCAGTTTATAATGACAGTAATCAGACCTTTCTTAGAGGATTATTAGCTTTTCCACATGATAATAATTATTTACAAAGAAAATTCGAGTGTACGTACGCAGTGCAGTAAACTAAATGAAAACAAATTTGGAATGAATGCAATATAAAATGATAATTTATTATCTGAATTGTAATTTCTGCAAAGTTGAAATGTAACAAACATATAATTACTACACAGTGAAATATTTTTAATAAATTCAAACAACAAAGTAAATAAATTACAATTTTAGTCCTTGGTATTAATCCGCCTGCTAATATTTAAACGGTTTTAAAATTTCGAAAACTTTTTTGTTTGTATATGATATACAATTATGATTACTCATCAAAAAGTATTTTAAAACTCATCTAGCCTAAAATGTGATTATGTTGCTCTAAATGCATTTAAACGTTTAGGAATACATATCTACTCAAACTTCTGGACCAGGCGTCGGCACCTTATGGCACACGTGAAAATTTATGTAATCATGAAAAAATTTGGTAGAAAACTCGAACGATGAATCGCCAATTATTTAAAATTGTTGTGATGTTATTCCTGGAGATATTTAATTGTTCAAGAAAAATGCATGTACTCTGCTTTCCCCCTTTGCTTCCACACACCCCTATGTGAATAAATCTTTTAAATGAAAAATATGTGGGTTCTTCAAGAAGTTTTTTTAACAAATAAACATACAGAAACGAGTCAAAGTGAGACAAATTTCACCTCCAATAATGTGATATGAAATACGGTTGTGCAGGTTCACATTAAATATTTATATTTTTTATTCAACTATTTTGCGAAGAGCTTATACTTTATGCCGTTTTTTTCTCATTTTAATAATTATGTTTAAAAGATATAAAAACCACATAATACCTATACAATTTTTAATTTTCAATTAAAGCGGAAGGAGTAGTTACATTTATCTTGCTTATTTTCATATTAAAAAATATTTCCCTGTTGTACAATTATTGCACAACGAAACAATCTTTATTCTGGTGCTCTATTCCCTAACTCTGCATGTATTGCCGCAGGATAATTGTTTCAAATATTTACTACTGCGTGGTATCCTGAATCACTCATCAAAGCTACAAGATTGCTGACCCCTGATCTAGACCAAAGGATTCATGACGTATATATAAATTACTGACTGCCTAAAATAATGATATTCTGTGAAAAAATCTAATCGATGTTATCCATTTCTGCAAGGAAAGTTTGAAAAGACAAAAGCATCATCTAATCAAATGAATGGCGTAGTGGTTTCTCGTTGGCATTCTTAACCTGGCTAAGATATTTGGTAAGAGAAAATCATATCATGAAGGAACTGTGTTGTATGCAAATGAACTGGTACAAAATGGTAGAGAAAAGAAAGAACACAGGAAAGATTTAAACAGTAGAAAGAATACACATGGGACTGAATAATTAGAAGTCTTGTGTAAGTGTTAAAAAGATCAGAACCCCAATAGGAGGTGAATAGAATCCCATAATTAGAAGTCTCTTGTTTAGCAATCACAAGATAAAGTAATCCTATAACCATTATTTAATACAATCGGGTTAAGTTTAATTGCTCCACGTATTTAATTTATTTTGATGATGATTATACTCAAAGATATTGAATACACTAGTCAAAAAGTTGGAGAGAACATGTATCTTACTAATAACGAAATGGTTCGGGTTACAACGATTTCTATATGCAAACCAGGAGTTACTAAATGCTTTGTACAAAGTTAATAAATCATTTAGGCGAATTTCATAAATAGAAGGTATTACTTCTTGAATTTTTCAAAGAAAACATTTGCATTATATAATGGGATATGAGCTGTGCTTCTTTTGTGCATTTTATTCATTTTAAGATAGTTAATACTAAAAGCTCTACAAGAAAAATCAAATCTCAATTTTAGATTTTTTATTTCTGAAATAAAAATACACCATTTTCCTATTTTTAGTGAACACATCTCAAAAACCGCAATGATTTTAAGTAAATATTTTGTGTGTGAATTGGTGACAATATAATTTCGGGATAGCATCTCTGAAACGCTTAAAGAGAAAAAAAATGTTTAAAAATTACTGAATGCGTTAAGAATAATACTGGTGAAATTACTTTATTTATTTTTTTTATCTAATTCTCTTAATAATTAATTTCCTTTTGACTGTACTTTCTTAAAAAGCAAGAATATAAAACTCTATTTAAAAAAAAAAATAATAATTTACTCATTTTACAAACATATATGCTTTTTTTTAATGCTTGAATTTCAAACACACGATTATCCTATATAAGATTTTGAGAATTATAATAGAAAAATTTACTAAGTAATATGCTTACTTCTTGAGTGGATGGAATGTCACCGGTACCATTTTCTGTTTCTTCTTTCACTTCCGGTGCCGCTTCTGCAAAGAAGAACAAACATAAATGAGAAAAACTATAGAAATCAATGTTGAAATTAATAAATTCAAGTAAATTAAAATTACCAAATGAAATTTGCTGTTGCATAACACGCATAAAAAATCAATTTTTCGTAAATAATTCTTATCAACACTAATAGCAGATGTTTTTCTTTTGTTTGAATATTAATTATACTTTAAATTAGGAGTCCCCAATTCCCGGATCGGTTGACGGTCTGTGGATCAAGTGGCACCGAGTCACTCAAGGAACATTAAGCCTTTTCCTTTTTTTTTTCCCCTGTTCCATATTTCTCACGAGATTGTACCACTTTCCATGTAAAAAAAAATGACTTTATATTCTAAGTTGTATTACTTGAGGTTCATTTTTTGGTGTGACTGCATTTTATTATGAAAGCAGATTGAAATATAATAAAACTAAACTTATTAAATCAAAACTATCTAAAACATAAGCAATCAAAGCCCCCCCCCCCCCAGTGGCCAGCGGTAAAATTATCAAACGATGACTGACTGGTCTGGGGCGATAAAAATTTTGCGGGAGCACTGCTTTAAATAATAAAAAAATAAGAACCATTAATAATAAAGACTAAATTTGTTGAGCAACACCAATGAAATATTAACGAAAACACTATATTTTATGAAATACGAATAACCAACACTACATTTAATTAAACAATACTAACAAATGAAATTCTCTCTTAGTGTTATTTTTCATCAACAAAAGTTTTTGACTTATTTATTATTGAGGTCAATGAAAGCTGTTCGTCCAAAATCCAAAAATCTGTTTGCCAATTCCTCTTCCGTTTGATACACAATTTTAACTTTCAAAACGTATTAAGTTTTTCCTGAGCATTTATAAATTTGAAGAAACGAAATAAATATAATAAATTTTGAAACATCGCAAATTTTGAAATAAAATATTTCAATTTTAACACTTTAAAAGTGATCTTAAAGAATTAATAAACTGTATTATAAAATACAGGGCAATTTTTTCAAATGATAAAAAAGCAAAACATTGAAACAAACAAATAATTAACACTATACAATTTCATTTTTTGTTTGTTTGTTAACAATACTTTCGTAATTTTTTTTTAAATATTGGATTTGAATTTATTACAGCATCAATAACAGTTATAATCGTTGTAAGCTTGTTGAGATTTTTGGATTTGATTTTTGCCTGTATGTGAGTAGACAAAAGTAATCTCCCAGAATTTAAAATTTAGATTCCTTTTACAGCAAGATTTAAACTCTGAAAAAATTATTCACAAAATCCATCGGTTGGCTAATAATTCCATTCATTTCCTTTCCTTTATCTACTTAGATACATGTAGTCAACAAACAAAGAATTATGGCGACATTTGGCCAAAAGAAAAATTATCATAAAGACCGTAATGTGTCTATAACAACACGAATAAAGTCAAATTTAGGTCTCACGCAAAATACATAAAAATGCTAATTATATGAATAAAGCATAATTTAAAAGGAAGATTATCTCATAAATCTAGAGTGAAACAAAATTAAAAAACGCCTATTTGTGAGAAACCAAAGAAAAATTAATGAATACCTAGCAGATCAGAACAAATTCGGGCTTCGGGCAGAATAATGGGGTTGAACTTGTTTTATAGCATACCAACTTTCATACTTTGCAATTTGTCACGCAGTTTACAAAGGAATAGATACTCAAAAAGAAATTCGTTTAACAAACTTTTTTTTACCTCTAACACTCATTATATTACGATGAGAAACTTATTTAAGAGATTAAAAGGTTTTTATAAAACCAACATTAATAATTTTAAACGAAATTCTTACCCAAAATGAGAATAGAAAGCATTTTATAATTCATAAATTAAAAAATTTTAATTGCTGTAAAATAATTAATCAATTAAACATAACTTATAAACTATGTAAATTTTTTTAATTGGAAATGAATTGTAAATAAATAGAGTGATAAATTTTTAAAATTATTAAAAAACAATACAATAAAAAAATTCATGATTAATTTGTTCATCACTAAAATCGGGAAGTAGATGAAAATAATGAAAATGCTTATATAAATTTAGAATAATCGTAATATGAAGAGTAATCAATAATTATCGAAAAAACTTTTTGTGCTTCAAAATTCATTCATTAAAACTTGGTTTTAAATATTTATTTATTACGTTCAACTCATCAATTTCATACCAGTTCTTCCATGTCAACGCTTCATACTTAAATTGGAATTGCGGTATTAGCATGTGTGGATTATATATATATATATTACGTGCGAGAACATGTAAAAAATACATAAGAAATATATATTTTAATAAATAATTACAAAATAACGAGTGTATACAAACGAAATAACTTCTTATGCTGCTATTGTATGCAGTCGCACACATAGGGAGGTGGGGGAGGGGTCAACAGATCCGGAGCTTCTTTCCCTCCCCATAGCCCTTGATTCCCCCCCCCCAAATTGATTATAATCCTTATTGTTGTAAAATAGCCTTTATTGTTGTTAATAATTAATTTTATTAAAATTAATGCTAATAATTTTTCTATAATTTATATTTTTTATTGGCTTTTGTTCCCGACAATCGACACAATCAAAAGAATATGTTTGGCTGCCTATTGGGGTATGATGCAAGAACGGAGGACTTTCGACCCCCCCCCCTGAAAATTTCTTGTGTGACTATACATTGGAATAAAGGTAAATGAAAGCGTTATTAAAAAAAAAAAAAAAAAAAAAAATTATACAACTGTTTTATACATTTTCAATTCACCAAATTTCCAACGGATTTAACTCAGTTCACAGAAACAAATTAACGAATCTAAGAGTTAACGTTAAAGTACTCGAGAAGGATAACTTTGTAATTACTTAATTGAATAAATTTATTTAAATTTAATTTCCAGTACCACGCACATTATCTAATAATCCAATGACTAACTTTCTCTTGTTGACATTCAGACTATAGTCGACCTTTCGAAGCTCTTCAGTCGACCTTCGATCCGCGGTCAATAGTGACAACAAGCTAATGAATCAGTGATCTTCGATAACACAGAAGGTACGTGACCGCCATATCGTATTCGTTCGAAAATCTCTAATGTAAATGCTTTTCTTTCTTTTCGCATGTCTTAAAATCCAAGACTAACACGCTTTATTTCACACATAAGGAAAAGTCCATTCTATCGTTTCGAAATTAGAGAGCTCCTTTGGTGCATCCTTCAAGCTGAACCCACATTTTTCTAGAATAAATATATAAGGCTGGCTTCGTGATAGCTTATACAACGTGCTTGGAGCAGTGCAGCTACCGAAAATTATTTTATAACAATTTTAAAACGTCTGCCTTTTTTATTTGTTTAGACGGCGAGTCCAGACAATTATGTATAGACACAAAAGATATTTCAAATATGTTAAATATAAATAATATCTAAAAAGATAAGAAAAAAGTTATGAAACACATTATCCAGAAGGAAATTTGAACCACTAGTAATATCCACTTCAAATTTTGAGAGCCTTCATTTAGAGATTATATTAAAACATTCCAAACTCACCGATGAGATAACGCAGTGTTCTAATTCGTTTCCAAATTTTAAAAAATTTAATGTGAAAAAGTTATGATTTTCTACTATTACCAATTTTGAGAGAAATCTATATCTTAATCGTTTTCAAAAAGTATGAAGTTCGTGCCTTTCCTCTCTCTCTCTCTTTTGTTATTACTAGAATAAAATAAAAAATCGTTAGTGATATATCAGAAGTGAATGCAATTGCCTTTCGGAAACCTTTCAAAAGAAACTGATTGATTGTTTTAATTTACGTCGCCTTTCTTAAGTTACACAAGTACTATTGGAGTCGACCCCATAATTTTGAACCTTGATCAAGTGACGATATACTATTAGCAAACATCCCACTCTTTTACCTTCCACATGGCGCTTATGTCAAGATTTAAGAATTTCAACTAATATAATGCACATCACATAGCCCCCCTCAGTAGTCTCTGAACTTGGAACAATGTCTACCACGAGTTCGCAAGAACTCAAATACTGCGAGCACATTCAAAATGGATTAAGATATTGAGAAAATGCTTCCAATTATTGCTTTGATTATTATTTTGTTTAGATGTTGGATGATTAATAATTAAAAGTACCCTATTAATACCTCCATAATAATTAAAAGTATCTTACTGATCTTTAGAAAGTAAATTATTTAATAATTCTAAATGTGGTTCCTTTGTTTAGTAATCTACAAACATCCGACATTTTTTTTAAATTCTCCAAGAGAAATAATAAATGAGGTATAATTGCCGAGAGAGAGAGAGTTTATAGAGTAAATATTTCAGGATATAATTCTTAAAGTTGTTTATTTACAGCTTCCGTATATTTAATGTAAATTGCAATGCTTAATAAATTCGAGCCTTTTCTTTCCTCTTGTTGAAGTGTTTTTCGTAGATAAAAACAGGGGAGAGAGAGGGGGGGGAGAGAAAAGTTAATTGAAATGAAAAAACTTTCAAAACAGAGAAGTGACCACAATAAAAAAAAGCTACACAACTCTTTTTTTTAAACAAGTCTCTTTTGCTTGCATAATTAATTTGTTATACAAGAATTGAACATTGCTGGAATTTATTGCTTTGTTTACAGTATTTTTCGTGAAATATTCAAGAGAGTTCCGCTTAGCAAGTAATTGAGAAGGAAATTTTATCTACAATAACAAATAAAATCTCATTTTTTGCTTACAATTCGCCAGTCTGATGAGCCATTTGAATGACCTAAGTTCATCAAACATAATATCATCATCAAGAACAAAAAGATGGTGATGGTGGTTCAAAAGGAATAGAGAGAAGGAAAAAAAATTTTTTTTAAATAATTAAAAAAAAAAAACAGAAATCGCACACCACACACATGTATACTGATATTCAACTTAAAAGCCCCGCACCTGCGCTTCTAGAAAAACACATTAATTCCATTTCCTAGTGCTATAACCACAACCCTTATTCTTTAGAGACCTTTTTTACATGAATGATTTCTTTTATACCGCAGGCTAAACATCCAGTTAACAGCTGCACAAGATCACGCGGTCTCCAATTTCACTTCGGCATTCCCATCTCTATGAATCAGAGAGTGGTGTGTACCACGACTCTGCTCCATTCCCCCCTTACCCTTCGAGCCTGCCAAGTGTCAAAGCAAATAAAAAAAAAATATGAATATATATCAGAGGCACCGAAGTCAGTTGTCGCACGTATATTTTAGATAGCAATGACGTTCCGTTTTTGTTGTTTATTTAAAAGGGAAGTTGGTGGTTATTAGGACTCCATAGGGAGTAATTAATTTAATTTCCCCTTTTTACTCTCAGATATAAAGGAAATATTAACGAGAATAAACAAATATATTTGTGTAGATTGGAATATATATAGAAAGCTAGCACTAAGAATTGCATTATTTCAATGGAAATCACAACTCGAATTGATATAAAAATGCCTACTACTGAATTTGTTAAAAAAATTCGGGTATTTTTCTAATTCTGTAAAAGACCCCTTTTTTTCCGGAAATATTCTGTTACAATTAATTTGGATATTGAGATTTATTTATATAAAGAAAATTTTAGCTTATACCTAAAATTAATCAGATTTTTAAGACCCATGTTTTGGTGGGAAGTATGGTTCCCACCGCTCACTGGGAGCTATTCAAACGCATGACATCTTATGTTTTTCATTTCTTTATATATTGCATTAAACGTTATATAACATTTAAATTTCAAATATTAACATATACAAAAAGAATTATAAATCACGATGTATTTTGCATCAAAAAATTTAAGAATTTATGCATACAGCTTCCCATGAACTTTCAGAAAACATGGAAAAACAGTGGGACATTGCAAGCTGCACAAATATATCTTGTTCTATTCTCATGTCGACATTTATTTGTTTTTTGCAAACTAGGCATATAGTCATAAACTTTAGTCAAACGTAAGTCATCTTGCTGCTCAAGAAACTTATAGGTCGTCTTTTGTGTTTACAATTTGAAAATCCAGAAATTAGTGGTATTAGCCGAAATACTAGCAGCATACATCATAGGTGGGAAAAATAGCTTCCCTCACACATGGACATGAAAAATTAATGAAGTTGGTGGGAAGTATACTTCCACCTTATAAAATAGTTAAACAAAATTCAGCTGCCGCGGTTCTTTGCAAAATTTTCTATATAAAGTCCCTGCATCAATATTGTAATAATTCCGCCACAAATGCACTTGGACACAACTAACACGCATTTATGTGAGAGAATACATTTCATACCTATTGAAAACTTGACGTAAAGTACAAAAGGATAACAAAGGGAAAAAAATTAATTAAAAACGTATGGAACATCGATATTATTTCAATAACATTTAAACGTTTCTAGAGATTTAGAAATAAAAAAAACACGTGTTTTCAAAAACAATAAGTCATTCTACGATACTTGGCCATCATGAAATTTGTAATCAGCAACAACAAATTATTTTGAAAAAAGATACGAGCGCAGCAAGGTAATTTGTACAAAATTGAACATTACATTTTTTCCCCCTCATGAGAAGTACAAGAAAAATGCATAACATCTTATGAGCGTACATTAAAATAAAATTTCAAAGCAACGACGACTATATTTGTTGGATAAGAATGCCGAATTGGTATTTCATGAGCATATAGAGCTATAAAGCTAGCATACAAAAAAATTTATCTAAGGCATTGATATAAAAATACCAAACTATCAAAACATAATCAAAATCCAGCAATTTTTTTCGTGCTTAAATTTTACATTGAAGTTAACGTAATAATTTACATTAAAACTTATTAAGAAAAGAAAAAAAAAATTCTTCATTTAAATAGTTTAACTGAAAAAATGCTGGAAAAGTATCCGAAACAAATATCTAAATAGTCGTATGATACGTATAAAATGAACATTACAATGAGTAAGCATTTTCTTTCCTTTGAATTAATTGCAAAAAAAAAAAACCAGCGAATAATACAGTTTACTTCAAAGCATAATTCAAAGAAAGGTATTTAATTTTCATATTTCACTCCACCGCAAATGATAATGAAGTGGTAATGGAGATCATTCCTAAGAATGCCGTGTCTAAATAGAATGACACTATCATTCTTAAGAAAAAAATATGTCTGCAGTTCAAGAATTTCCTTCTCAAGTTTTCGCGTATCAAATTATTAGTATGACCTACAACACGATTCGCTTCGAAGTTCTCCATAACAGTTAAATTATCAGTTATTACAGCTGAGAAACTGTAACAAAATGTATTTGATGCGGTTAGTCTCTCAAATGCAAATTTTCTTCCGGGAAAAATAGCAAAGAAACAGACTTATTTAATTTTAAAAAATTCATTAAAACTAAAATAATTTTTCCATTTTAGTTGAATTAACCACAATTGTTCCTGCTGCAGTTATCGAATTTGTCTTCCATAATAAAAATAAAAATTTACACAGTGAGAATAAAATTTTTAAAAAATATACTGAAAAAAGACGCCAAGAATAAATGTCGAAAAACAAGATCGTCACTTAAAAATATTGAGTCTAATTAAAATACTAAATAAAAATGAAGCAGCAGATGGATGATAGAGAGTATAATATAACAAATAAAACATAAACTAGCTCTTAAATCAGGGGTAGGTAAATAGCGGCCTGCCAACACAATCTGAAAACCAAATATATATGTTACCGAAAAAGAATATAATTCAGTTATTTCATAGAAAAACTAGACAAGTCAGTTACAGTATACAACAGATGAAAAATTTCATACCTTACCTAGTTAGTTATTCTATGAAATAACTTATAGCATCCCGTTAAAGTGGTAAATACACAATTTCAAAGTTATTTAATAAATTGATTGATCATACATAGCTAAAACGTCGAAATTTTTTTATCCCTATAGCGGATAATGAATTGATAAATAATAAGGAAAAGCAGATGATTTAACTAATAATTTCTCATGTTGCTAACATTAGTTAAACAGAAAGGAGAAAACTAGATATCAATCATTGGCATGGCCAAGTAATTTTAGCGCGTTTTTCACATGTTGTATTTTACAATATAATGCAACTAATGAACTTTTTACTAACAGAAAGTAGTCTGTACTGTACTTAAAAACTTCAGAATTATTGAATTTAAATAACTTCAAAATTATTGAATTTAAATATGATTCGGCTCGTCTAGGGCACAAATGCGACCAAATGCCGAAAACACGAGGTCAATTGGTTGCTTATTGGCTGAGAAAAAGGTGCAACATAATATGGAACGAAGACGAAATTTGCGTCCTAATAGTGCTTTTGTTCCACTACGTGAAAAACGCTCTAAAAAGAATGTTTTGCACAACCTGACACAACTTTTTCTACTCCTTGAACTTAAATATCATAATGCTGGAGTAACCAAAGGTCCGTGGTACTTTTAGAACTTTTTACTTAATTTTTCAAGAGTAAGTGAGGCACTTTTTTGAAGTGAAAACTACTTTAGCGGCGTTGGGTACTTTTTGGTAAGGGAAAATCTTATGGGTTCGCGTCACCGACATGCTCTGTCTGGCGCATGCGCAATGTGCTGTTCGCATACACTTTTTGGATGGTGAAATCTCGTGCGTTCGCGTCACCGACATGCTTACAGCAGTATATCAGTAGCTATACAGCTGACGTATAGTGCTGTGTATATCTTATAAGTGAAATTCAATGGATTTTTTCTTTTGTCCCACAATTATTTAATAAAGATTCAAATCTCTTGCATTGAATCTTTCTTATATATTCACAGGTTAATCTTAAATTCTTGCAGAAGTCATTGCTTGAAAACAGGTAACAAAAATATTTGTTAATAATCCAAAATGTAAAACGCGAACATATACATAGATCGCCTAAATTCTACGTTTAAAAGCAACAGAAATAAGCGTACACACACACAAGCCATTGCAAAGCAAATAGAATGAGTTCAAAGAACTTCCGAGTGCTGTATTTCATACTTTAACGAACAAGTTATTGTTATTCTATAGAATACGTAGTGAAATCGTGGAATTCAATTATTTTAATATATTTTAACTGGCTTGTCCAGTTATTTCATGCATTACCTAGTTATTCTGTGAAATAACGGATTTCACACTTTAACGGTAACATATACAAGTATATGGAGAATTTCTCTATATTTGGGTCGACATGCATTAGTAGACGAAGTATTTCTTTCATGAAAGTAAATATGGATGCAAATCAGCTGACATTATTCTGCACAGGCTGCGATTAGAATCTCCCTCCTGATTTTGGAAAAGAAAAGTGTGATGGGATACATTTGTCTCATTAAACTGATTTTAAAATTAAATGTGCTTGTGCGGCTACAGATGACTCAAAATTAACCCCAAAAAAGTTTTAACATAAAAGAAATTTTCAAAATTAATATTGTTATTGAATTTATTATTTTTTTTTCAATTTTTAAGTAGCAATGGCAGACAGAGTAACCTCGTATTATTTCACTTACAAGAATTTTGAAAAGTGTGCGTTTCCTCTTTTATATTTAATAACCACGGAAGAAAACATCAAGTTGTGTCTCGGAAATCTTAAGAGACGAAAATAACTACTTGCAACGTTGCAGAAAATTCTGGAGATTCATTTTTTCCCCTCCAGTTTCCTAAATCATCCTTTCACTCAGACCATAACTCTTCCATTTTTCCTTGAGCTCGAATCATTTCTTTCTTCCTTAGAACCCATCTATTTACTGCCGCTATGATTTTCTATGACAACGCTTTTATGGCACCGATGAAAATCTCTAGTGATCGTTTCAAACGAATAAATAAGAAGTTGAAAAATATAATTGAGTGTGAAGGGCAAAACTTCATACAAATACATGTAGATGAAAACAGAAACTTAGTATCAGCTTTTTATTCACCGCTTGATATCATTCTTCGCCATATTTAATTAGAAGAGCTCTTAGCAATTATTTTTACAAGAGCAAGCTTTGCAGTATTTTAATCTATGTAATATTTATGACCTAAAAGTAGATTTGGCCGTTTTTTAATGATTCTAGGTTCATAAAGAACTCAATATAAATAATATGATAATGAAGGAATTATGTTTTTTGCACCATAATAAAATGTAGTCTGATCAGTGGCGCACACAAGGGGGGGGGGGTCCTCGAGTACAGAACCCCCCCCCCCCGATTAGCCCTTGATTTTTTTCCCCGATTGATTTTCATCCTTTTTTTATAGCAGGTAAAATTTGATTAAATAGTTGTAATTAACAACAAATTTTATTAATTAATGCTAATTATTTATTTAATAATTAATATTTTTTACAAAGTGATTAATTTTGTACAGTTTTTGTTTCCGAAAATAGACAAAATCAAAAAAAATATGTTAGGCAGCGTACTAGGGCATGAAACAAGAATGGTGGACTTTCGACCCTGGCTCCACCCCCCTCGAAAAATTCTTGTGTGCGCTGAGTCTGATTAAAACATTTTTTCATTAAATTTTAGTTATGTACTTTGTGCAAGGACATTTCAATAGGGTTACTTGAAATGCTTAAGAAAATGCTTATGAGTTTTTCCAGAACCTATAGAGGGTAGAAGAGAAAACGTGTGTGTGGAAAAAATATTAAAAGAGCAATTTTGTTGTTCTTCATATATATACACAAATATTCCTAAAAAGTGATATTAACTTAATTCAAAAAAACACCCTGCTGAAAATAAAAATATAAACGCTTTCTTTTCCCAAATTTTATAAAATTTCCGGAATATTAAAGAAATTCAAATATCTTTAAAAACCACAACATTTTTAAAAAATTGCACATTACATTTTAAAAAACAAGCAAATAGCGAATTTATTCGATTTCAAGGCTATCTCCAACAACACAGTTGCGTCTCTAAAGATTGAAATATCCTCGAATAATTTAATATTCATCTTTCTAAGGAGGATTTCAGAAAGGTGCTCAAGAAATACATCGTTCTCTAAATATACACGCTTTACACAGATAATAGTTACTAATAGGTCATCAATGAACAATTTATAGAAGATTAATTTTAACATTTCTCATTAATATTTAATAAACAAATTATTTGAATAGTGAGATACATACTTAAACCTCAAACATACTTGCAATGTTAACTTCAATAACATTTTGTAAATTCAAACCGGTTGAGGTTAATTTCATATTTAATTACAACGTTTTAAAAACCTGTTAAATGAAACTTAATCTGAATTAAATATGAATTTATTCAAAATTTGCTTAGCGTTTCATAGCTTGAAAATCTTGTCCCTTTTTTGTGATAAGGTTCCAATTTTTTTTAAAAATAAAAAGTAAAATCGCATAAAAAGTTACTCCAATTACGAATAAACTTTAACTATTTAAGTTTAAAACAAACTATATAAAACAATTCCATTTTTATGAACAATTAATGTATTCGTCAAAATTCTTGAAGTTTTTATGAATGGTTAAATGTATTCCACAAAATTCCTGAACATCAATTTCTAAAAAGTAATTATCTTGCAGAAATATATTTTAATATTTCATAATACATTTCTTACAAAAAAAGTTTAATTTAAACAAGAAAGACTACCCAGAATGTCACAATAATAATACATTTCTTACAATAAAAAGTTTAGTTTAAACAAGAAAGACTACCCAGAATGTCACAATAATAATACATTTCTTACAATAAAAAGTTTAGTTTAAACAAGAAAGATTACCCAGAATGTCATAATAACAAGATATAAAGAGTGCTAAACTGAACCTGGGGGAAATTTGTTTTATACAGTTTTATTACAAAATAAAGCTTTTTTATATAATATATAAATAATTTCAGTAATGCTTTGAGTTCAACTAATATTAAATGGAAACTGAGATAAGTGTTTTATAATGTAGACTAATTGTAAATAATTCGCAGAAACGCTACGAAATGATTTGTACTTCTACCAGGTAATACTTTGACTGCAACTAATAAAATGTAACATGAACTGAGAAAAGTATTTTTAATGCAGATTAATAATAAATAATTCCCAGAAATGGTACGATATAGATTTATACTTCTTCCAAGTTATGCTTTGAGTGCAACTTGCATTATTTAATAGAAACTAAGAAAAGTATTTTACATAAACACTACTATATATTCAAATAACTTTTTAAATGCTTTGAATATAATTACAATTATGCACACATTCAACTAATTTAACTCTGATAATATGCCACAGGTTTCTTTTCAAACAAACAAACAAAATAATGATGCATGTAATTTTTTTATCCAATCGAAAAAAAGCAAAGGCAATTTCAGGTAAATTACCATTTTTACTTTCATCCACAAGATAGGATCCGTACTGAAACACCGAAGACACACACCCCATATCTGGCGCAACGCTTGCACATCCAGGCACAAAAGCGCACACTACGAAATGATTCTCCTTCGACACTATCTAGTTTATCTAGACTTATTAAAAACTGAGAAACGGATCGTTCACATCTCTCTCACACACACGCAACACTCTTGTCTTGAAAGAAGACCTAAATGCGATCTCTTCCCCCGGTTCCAAGTTCCATGAAGGCAAGAAGAGATTGCTAACTGATGAAAAAAGCTTCTTGTCGACGACTGCGGAGCCTCATTTGCTTGATATTTACGTTCAACCCCGCCTCCTGTTCGCAACGTCAGACAGTTCCCTTTTTCTTCAAGACGCTGAGGATTCCGCTGGAACAACAAACGGAAAAGGGGGAAGGGGTGCCGACTGAGTAAGAGACTAACTCGGCCACTTCCTGCGGAAGGACAAGCCATCCTGTTGGGTGAACCCAAATTGAACTAAAACAAATCCCGGGCTGATAAATTTATTTGCTTTGTAGCAGGGGTGCGATGAACTGGTAACGATGAAAATGTTGTCGAGTTGACCCCGGGTGCACCTCATCGTGCAAGATGCACGAGTGTCAATTAGCAGTGGACTAATCGCTCTTACTTTGTGAAAAAGTGGAACGAGTTAAGAGAAAGTGAAGTGAATGTGCTTGTATGTGTGTGTGGAAGCATTAGTGGCTTAATTTTAAGGTGAAACATTTCAATTATCTAGCTACAGAACAAAAGGAGAAATATACAACCGCTTTCACTTCCTTCTGAAAATAAAATTATTCTGTATTTTAGGAAGAGTGAAAATAATTTCCCTTAAATCATTTTATTTAAATAGCATGTGTATAAAAAAGGAAGTCAAATTTTCATTATGTGACACCGAAAAAAAAATAACTTTTTACCTTAATTCTTTTGAAAAGAATATTTTTCGAAATGTGTGCCGGCAAAGAATAATTTTTAATTTGCAACAGCAAAAAATTATTTAACAAATTTATTTTCAATGTAATTTTTTTAAAAATATGCTTTTTTTAAAGGTGTTTTCTAACCCATTTACATTTAGACACTAGTCACAGAACGCTTCATAATTGCAAAATTCCTTTTAAACAGTTATGATCGCAGTATCCTAGTGGTTATAGTAACAAGCTCGTGCCCGGCGTGTCTTGAGTTCAAGCCCCACGACACTGAACACTCATGCACGTTAAGAAGGGTTCATGCACGAAAAATATGCCGTGGCTCAAAGTCCTGCTGGAACGGGATGGTAGTTTGGAGAGGGTGGTGCCAGCTGAAGTGTCGTTCACATCACTTGACCTGGGTTCAAAATTTCGAGGTGCATCGCCAGTACTCCTCGAGTTGCTCTACCTATAGTGGGCCTTTAATAAACACTCTCTCACTCATCCTTTCAAACCAACTGAAAAATTATAACCCTTCAATACGTAACTAATGCTATGCAAAACACGAAAAATAAATGTACAGTTTCTTAAAATCTCTCCTTCCATATTAATGGTAATATATTTTATTTTTTAAACTCAGTAATGCAATTTTTGAAGCGAAAACTTCTTTAGCGGCGTTGGGCACTTTTTGGTAGGGGAAAATCTTATGGGTTCGCGTCACCGACATGCTCTGACTGGCGCATGCGCAGTGTACTGTTCGCTTTAGACACATTTTGGATGGGTGAAATCTCGTGCGTTCACGTTACCGACATGCTTATAGCAGTATATCTGTAGCTATACAGCTGACATATAGTGCTGCGTACATCTTATAAGTGAAATTGAATGGATTTGGAGAAAAGTTCAATGTGTATACTGTGCATTGTTAAAATAGTGTTTTTGTTTGATTATTATTCGAATCGTTTAATTGAAAAATCTTTGTGCAGTACAATAGTGAGTACTAAATAAATATACTAATATTTTAAAGATAAAAAATAAATAACAGAAAATTATTTTAAATACTGGTATTTATTTTGGAGTTTGAAAATTTTATATTATTCAACATTATTTTAAATCTTCGTATTTATTCTGGCGATTGAAAATTTTGTATTATTTATTTTCTAATATTTAACCTCTGTAATGCATCACGCAATCCGGATTAGTATTTCACAGTGGCTTAGACCTTTTCTTACTACCGTGGTAAAACAGACATCTAGTTGTTCAAACATAATTTTATCGTGGATTTTGAAATTAAAAGTTTTATAAAATCTAATAATAATTCAAGATTAATGTGTTGAAGTTTAAAATATGGTTAAAAATGCAAAATTATAGTTTATTACCTTATATCATTACAAGCTTCAGTTTGAAATAATAAAAACGGCTCCGACTTTAATTTCATTAAATATTTTATTTTATTTAAAAATTTAATATTTCGAAATCATTTATTAATTTAAATTGTCAAAAATAAAATATATGCTCTTATTTTTTTTTTTTTTTTTTTTTTGCAAAATGATTATCTATAATTTTATATCATTCGATTTTATTATTAGAAATTTACGAAAAAATATTGTCAGGGAATTAGGGTTATTTTAAATATCCGTTTTTTATATTTGCTTAGATCCTTAACATATCCCCTAATTTCTGCTTTGGCAATGACTATTCACAAATCACAGGAAGGTACTTATGATGCTATTGTCTACGAATACGATCACAAACATCCTAGAGAATTAGTTTACGTAGCTTTAACAAGAGTAACGAGGATTCAAGGTTTATTTTTGGTTACTCAAGAAAATATTAGCAGCAGCTGGAAATTTTGAATTGGTAGAACAGGAGCACCTCTAAATGCTTCGGAAACAGATAAACATCATAAAAGATCAACAAGTCATCGAGAGGATATAACGTAAGAATTGAAAAGGTTACAAAACAATACACTACAAAAGGTCACCAAAACTTTTCTAGAATTCATCTCGAATAAGAAAGGATTATCGATATTTTCATTCAATTGTCAAAGTTTCCATGCGCATGGAGCTGACCTGAAAAATTATGCTATCCTAAAAAAGTCAAATGTTCTGCTTTTGTCGGAAATTCATATGAAAAACGAAGAACCACTTGATACTCCGAATTTCAACTTAGTTGTAAGTTATAAAAGACCCGAAGTTCCAGCAGCAGGCGTAGCTATTTATCACAATACTCAAAATACGTCACACTTCATTACTTCACATATGGACATACATACTAAATTCACAAGAAGCATTGGTGTTAAGATTTCTAATATAGGCGAAATATGCTTTGCTCGTTGCGATTCCGAGAATGGGCAATACATATTAATGGTTGCCGTTTATATTTCGCCTGGAAAATCTATGAGGCAGATACAACAATTTTTATTCTAAAATTTGATGATTTATACAAAGGAAGATTCTGAAATAATCGATAAAAGATTTGGCAAAAAATATGATAATGTACCGATCTATTTAAGTGGAGACTTCAATATTAACTTTGCAGATGATAAAAATTTACCACTAATTGAATTTCTAAATGAAACACTTAATTTCAATATGCCCAATGATCGAAAACTCGGTACTACAAAATATAAAACGACGATCGATGCGGTTTTTACGCGATACTTAAGATAAATTTGAATCAAACATTTTCCTTTCTTACTTTAGTTACCATAAGCCTATTGTATCTTTTTAGAACAAAATGAAATAATTAAAAGTACAAAAAGTCTAATTATTGTTGAAATTAATGATGACAATGATGCAAACTATTAAAATAATGTTAAAAATCAAGTACATTGATATTTAAGTAAATACAAATACTATCCTTAAATAATATGATTGTATATTAATTGTTACTTCAATTGAATTGTATTTATATTTTGTCAAGATCTGTATAGCCCGTAATATATTTGAATAATAAAAAACCATATAAACATGTGCATTTAGTTGTTGCTCAGAGTGTCAATAGATGTGAAAACCAGTTTGATGTTGATAATTTTAATTCAAACATTATGAAATTTCAAATTTTAATACTAAATGTTCTAAGTTTTCACTTCTATCGGCAGTCTCTATAACTGCCAATTTTTTTTTCCTTCTGAACAGAATCATTAGTTAAAAAATGGATAGTTCTTAAATAAATTCCCTTAGTAGATAAATACCTCTACATTAGTAGATAAATATCTCTACATTATCATCAAATGCTTTTTCCATCAAATAGTAATAATAAATGCCAAATAAAACATGGAGGAGAGGGTAATCATCTCTCCGAGCAATCTTTCAAAAAAAAAAAAAAAAACAGTAAGAATATATTTAGAAGAAACATATTACACAAAACACAATTTTAATCATTCTTAAGTTTAGAACTCAGAAAAGATAAGTTAAAAAAATTAAATATTCAAGTAGTTTGAAATTCATCGACGTTTTTTTTAATAAAAGTGTGGTAAGTGGAGCAACAAATTAAGTCTTCTATTAAATACCGCCATCTGAAACTTAATAGTTTAAAAATTTCTCCCACGCCAAAGTACATTTTTATTCGTTCCCATAAAAGTGGCAGTATAAAACGTTTGTACCACATTTTCCTCCAATAATGTCGAAAAATGGTGGCGAGACCCTCCCGTTTTATCACCTAAAAACCGAACATAGCTCTGACAACGAATATCTGTTCTAAAAATAGATCCAGACGATTAGAAGCGCCCCAGAAAATCTTAAAAGCGTCTAAGAAAAGAAGACGAGAAAAAAAATCATATCTTCTAATCTAGCAGGGATGTCTCTTTCACTGACCTTTTTTCATAACATTTTTTTCTTTAGACAGAAATTACAGTAAAAGGAATGCTGAACAAACTCGGTTTTCTGAAGTCAATATGCAATAATAAAATTTTAGTGCATTACACGATTTTATGAAAGTTTTCAAAATCTTACAATTTAATTAAATCAAAGTTTAATAATGACTCAAACTTTTTCCTACGTTGCGTAGTAAGTAGAAAGAGATATTTGAAAGCAGTATGTATTTAGAAAAATTCTTTTCAAAAAATAAACACATAAAAAAACTGGAATGTTTACGGACTGTGATTTTACCACACGACTGAACACTCGTCTTGAAAATTAATGCTTACGTTTACGTATCAATAACGATACTAATAAACACACTAAAATAAAATAAAAAACTCAACAATGAACTAAAATAAAAATAACTCAACTCTACTAATATAATTCGTTTTACTTTAATTTCACAAAAAATAATTCTAAATGTTTTTAAACATAATTATAAAGAGAAAACTAAATTAATTTTAAACACGTATTGGCAATTATCGATAATTTATTTGCATCGATTATCGATGAATATTTCGAAAACATTACCATTCTGGAATCATGATTATTCGAACACATGACCAAAAATTGGGGCAATAGTTTTAGTTTTACAAAAGAAGTAAATGAAACAATCATAATGTAAATAAAAAAATTTAAACAAAAGAAATTTCAGTAACTCTTTTTAAAAAAGCGATCTTTTCAATAATAATTAAATGATTGTTTTAATAAAGGCCATATCTTTTGAAGCCTTTGATTTAAATGAACATGAAATAATTAGAAGAAAGGATACAAATATAAAAAAAAAACATTCTTGACCTAATATATTTAATTTTGCAATATTGATAAACAAAAATATATATTCATGTTAAATACAGATAATGAGGGGAAAATACTAAACAAAATACGTTCACTTACTAGTGTTAATATTCCAATTATCTGGAAAAAATCTCTGTAATAATTCTACAATAAAACTCTTGCGTTATCAATAAAAGGATACATTAATTTACTTTGATGTAATTGATTTCTTGAAATTAGGTCCAAGAGCTGTAACATTTTTTTTTTAAATGTGCCCTGTTTTAAGTTGCCTATTATTGGCATTTTGCACTTTTTTTCTTTGTGTACTTTGTTCTCCCCTATAAGTTATTTTTTCAGTGCAACAGCAGGTCTCTATAATGTCCTCAATAGCATATCCTTAATACATTTCAAAAGATAATTTTCTTTATTAAAAAAAAAAAACAGCAACGTATTGATCGCACAATGTATTTCCTTACATTGCAAATCTCTGTGCTGACTTCTTTTTATGTTTTCAATGAACCAATAATTTTGAAATAATTACAAAATGAAATCTTAAAACCATCTGAGATTATGACCTCGTTTCTTTATAGCATGTCGCTGAACAAAGAGTTAAATGTGTAAAATTTTTAATATAACTCCATCATTGAATTTGAAAAAAAATACTCTGGAAAGTTTCAGTTTTATTAAGGTAATATAAAAATTATACGTCTCTGTCATGTGTGGCAAAATTTCTTGTATAATTTGCACACACATAGAAAGTAATTCGTTCGTATTCATACCTCCTACTTAAACTCGTCTACACTTCAAAACTCAAAACTCAGTGGCGCAACAGCCCAAGAAGGCCAGGGCCTACAGTGCCCATCCCAGTATACGTGACCATTGGACGCGGAGGAGCATGAGCAGATGTTCCGATCAGGTGGTCAGTCTGAAACGAGACCCCCAGTGTTTAAGTTCCCAAGCAAGCTTGATACTCATTTATCCACCTACTGCAGTAGGGATGAAAGGCTGAGTCGACCTTGCCCAACCCAGGAATAGAACCCGGACATTTGGTGTGGAACAGCGATACGCTACCACTGGGCCCTACACTTGAAATACAACAAAAATTATTCATCCCACTTGTAGCAGTGGTCCCCAACTCCCGGCCGCGACCCGGTACTGGTTCGTGAATCAAATGGTATCCGTCCGTCCAAGAAAAGTAAATAATTCTCATTCTATTTACTGTGGTGTATTTCTCTTGGATTTGTGCGGTTTTCCATGGAAATCACTTTATATTCATTTTTTGTGTAACTGTACTTTATTCTGAAGGCATATTCAAATAAAATCAAACTAAAATTACAAAATCAAAACAATCTAAAATATAAACAATCGAGCTGCAGTATAATTATCAAACGTAGACCGGACCGGGTGATAAAAAGATTGGGGAACACTGTATCGGGGCTATCTTAATGAAGACAGCAGCACGCTCAGTCATGAGTCACTGACAGCTGTTAAATTATGAAAGTTGTAAACTACTGAATGCTGCAATCATGTATTGAACAAAACCACGTTGGCTTTATTTGTCAAAGTACCTCATCTTTTTTAACATAACAGTCACATAAAAGTCACTGGTGAAATTCGCATTTTTGAAATGTTTTATGTTGCTCGCAATTATTATCTTTTCACATTTTAACAAATAGTAAAAGCTAAGAGATTTTATCAAACGTGTTTCTTACGTAATGAATATTTAGACATCGTTGAAATTTACATTTATGAGGTAAGGCTTGCACTGCTTTTCAAAATGTCTGTATATGTAACATACTTATGAAAGAAAATTGTTAAAGTATTTCGCGTTCTCATTCCCAACAACACACCGAGAGTTAACTTTACTGTACTTTGGAGATATATAAAATCAATTGTACAAATTAAACTAAAATTCCAGAAAACGGAAGGTACTAAAAAATTATATCTTTGATTATCAAACATTCAGCTATTTTTGAGTCCCTCCGACAGAAGTAGCCTAGTGGTCACGTTCACAAACTCGTGGCCGGTATTGTCGTATCGTGTGTTTTTCGAGTCATTATGCCACTGTACACCCGCCGTGAGAGGGACTGATTGATGCATGTTAAATCTGTTATGGCTCAAAGTCTTCATGTTGGCGTATTGGGGAAGTTAGGAGAGTGGAGTGCCAGCTCAGGTATCATCCTTGTGACTTGACCATGGTATCAAAATTACGAGGCTTATCTGTCCTTAAACTGAAGGCAGTGGCGTGACCGAGAAAATTGGGGCCCCCTGCAAATACGTTCTTAGCGTCAGTCAAGTTTTGGGCCCCTTAGAGTCCCTGCCCCCCCCCTCACCGCATTTCGTGGGTGTACGTTACGCCACTGACTGAAGGACCAATTAAGGGGGGAAATATCAACAGGAAATGGTGTCGTCAACTGAAAATATGATTCGAAAGAGAAACATTTTATTATTATTATTATTAATGCTTCCCGTCGTCTTAATGGTGCATTTTTTTGGATTATTTTATTAGTATTTATGTATTTGTAAGAAAGTGGGAATTTGTATATTCTTTGATCCATCTCTTACCCCTTTTGTTTTATTTTTTTTTATTTGCTTTGTATATTTGTATTTTGATCACGTACACGTACGTATATCGTGCAGTTACCTTTATATTTGCATTTTTACTGTCTTCTGCTATTTAAAATGTAAACTTTGATTTTTTTTCAATAAAGACTGAACGTGAGGGTGGTTGTTTCCCGAGGGATCGGCTTATAGCTCTAAACTCCTTTCGGGTGAGCTCGGTTCCTCTTTGAGCATTCTTCTTCTTCCAATTGCCCTCGAGTTTCTTCCAGTGCGACAATAAACAAACACTCGAAGTCCCTCCAGCATTTGTATCTCTCTTGAAAACCTTCCACGCTTGCTTAAGTGTGAAAAAAATGAAAATATTTGCCGCAAAGGCGTAACTAATTTAACGATGTAATGTTATTGACGAAAAATCATTAACACGTTACAGTTTACAGAAATTTGATTCCTAGACAAGAGAGGGTTTTTTTTCTATGTATTTCACACTTCCTGATCAAATCTTTCAAAATACTCAAGACTGTAAAACTAGAAACAAAAACTGATACTTTTTCACTTAAAAAGTTTTTCGAAAGCGATGAAGCTTAAAATAAACAAACCCTTATCCCCTTCCTGACGAATTTTGTGATGGGGAGAAAAACACTCAAACAACAGATTGGAGAGCTCCTCAAGTACTACTTGATGTACATTTTCAGTGCAAGCAGTTGCGTAGATGGAGGGGAGAAAATCTAAAATTAGACCATCATCTTGGCAAAGGAATTCAGACTCTGTGGGCAATTTTTTTTTATCTGTGATGGCGGGGTCGCTGTTAAAACCAGAAAGAAAAGCAAATGCAATGTGAGTTATGCTGTCATGATAACGTCACAGAAAGCAAGAATTTCTTCACAGAGTCTTATTAATCCCTCAGAACAGCTCAGATAATACATGGAAATAACATAAGTAGTATTATACCTTGGTTGAGAAAAAAATTATGATTAATAATAATTATTACAACAGCAGACAAAATGTTTACATTATGTTATGAAATCTGTTAATAAAAGCAGAAAGTACTCAGAAACAGTGCTTTAACTGTAGACATGCAGCAGTTCGCGACTTGGAACGTGTCCAACAATAACTTTTCTCTCAACAGTTTTAAGAGCTTAAACTCCCGCAGAGCATGGCATGTCAATGGCAAAGCTTTAAAAAATGTAAAACACGGAAAACAAACACACAAATTTTCCTTTCACTTTAAATTTTATTCATTTGTTGTCCATGTTGCAAGTAGCTGGCTTGTTGATATAAGATTGTAAAGAAGAAAAAAGTAGTTAAGTGGCTTCCAAAAAACTTCACGGTTTACACAGTGAATAGTTATTAAACCGTTTCCTCTATTTCATTAATTCCAATTCCACATGTGCTCTTATTTTTATATTATTATATATATGTGTAAAGATTTCACTTGACTTAAGGCATTTGGGAGAATATTTTGTCTCATTGCAAGTCGTTGAGAAGATGAGATTTCCTGACATTTTAAAATACACATTTTATTAACAATCACTAACATTAAGAGGCAACACGAACAACAAAAACGCATACAAACAACACAAGGGACAAAAACATTCTTCTTCTCCGGAGATCTCAACTTTTACTGTTTCCTCAACCGGAAGCTTTTAGAATCAAATGATTTCTGTTAAGGTCTTCTGTGACTGGTCAGAATACGTGGATGATGTAATATCGCAACATCTAGTTTTGAAAAACGCGAACGTGGCAATTTTTAGAAGATTAGGTTGAGATTATTTCCTGTAAGGAGGGTTAACTAAAAAGTTAAATATCACGCAAAGTCTTGGAGGGCTTAAGACCATATGAATTTAAGTAAAACCCCTCGAGAGAAAATTTAAGCAGTGCATTATTACATTAAAATAATTTAGAATGATTTTACACCATAACATCAATTTTGTTTCAAATAGCTATTTAATGTTCATTTCCGAAACTTATTTTATGTATATAAATTAAGAACATAATTGAAGTGCTTTTTCTAGTTTTTCACATGATTCTAAGAAGCAGCAGCATTTAACGAAAATTAGTTCTGAATTAATATTGCGAGTAAAGTATAATGAGCTTTATTTTATACAGTAGCTGAGGGTTAATTCGTAATTGGTAGAGTCTAAATTTAAATTCAGACAATAATTAGTTTCCCACGCACACACTGATATTTAGTTATCTTCTGTTTTCCAAAAGTCGATAGTTTGAGATCATGCTGCACTTAATTTAAATAAAACAGAACTATACTTCTTTCTCACTTTCATTTAGTCTCCTTGTTTGATCTCTGGACATTTTTAGAGTTTTCCAATGAAACTCTTATAGCAATGAACCTCGTAACTTGGAAACATGATTAAGTGAAGGTGTAATGTCTTAACAGGCACCCCACTTTCCAAACTTTCACACCACTCCAACTAGAGTTCGTTGAACCTCGACAGATTTAATGTGTCCCTCTTCCACGGTGAGTCTTTAGTGGCACCAGTACTCGAATCCACAACTCTCAACTCGACTCGACTCAACAAAGCTGGCCATGAGATCGCAACTACGATCATTTCACATAAACAATGAATTAAACGAATCTTGTTGTGTAAAAAGTGGTTATATGAGAAATAAAACTCAGAAAAATATGAAGCTGAATAATTCTATTGTAAATCTCACAAGAACAGAACGAAGTTGTGAGTTTAATAAACTCGTCAATCATGAATCCAATCGATAAAGCGAAGTTTAATATTGAAGTTTCCTCTTTCTCTCTATATATACATTTACTATAATACTCCATATTACTTTTGAAATATAATTGCATAATCGAAGCAAAATCAAGAAACAAGAATGCAGAATTATTTTTCTTAATTAACAGAATTAAAAATATTTAATTATACAATTAATTCGTCATTATTGAACATCAGTAGGGAGCTCCTCCCCCTGCTGCGTTCGAGGACAGATGTTCCTTCAGCCGCATCCTTCTTAGGTAAAACAAAAAGATAAAATTTATAATAATTTGTTTTTGAAATTTTTCAAAAAGTACACACAATTAATTACACATAAAAAAGTCACCCACTTAAATTTTTCATAATAAAAATACTATTATTGAGTATTACAACATTCTTAAAATAGTTCACGGATGCTAATTTCCTGAGAAGAGCCGTTCTTTAAAAATACCAAAAAAAAAAATGCTTATTATGATTAAGTTCTCGAAAAATAGCAGCTATTTTTATAAAATCTAAAATTAATCTTTTACAGAAGCCAAGAAGGAAGAGAGAGACCGTATTACAAAGACTCATTAAATTAAAAACGAACACTTCCAAGGTGTCTGAACTTTCTCACGAAATTCTCCTGACCCTGATGAAAATAGTAAATTTTCAAGGGTTTTTTTTCCACCAAACCTGCGCATAAACCCTGATTAAGAACTTTTAAAATAAATCACCTTTTTTGTGAGTACGAAAAAAAGGCGAGAAAAATAATATAGCCCAAAAGAGTGGTTTTAAAAACATTCCATAATTTCCAGAAGGTAGATTCTGAAAACACCACTCGTCAACAATACCTATACATAAAAAAAGAAGCTCCAAAAAGTCGTTATAAACACAAGATAGGAACGACGCAAACACGAACCAGCTTAGGTTGTGTATGAAAGATAAAATATATGATTTCGAGTCATGTGCAGTGTCAAGGTTTTTCTAACCCCGCGTTCCGGACGTTCCTTAATTGGACATTTTCTCACGTCAGACGATAAAATTCCTTCAACACCACGTGTCTGGGGAAAGGTGAAATGACCGAAAAGTAAAAGGTTATATAGTTTCTCATCTCGTTTAAATTTTAGTGTTTCCGGTTGGCCTCTAAGGAGAAAGGGGTTAAAGTGAATTCAATTTTTTCAAAAGAGCTCACATTTTTTATATTTTTTTTACTATTCTTTCAACCAGTAAATTGTATTATACATCCATGATTTGTTAAGGCCTGTGTTTTCAAAGGTTAGGGTGAAATTAGGTGATTGTGAGCTTCAAGAATAGTAATTTGTGTTCTTTAGTTAATTCATAAAACTTTCGGTCAAGTATAAATAAGTTTACTTTCAATTCTTTTCACAGAATTTGAACATTTTTATAGACATTTCTTCTGGAACAGACCAAAAAAAATGTAAGCAGCACAATAAAAAGAATTTTTTAAAAACATAACACGCAGGAAATATTTAAAACATTCCTAAAGGAGAAAGTTTATCAGATTTAAGATGTTAAAACTCTGTACACCATAAATCTCTTCCATTGCCCACAATTTGTAAGTTACTATAATTTCTCAGAGTTGGCGACTCTATTTCAGAAAGATATCTCCAAAAATAAGAATTCGTAGCCAAGAACGAATTTGTTTTTTAAAAAAATAGTACGGAAAAGGATAAAATACGTTATGAATCAAATACGATTCACATTGAAAATCTACTGTTATCGAAGTAGTGTTGCCAATCGGAAAAATAAAATTTAGAAATTTTTTTTCTTAGGATGATTTTTTTCGAAAAACAACTGTAATTCCTCCACTAAGAGAAAAAAAAACGAATAAATACAACCATAAATAAGTATATTTACTATAAAATGTGTTGAAATTCCCCCCAAAACAGCTCGAAACATTTATTTTCGCAAAGTTATGACTTGGCATGGCTGATGACGTCATATCTCCATTTAACTGAAAAATCGCATAAAAATTGAATTTAAAAAAATTCTAAAGTGAATTTCGAAAAAAACTCTTCGAGGTTAATAGCATATCGACCTTTAGCTTCTACATGCCAAGTTTCATACATCTGGGTTGCTTAATTTCGCGGGAACAGCTGAAACACACAAACACACAAACTCTTTCTTTTATTAGTATAGATTGATCAACGAGGTACCACAAAAGATGTGAAGCAAACCTATGTAAGTAAAAGCATACTTAAAAAAATGCCAGGGGAAAATACACTTTGTACAACAACATTTAGCATTAAAAATACACAAATACTCTTTAATTTAAAGGAATCTCTCAAAACCATAAAGAAATAAAAACCAAAAGTGAATTTGCCTGAAAATAATAAAAGAAACTGCAAATATTAATATTAAACGGGGTTTTTGTATGTTGTCCCTTATATGATTAAATCTCAACACGTAAAATAAAAAAAATACTCAGAAATATTCTGTCAGAGAAATTTTCATTGCGAAACATCAAAAATTCTTATGAAATACTTGCTTAATTCAAACTTGTCCTGCATCACGAATTTCACGTTAATTTAATAAAAATTAGTTGATCATTGTTAATATGAAACGTTTGTACTTCGACATTTATATTTACTATCGATCGATGTTTCTTTATGAAATGCTAGCGAGTTCTACATGAATAAATGAAATAAAAATGTGGAGTGCATTATACAAAAAACTTTAAATTTGGGGGAAATATTTTATTAAATCTGCTTTTGGTAGATGGTTATTTTCCATTGGTTCTGCTTTTGGTTATTTTGCATTGAATTAAAAAAAGTATTCTAGTAATACTTTTCCCATAAAAACCAAATTGAAATTATTTTAAAGATCAATCGATTATGTTTTCAAAAATTTTGAAAACAGAATCACATACTTCATTTCCAAATATAATTTTAATGCCATTCTTCAAAAGTAAAAAAAAAAAATTTAACTTATATTAATTAACGAATGAATTATTATTAGGAAAATTATAAAACTCTACAAGCAGAAACTATAAATTACAATTTATACAAGGAGATCTTCAATTTCATACGTTCTAGATCAGCAGACGCCAACCTGTGGTCCATGGAAATGTTTTGATGGTGTAACGTTTTCCCGCCTCGCTGCTGAAGATCAGCTTCCCTGTGCAGATAGCATTACGCCGTTCATACCCACACGTGCACCCATTAAATATTGCGGAGTCCTTTCATTTGACATTACGCCGACAATCGATGGCCATGAGAAAACCAACGGCTGGATTCCACCTGCGAATCGAACCTCAAGTAAAATTCAAGGCATTAGAAGGGTCCACCCCCGACCCAGGAAAGTGGACTCGAAAAGAGATGCTGTGTTTGCCTCCTCCTTCAGCAATAACATATTCTGTGGAATTAGAGTATCACATATTGTGAATTCAAAGTGTGAATACCACATAGTGTAAATAACATGCATCTAAATGTAAATATTGCAATTAATATATAGCTGTAGACGTGATAAATCAATAATTTAATTTTTTTAAGTCTCACGCTACTTATCAATTTTCCCAAATAGACACAATGATCCGCATAAAAATTGGGACATCATTTAAATTTTTCGGAACGTAAGGAACATGGAGTATGGAATATGAATGAGACTTTTTTTTTAAAATTTTAGCTACTACTTATAGCAAAATTCATTCTGAGTTTAACGAATTTTCAGCTACCTTTGCAGGTGTAGAGAGTTAGCAACCATGGTTAATCGGCGGCATTTATATCGCATTAAATTTATCCAGTTTATTCATATTGCATTGAGTAGCCAGGGTTTTTTTTTCTTTCTTTCTTTTCGTGAAATTTTTTCAGTAATATGGAAATGTAGAAGAGACGTAAAAAAGTGACTATTTAGTTACAGTGGTCAAACATATTAGAGGTCCGCCAAATATAAAATTATACATTTAGTGGTCAACGAAGTTCTTAAGGTTGGCGACTGCTGTTCTAGATCAACAAACCACTAAATTTCCGAAAATTTTCTTAAAAAAAAGCAAAAACTGAAAATATTTTTTTCTTTGATTGTGAAACCTTACATATATATTTAACATATTTTAAGTGGATATGTATTTCCGGTTTTTATTATATTCCATCATCTTAATATATTGCTTTAAAATGTATATTTTTTAACGATTTCATTAAAATTTGCATTGAAACATATTCCTCAAACTACGTAAAATAAGTTATAAACCACCAATAATATATACATCCTTTTTTCAGATAATACCAAAATAAATTCCAATTGATGCATTTCAGCCTTAATAAACTCCAAGATTTATCACTGCAAAAAAAGAATGTCTGACATTGATGGATAGTCATATAAATAATTCAGAAAGAGACCGTTTTATACTCCATCGTCAGTCTAACACTTTCTCTAGCCGGGAAGATGACATATTTTGGGAGGGGGGGGGGGCATAATATCAATTTATAACCATCATTAATTTTAAAAAAATATTAAATTTTAAAATGCAGTCTCTTACAATATAGATAAATATTCGTCTTCATTTCTGAAAAAAAAAAACCGATAGAAAATTTAAAACAATATTCTACATATGTGGAGGTGTTTAAAGTTGATATACTTAAAATAAAACACTCCCCATGAATCAAGAGAACATCCGTTAATTTTGATGACTGTGGATGTAAAAACAAGGTCATGATGTATCTATATTGAATGTCAATTTTTATTAGTAATTCAAAGCCAATTAGATTTGACACAGCAATTCTATCCAGAAAACATTTTTTTCTAGCATGAGTATAGCTGAATTAATACGAAAAATCAATTTCTATTGACTAAGATTTTGGGGTAAAGATACTTTATTGTTTTTATCAAAAAATACCTCCAATTTCAGAATCATATGCCTTACTATAATCAGCAATGTAGAAACTTTATAACAGTATTCAAGGCAGAGTGATCATAAAATACATACTTCTTAAAAGTGAAAAATGTGACATCTATCTTTATCTTACACTTTAAAAAGTAAGATTATAAACATTAGTACACTATGCTGCTTCAACAAGATCTCCGAAACCATGTTCATAAATGAAGGATCGTGTTAACTTATAAAACTAGTTATTTAACAGTTTAAACTTCTTAACCACTCGACAGGAACAATAACCTTTAATTACACCATTAAGTCAATTTTTAGCGCGTTTTTCACGTAGCGTAAAAAAAGTGCTATTAGGACGCAAATTTCGTCTTCGTCCCATATTTTGTCGTACCTTTTTCTCAGCCAATGAGCAACCGATTGACCTCGGGTTTTCGGCATTTGGTCGCATTTGTGCCCTAGATGAGCCAAATCATATTTAAATTGAATAATTTTAAAAAAAATTTTAATTTTATTTTAAGTATAGTACTATTTCTGTTTGGAAAAAGGTCAATAGTTGCATTATTGTAAAATACAACATGTGAAAAACGCGCTAAAATTACTTGGTCATGCCGATGATTGATATCTTATTTGATAATTTTAAAAAAAAATTTAATTTTTTTTTAAGTATAGTACTATTTTCTGTTAGTAAAAAGTTCATTAGTTGCATTATTGTAAAATACAACATGTGAAAAACGCGCTAAAATTACTTGGCCATGCCGATGATTGATATCTTGTTTCACTTTACAGAATCACAAGAGTATGTTTAGTGCCACTTTCAGTAAACAAGCCATTCACAATTCATAAATACCAAATCAACTCACTCAATAACCATTTATCTTATAAATTGAAGCCCATGACATTATATGCCACTTGGTGAATGCCTTTATTTGACATCTTTGAAATAAAAATGCTTAAACTTTCAATTATGACCTTGCATTTATCTTAATCTTTTACAAAGTATTCCAGAAACGTGTTAGAAAGATTCATAAATGGCAAGCAATACTCGTTCCTCAATATAATTAATGGTCTTGTGCCTTATAGAACCTATCAAATTACCTACTATATTTTACAGGAGTTAAGATGTACCCAATATAGATGGACATGAAATCCTCAAACATACGATTTTTTCCTGGATATGTACAGTCAACAGGTTAGAGAGGTTTGAAACATTACATTTTCTTCGGAACACAATACAGTTATTCTTCAACAGTTATATTTCTATTCGATTATGATAGGTTTCCTTTTGAATATAAACAAAAAGGAATAAAATCTCATTCGTTACTTCAAGGTTAAGATAAACTGTTTAAATCAGAGGCGGACAATTGTTTTGGCTCGAGAACTGCATTGTGGAAGTGGATGATACCGGAGGACCGCACCTTATGAAATTGATTGTATTCATTAGTTAATTTGATATCCCAGGAAAGTATAAATTTTTACGATAAAAATCAATAATTATGTTAAAAATAATTGTAGTTTTATCCAATTTATTAACTGGGCGAAATTCCCTATCATTTATAGCTGCAATCACATTTAATTTTAGAATCAGTTTGATGAAACAAATGTACCACCCTATTACGCTTTTCTACAACTTTTTTGGAATCAGGAGTGAGATTGGATTGCTTGTTTAAATTCTCACCAGACAGCAAGTTAACGTCAATCAATTTGCATCTTTATTTACAATTCTTATCTTATGCAAGTATATGTCGCAATTCTCACAAATATATGTCGATCAAACCGTAAAGTATATTTTCTCCAGGAGCGTAAGCTACTGCCATATCAATGATACGGGGCCCTCAAGCTCTGGGGCCACAAAACGCGTAAATAAAAAAATCGCAAAATGTTAAGGGGACACAAGCAAGGGCCTCCAAGGAACTTTGATACATGGCCCCCTCAAGACTAGCTACGCTACTGATTTTCTCCATATTTGGTTTTATTATTGTTTCGGCGGACCGCCTATTTGCTCACCCCAGGTCTAATTCAAAAGATACATAAATCAAGTGAAATAAAGTAAACCCTAAAATATTCTCTAATATAGTACAAATAAGTATTTCAATATCACATACTCTGCAAACCATTTTTAAGGCTGTTTTTGGCTTATGTTAAAGAATAGGATCCAAATTCGGAATATTTTTTCAGATATAAAAGTACTCAAACATAAATATTATATTCTGGTTTCACTATCTTGTAGAGAACCACTTATTTTATCATACTACTCATTTTTATCCGAGTTGACACATTTTTTTCTTTTATAAATTGTGTTTCGCATTTTGTCTCCTATGCCATAATGCTAAATGAGCTATCCCTTTACATGTTAAAAGAAAAAAAAGCTAATTATTTATAAAATATTTTGAAATTTTAAAAACACTATATTATATTTTAAAAAATGCACAAGTTATACAGTATCACAATTTTTTTTAAAAATTGAGGCATTTTTTCTGTTCGAAAATGTGCTCCGCGTTAAGTTCACACTCTCGTGCTAAGTTCACACTCTCGTGCATATGACGAAAACAGCCTTAACACTTCGAACACACAGGAGAAGATTTCGAAGTAATACATTTTCCAAACATGTCAATATATCTTTTGATAAACATCTCTCCACATTTACAAAATCTCACCATTAACCCAGAAATTCATAACCGCCGTGCATTTAAATTAACTATTAGCACCCACACGTGCCATCCCATCTCGTTAAATTGAGACAACCTAACCTCTTTGAAGGCGAACCGCACAACCTTCTCCGCCGTTTCCGTTTCTAAAGACCCTTTGTTCCTAATTCACTAATTGAGCAGACCATAAGCACAACCATTGACCTCACTTTTAACAATTAAAAAAAAGGCAATCCACACGATGTTGAGTTTCGATGCGGGAACACATCAGAAGGCAACAAACAGCAAAGAGAGGGAACGCCTTGGACCGCTCCTCTTAAATGGATCCCTTGCTGAGAGTAAAAAAAGAAACTCATTAACAGAAAAACGGAGAGGGAAAAAAATGTTTGTTTTCAGCATGCATTATAAAACACAGTGCCCTAATAGCTCCTAGACCGTGACCCACTTTAAATGTTTCCGCTCCAAGCCGAAAAGACTTCAAGGGTAATTTTAAAACAATGAAGGCATCCAATAATTATCGCTCTTTATATTTTATCATTATCACTCGTTAGGTTTTACAAGCTACCATGATCAACTTTTTTTTTCATGTTAGAATGCTATTAAGATTTGAATGTCTTTTATGCGACAGTTGTAATTCATTGTTTAGAGAAAAAAGAAAGACAGAAACAAGGAATAAATGGATTTTGTACTACAAAGGATCCTCAAACATACTAAATCGAAAAGAAATTCCCAGATTTTTAAGTTAAAAAAGATAGTTCAATTAAAAAAAAAAGGTACATCATCGAATATAAAAACGTAACGCTACCAAATTAGTTTTTCACATCAGTAGCATATTACATTTTATACACATTAACTTCAGTAAAAATTAACTCTGGTTTTTTTTTATATCATTATAAAACAAGGGACGTCAAAAATTCATTTTAGAACTAATCCTTAATTTTATTTAGATCGAATACGTCATTAACCTTGTATTTAACTTGAAATAATTTCGAGAGAAAGAGAGAAGTCTGAGCATCGACTTTTTAATATAAAAATAATCACAGAAATACGCGGTGAAAAATAATCACTGAAGAAATACGCGGGTGTTAAAATTCAGAAATAATGACAATGTTTCATCCTCGTCCCTTATACTGCTTAAGAATTATATATATTCAGTTCACATTTTAAATCAGCCCTTCTGCCAACAGTGAATTAACATTTAAGAATTTCAAATCTTTGAGGAACGGAAGAGAGAAAAAATCAAAAGAATTTTTTTTCACCCCACTTAAGTACTCTTGTTACTAGTAAGGAAACTTCACAACAGCGTACACAAAAATATTTTCACTGTGACAGCAATAAAAAAGGTGTCACTGTATGTTTAAATAGTGATTTAGCAAGTTATCCAATACAAATTTTTGAAAGTCAAAATAACAAGACCCAAATGATGTGTGTGATCATTAAAAAAGACATTGTTTAAACCTACTCAGTGGCGTAACGTACGCCACCGCATTGCAGGAGGTCCCTGGATTCTAGAGGGTCCAAAACTTGACTTTGCAAGGGGTTTCTATTATTCTTCGTTACGCCACTGAACCTATTGCATTTCTTCATATATCAATAACGAAGTTGATTTTTATTAAATTATTTTTTTATTACTAGCCATTTTTTTAATTTTTTTCCTTCCATTTTTATACTTAGTTTCTTTCTTATTTCTATTAATATATATCTTACTTTCCACATGTCATATGCCAGCTCCATTGACTAAGTTTTTCTTTAGTGTGATAGCAACATGTTTTGAAAGAGTTCATGGAATTCTAGCAATTGCTTTCTTCGCTTGCTGTCATATACGAACGCCATCAGACAAGTATTTATCTTTTGCGCGATGGCAACATATTTTGAAATAATTATGAAATTTTAACAGTTGAATTTCTTTTCTTGCTAACAAATGTTGTCACACAAAAATGTAGCAATTGTAAAATGAAATTCGTATTCATAAAATAAAACTGCTATTGTTTATGATAAAGACGTGTGTGTTGTGCGACGAAAGTTCTTTGAATGATTTGCACAAACAATACTTGGATCAAGAAGTTATATCAGGGGTACTCAACTTTTTTTTCCTGCTGGGCCGCATACATATGTCAGCTATTTCACACAGACCGCAACATGAGGATATAAGGAGGAGGGGGGTTGCTTTAAGATCAAGATAACACTGGAAATTTTAAAAAGTGGAAAAATGATCAAAATATTATAATTCCTGTTTTGCTTCTTTTTTTAAAAAAAAAATTATTTTTCATATATTTTTATTTTTGTCACTAACACTAAATTAGAATCACACACATTTAAGAAACATTGCTTCACAATTTCTGCATCAATCAACAGTTTCGTATATGATCACCAATAATATAACGAACTTCACAGGATGTCTTTAAACTTCACAGGATGTCTTTACCATTGTGATATAACCACGAACAAAATACTTTGTTGTAAAGATTATTCAAGAAAGCTTTTTTATCACCTCTTGAAAGATATCTTCGAGGGAAAGTGTCATTGAATGATTCCTGTTTATTGGTATTTTTTAAAAAAATACAGCACTTTCGCCACAAATCAAACAATTACTGATCCATGTTTGTTTTTCACTACAAATTAGTCAACCTCCCAATAGCCCATTAGTCTTGAAACGATATATTTCTTCAAACATTTTTCGCTTGCAAGATATGAAAGATAGTCAAAAATTAGTTCCACCCATATAATTGTAGGTACTCCACTGTTGTCTGGTATCACAAACCGTAACCATTACAAACAGAAAAAGAATATTAATTCGCACCAGTACGACATCGACAGCCAAAAGCGAAATGGATAGATTTGATTTTTTGACAAAGAATTTCCCACCAAATTTTTAATACAATGTTCTTAAATAAGTGAATTTCTCAGAGCAATAGGCCATGACCGGGCCACTTAAAAAGGCTCGGTGGGCCGCAGGTTGAATATCGCTGAGATAGATGATAGTATTTTATAATAAAATTGTACTTAATATATTTTTCTCCATGAAACGTAAAAGGTTTCACATCCCAGATCTTAACACTTCATCTATCGCTCATTCGCCTTGTTTAATTGTT